>CM024761.1:83769056-83812525 GCA_014218235.1 Colocasia esculenta | reverse complement strand
AACTGCATTCGATCCATAAGTCACAATACCTTTCATTGCACCACAAATTGCATTAAGTTTGGAAACAATAGAGATCACAATATCATTACATTAAGAGGATGAAACTGGACTTGTTACATGAAGACCCCACTGCTCTTTCCCATGTGTTCAGGGAGACCAATCAAGTGGCCGACCGGCTTGCTAACCATGTGGTCTTTTCTATGTGTAATGAGGTTTTTTGGGGTTTTCATAGATTACCTTTCACTTGTAGAGGGCCTTTACTGATTGATAGATCAGGTCTAATGATATTAGACTGATCTAATGGGGTGTCGCCCTATTCTTTGTAACTTCTTCTTTCTTTTTTCCATATATAATCATTCGGCCCAGAGCTTCCTGCTGGTGGAGTGGGTCCGTTCTCCCCCTCTGAGGGAGGGTGCACTCTCCTAGCTAGGCCTCTGAGGACCACTTTAATTAATATATATATATATATATATATATATTATATATATATATATATATCATTACATTAAGGGTGTACTGACTTAGCAAAGTCATAACAATACTCCAACCAGTGCTTAAAAAAACAAAGACAAACTCAAACACTGCGTGCACGGATCCCATTTCTCCAACATTGAAGCTTCGAAATTCTTCGGTTTTGCCCATTCTCCAAACACGTATGAGGACGAACATGATACATACGTCTCTTCCTACAATTTGATGTACTCAGTCCAGACTTGCCTGATGAACGAACTACTATAGACCTACAAAAAACCCATCGTATCATATAAATAATGCACAACCAAGTCATTCATGCATAAAACTTAAAAAAAGCACATGTAAATGTTTACTCTTCTTTGTAAGCAACCTGCATTAGCACATATTTCTCATTCCCATTCTTATGCAATGAACGCATAATCTCTATGTCATCATTCACGTTTAAGCAAACATGATATTTGACTTCTCCAGGTAACTGGTACTTAATACACCAATGAGGACCAGTCAAATGCCATCTTTGGAATATATGTTCCCTTATTTCCGACATTCCCATATCATCTTGAACATAAAAAATGAACGAATCATTTCCAAATGCACATCGAGCAGGAATCATGTCGAAATTTCTTGAATCAAATAAGCCTAAGATGAACATGAGAGCATGCATGTTCGTAAATAGAGGAAGCTGTAAGTTAAATTTTAAAAGCATATGTAAAAGATAGAAGTACTTACAGACATAGGTTAAAAAAAAGGGTTACTTACAGAATCTAACTGTGTTATTGTGCAACTACTTGAGAAGGCGTTACACAGTTACATAGTTAACAGTGTAACTACTTTTACAGTTGTTACACAGTTAACTATTAATTTACATTGAAAGTTGTTACACAGTTACTCAGTTACACAGTTAATTGTGTAACTACTTCGAAAGTTGTTACACAATTAGAAATACAAATACTTACACACTTACGTACAAAAAATAATAGGTAATTACATACTTACACAGTTACATATGTAACTATTTTTCAAGTTGTTACACAGTTAACTGTGTAGGTACTTGGAAAGTTCTTACACAGTTACTCAATTACACAGTTAACTGTGTAACTACTTCGAAAGTTGTTACACAATTAGAAATACAGATAGTTAGACACTTACGTGGAAAAAAATCTAGGTAAGTACATACTTACATAGTAACATATGTTATTTTTCAAGTTGTTACACAGTTACACAGTTAAGATATGTAACTACTTAACAAGTTGTTACACAGTTACATAGTTACACAGTTAAACAGCGAACTGTGTAACTACTTGGATAGTTGTTACACAATTAGAAATACAAATACTTAAACACTTACGTAGAAAAAAAATATAGGTATTTACATACTTACACAGTTAAGATATGTAACTAGTTTTGAAGTTGTTACACAGTTACTCACTTAACTGTGTAACTACTTTGAAAGTTGTTACACAGTTACTCAGTAAACTGTGTAACTACTTCGAAAGTTCTTACACAATCACTCAGTTACACAGTTAACTGTGTAACTATTTTTCAAGTTGTTAATCAGTTACACAGTTACACAGTTACTCAGTTATATAGTTAACTATGTAACTACTTAGAAAGTTGTTACACAATTGTTCAGTTACACAGTTAACTGTGTAACTACTTAGAAAGTTGTTACACAGTTACTCAGTCACACAGTTAACTGTGTAAGTACTTCGAAAGTTGTTACACAGTTACTCAGATACACAGTTAACTATGTAAGTACTTAGAAAGTTACACAATTACAAAGTTACATAGTAAACTATGTAACTACTTAGAAAGTTTTTACACAATTACAAAGTTATACTACTTAGATAGTGTTACACAGTTACTCAGTTACAGAGTTAAGTGTGTAATTACTTCGAAAGTTGTTACATAATTTGAAAGAAAAACTTAGACACTTACGTAGAAAAAAAATATAGAAAATTTTTCAGAGTAACATGTTCTTTTAGTCTACTGTAACTCTATAGTAACGTCGGTAACCAATGTCTATCAGAACAGAAAAATGTGGATTTGAAGAACTGCATGAAAAAGTGGAGTAAATAACAAATAGTAGCAAGACAAAACCCTCGACTACTACTGCCGGATATGGATGAAACATTGTTGGAAAGAAAAATGTCTGGCGACTAACGGATGTGGATCTACAGAGGACAAAGGGGGTCGGTGTAACCAATGTCTATCGGAACGCCACTGACCAACTCACCTATACTGCAGATAGAAGGAAATGAGAACCAGTTTACAAAAGTTCATCGGAAGCAAGAATCTTCCACCCAAACGGCAAGCCTGCGCGCCTCTTCGCAGCACACCCAAACGGCAACTCTGCGCTCCTCTTCGCAACGTCGCGGTGAGAAGCGTTGTGCCATTGCGTGCCTTCTTCGAAAGGCATTAAAGCTGGCGATAGTCACGGATCACATAGGGCTGGAGGTAGAATTGGTATTTGGGAGAAGAGGGATAACGTTCGTTAACGCTAGAGACTGGAATTATATCCTGCATAAAGCAGGGACCGCGCGTTGACGAAAAACCTGACAGGGGTGGAGAAATAAGTGTTGGTCCCTACTAGGGACCAATAATTAATTCTCCCTATATTTATTATCAGACTCGAGAAGGAGACGCTTGGTTTGATAAAAAAGAGAGTTACCCGAGCTTTATCATGGATAAAGATTGATAAAAGGAGAGATAATGTTACACCATCCTCTCACATCTGCTAAAATTAGATTCTGACACTTAAGCAATCTTGATACCTTTATCTTGCCAAACTCAAAATTCTAAGAATTGGAGATAGGCTAAGTAGTAGGGCTGCCACGGGTCGGAGTCGGATTCAGAAATGACACTTTCCGCATCCATTTCCTATAAGAAAATCAGAAACGGGTCGGAAACGAAAAATAATCAGAAACATCTGGTATGATCAAATGGTAGATGTATGTAGCATTAGGAGTAGTGGTAAAAAAGATATCTTTGATAATAATAGGTATAATAAACGCTACAAGAGAGACAACTTAATTAGATTCTATTTACAATTAAGGAGAAGCTAAAAATTTAGTATAAAATTTTTAATATTAAGAAATAAGATTTTAAGAGTATATTTTTGTAAATAAAATAAAATTTATATATTGTCGGAAACGGAAACGAAAAAATAAAAAATAATCGGAAACAAAAAAATGGATACAGAAAGATCGAAAACGAAATGAAAAGTCAAAAAACGGATATCCATTGACAGCCCTACTAAGCACCAGACAAGACTTGGGGCGCCCGCCCGTTTCGTTATGCAAGTAGTCAGTCTATTATGGACATCATCCTCGACACTTTTTGAAATGATTGAAGTTGGAGTTATGAATATCTTATTTCATCCATCACCATCAAAAACACTACATTACTCATGCCAATAAGTGTCAAACAACAATCTCATATTAAATTTAAAAAACCAATTTATACTAACTCGTCTTTTGACTATGGTGAATAAAAGCACACCACAGCAACTCACGCAGTAGACACTTGGTAAACGAGATGTGGCGAGTGGTGCATGTCTATTTGTGAATTAAAAATTGAGTTTAAAAATTGAATTTTTGTAAATTTTACTGTGCACCAGCAAAAAATTATTACTAACATGAGGAAGAAAAATGAACAAAAATAAACAAAATGTCAAACACAGAAAGGAGACAAATAAAAGATAATCACCCGAAAATGTTCAGTGAGAACTCAAACAAGGGGAAAAAAACGAAAAAATTTGAGTACACTTTTGTATTACATTTTAAGTGTAATATAACTAGATAATAACTAATGTGACATTTAATAATTGAATTGCCACTTTATCATTCTTCATGTGAGTAGAATCACATAAATTTTTACCTAGTCATATTATATTAAAATACAATACAAAAATATATTAAATTTTTCTTTAAAAAAAACACATACTAGTAGTCCATTTGTTTGGCCTCCCAACACATCTTCGTCCAACTGCGCATATGATTGGGCACTCATCTTGAAAAGCCATCAGCATGGCGGGGAACGAAGAAAACTATGGGGGGAAGAGGGAAGGCCTTCTCTCATCTCCTCCTTCATGACCTTAAAATCCGATCTTTTGGCCATAATTTATTCGTAATTTGCTTCCCTCCGTCACCAACTTCGAGTTGCAACGTGGAGATCCCTCCATTCCCTCCCTCTCTCTCTCTCTCTATCCCCAGAGAGAGTTTGACTTGACTTGGTTGATAAAGCTTCTTCAGCCGGCTGCTCCTGCTCAAGGACGGAAGACGGGTAGAGAGAGAGAGAGAGAGTTCTCTTTTGGCAAAACAAATGGGCAGGTGAAACCGAGGGGAGAGGACAGAGAGGACGCCACCGTTCCCCGTTACAGCCCACACGAACACCCACACAAGAAAAGATAGTTATTTTATGCCACAAGTTCAGTACATTAATGGTGAGAGTAACGCATTTGTTAAACTGGAAGAACTTCCCCCGTTCCATCTGTCATCTTTCTCTGTCTTCTTCCATTTTTCTTCTTCTGCGTGATCTCTTTCTTGTTCTCCCGTCCTTGTCCTCCTCCACCCAAGAATAGTTAAAACTCCTAGATCCGCGAGGTTGGGGGGGAAGATCCTTGGATGGCTTCCGCAGGTGGGTCAGCAGTGGGCTCTTAAACTTCTGCATTTTTTTTCGTCTGTTCTTTTTGCTCTCGATTTTTTTGTCTGATAGTAGCTTTTGGGGAAGAACAATGGGAAGTCAAGTTGTTGGCGACCTTCTATGCCCGATCCACCTCGTTGGGTCCGTCCTGTTCTATGTAGTTCTTGGCTTATAGGAAGAAGAGAGAGAATGAGATCTTTGATCTCTTCCTCTGTAAAAAGGAAGCAAGGAAGAAAGATGAGATTTTCGATACGTTGGGTATGGAAAAAGATGGGATTTTTTGGGTATGTAAAAAGACGAGAAAAGACGGGATTTTTTTCCCTCCCGGTGATCTGTTTGATTTGTGTTCTCCGTGTTTTTCCTATCCCGTTCTGTTTTGATCATCTCTGGGCATTGCAGGGAGTGGAAGCGCATGAACAAAGAAGGGGCGCAAGCGAGCGCATGGAAGCAGCAGGGATGAGGAGGCGGGGTGCCCGCGGCGGCGGAAGCAACCGATGGAAGTCTCTGAAGCGGCGGCTGGGCTGTTGTGGCAGCTCCTGGGCCTTCTTGGGCTCTTCTCCGGACCACTGGGTGCGCGAAGACGAAGCGGCGGAGGGCGCCAGAGTGGCTGTGGAGGTGGAGCTGAGACGGCGGAGGGAGCAGGAGGTCCCGGCTGCGACGGCGAGATCCGGGAGGCGGCGTCGCCGGAGGCGATGAATCTGGCGGCGGCCCTGGCCGCGGAGCGCCAGTTCCGTGCGGCGTCCGCGCACCCCCCGCCTCGGCGAGATCAGCTGGACGAGGGGAGCCACCGCTGGGAGGGGAGAGGGAGAGGGAGGGGGGGACTGGGACGCCGGTGAGGGCGTCGCTGATGAGGCTGCTGGCGGAGGGGGCCGGCGGGGATGCGGACGAGGCGTGGTGGTGCTGCGTGTGCATGGGGCGACGGAGGGGGGCGGCCTTCATACCGTGCGGGCACACGCTGTGCCGGGTATGCTCGAGGGATGTGTGGCTCAACCGTGGCGCCTGCCCCCTCTGCAACCGCCCTATCCTCGACGTCCTTGACATCTTCTGATGAAGCTCCGCCGGCTGCCTCCGCCCATCCGGTGTTGTGGGGACATGTGCGCGCCACCTGGGCGGCCCCGCCGTCGCAGCGCCGTCCTGCCTGGCTAGTGCTCGGTCACGTCTGTCGGTTTCTTGTTGTGAGGAGAGGACCTCCTCATGCTCTTTTATTTTTTTGGTCATTAATTAAAGTGTTAGCTAGCGAAGATGATCGTCGATTGCCCCCCTTTTTAAATATAAATTTAGGCATCATAACATGACGAAGAAAGAAAAAATTACTAAAAAGATGATGGGATTGGGTTTGGCAACTGTTTGTTCTTGATCCGGACGTATACTTTGTCGTTATAGAAATTCGTATGATCGAGAAGAAGGTTATAAGAGTCTTTCATTATTTTCTCGCTTTAAACTCCTTCGGAATTCGGTGGTGATGGCTCATGTAAGAAGTCTAACACAAAAGAGAGAGAGAGAGAGAGAGAGAGATATTTGCACAAGGTGCACACTAAGAGAGGGAACTCTTCTTATTGAATTCACATGGGAGCCATGTGGGCAACCATCGATGGTAGTTGCCATCGATTTACATCTCTCACTTGCCCATCGAGTGCAAAATAAAATGTCAATTACTCAATAAGAGCAATTCATATCTCAAGATTTGTTTCTTAATCTTACATACGGCGAATGGAGTGAGCGACTTTATGAGAGTCGATACTCTAAATGAGTAGTGACCTATTAAGTTATCACCAAAACTAACAGATTACAATATTCTAAAGGAATCACATAGTACTCTAGATATTTTTAATATTCACCAGCTTTGACATCTTGCATCTCTTAAAAACTAGCGACGTCAAAACTTGAATATTTTGTACTCACGACATTATTGCCACTAAGTCGACAGAGACCCTTGAGATATGAGCCACAAAATATGGTGCAATATTTAGATATCTTTCTTGAGTTCTTATGTCAATTCAATTAGTCTTAACCGCTTTCATAGTCATGTCTCGTTAGACTATATTAGCCATAGCCCTAAAGAGCTTGTTAAAGTAGCGACATCAAGCTTTCTTTTCATGATATAGATCTCAAGTCCTAAGGGCACAGATGGATCAATAAATTATGATCCTAGAGCTCACACAATGATGAAGCAGAGATCCCATTCATCATTCTCTTCAACGGTCGTCTTACGCACATGCGGTATGGGACACATGCTACGATGTTCTTCCATCATTATGGGCGTGTCACATACAACAGAATAAAAACATCGTACGGTTCCTAATCTAGCCACTCCCACTGCGGCTAACCTGAGTCTCATGACGTCTTAACATAAAACTCACAATCGGGTTAGTAAAGGCTTCACAAATTTGATTTTCATATCATGTGATCGATCCAGAGGGATCTCATCTTAATTCAGTTTAAGGTGACAATAAAAAAAAATATTTTACTCGCTCTCATAGCACCATAAATATAAATTTATCTTGCTTGCTCTCGTAGCGTCATAGATATAAATTGTCTCATCTTGCTCGTTTTCTTAGCGCCAAGGCAAATGACCCGTATGAGGGGGTTCATTCAGAGCCTAGTAACACTTTTCTTGATGTGTAAAGTATTCCAACCATAGACACACATAAGGAAAGAAAACATAATAAATTAATTGTCAATGAAAATTTGTGCATTTTACAATTTACACAATCTCATATTTTTAATATGGGTTACAAATGCCTCTCTCGGGATCTGTTTAGTTAGTGGATCTGCCAACATATGACCTGTTGAAATGTGCCGGAGAACAACCAACTTCTTTGCAACTAAATTTCGAATGTAGTGATAACGAATGTCAATGTGTTTAGTTCGTCCATGATATTTAGGGTCCTTAACATAGGCCAAGACTAATGTGCTATCAGCATACATCACCACCGCCTCCTTTGATAAATGTATCATGGCCAATCGTTGTAGGAAACTTTTGTAAGACCCGGCCCCCCTTGGGCCCTGTGGCCCCGTCCTCAGGGTCGCGACATGCTCCCTGGTCGCGATGTTGTCGCGACAGGGAGGACGTCGCGACAAGGTTCGGGTCGCGACGACCAGGGCTGTCGCATTTTGGTCGCGATGGTATGGTCGTCGCGTTGTGGACACGACGTCCGATGGCGTCGCGACGGCCCTTCTAACAGACACGACCGGTGTCTTTTCTGTCAAAACGGCTCTGTCGACTGTCAAGCGCACGTGCGTGAACGCGACGTGGGCACCCGTCGCGTTTGGAGCGAGGAGGAGGCGTCCTTTCCTATGAGAAGGCCATAACGGGTTCGTTCTTCATGTGGAGGTAGGGACTATTGATCCTCTCACCCTAAGCATGCTCCCTTCCCCCTCTACATCGTGTTTCCTCTGTGGTTTGGGGCTTGGGAGTGTGAGAACTTCATGCTCGAGTTGGAGTGAGGTTTTCCTTGAGTGTAGATTCGTATAAATCCATGTCTGTGGGGCTTTAAGGGTGGTTTGGATGCTTTAATGGCTTTCTTGCATGTTAAGCATTCTCCCCTCCCCCTGTGGAATGCTTGTTTGGTGTTTTTGGGGCGGTCTCCAGAAGAAGCGCTCTGGAACCCCCTCTGTTGATGACGCGACCCTTCTGGAGGTCGCGATCTTATCGCGACAGACTTGCCGGTCACGATAGGATGCGACGCTCCTGGGCTTCGCGACCTGGTCGCGACGGCTACGGCCGCCGCGACAGCGTTGCGATAGGGTAGGGCGTCGTGACCAGGTTGCAGCGGCCCGATGCGTCGCGACCTCAGCCGTGAGACAGATTTCTGATTCTTGCCATTTCTGCTTCTTTTTACTGTACCTGTAGCACCTGTGCTAGTTCCCTAGTGCGGTCTACACTAGTCTTTCACCGGTGCTCAGCACTTGAGGGCTTGTCCCGTGTGAGAGGTTGTTACCGTTTCCTGGGACCCCCATCCTTGGGAGCCTGTTGAGGGAGTACTCCGGGCTACGAGTGTGCTCGAGTTAGCAGCCACCAGGCGGACTCTGGAGCTTAGGCGAAAATGATGGTTAGGACAGTGGCGTGTGAGTCACTTGCAGTGCTCTCGTGGATGGTTTGGGATGCTGAGGACAGTTAGGAGTTCTACCCGGCGCAGGCCAGCCAGTCCTTCTTCTCACTGCCTCGCTCCTTACGGCCCCGGAACCGTTTGGAGAGGTCAGGCGTGGGACCATAGTCCGTCCAGACTACGGCGGTTACTATTGTGTTACTTGTGTCCTACCTCGCTCTGACGAGACGTGAGGGTCAGGACCCGGGTCGAGGTTAAGACGTCGGTGGACGCACCTGACCTTGACTAGTGGTAGTGCTTTCCGTAGCTAGTGTTCCTTGTCCAGGCGGAGTTCCCTCCATCTGTGTTTACTAGCCGTGTGGTGGTCACGACGAGCAGTCGTACGAAGTTTTCGACCGTGTGTACTTTCCGTACTGTGCTAGTTGTAGTTTCGCTTCCGCACTTCCGTTTGTAGGTAGAAGATATAAACTGCTGTCATTCCTTTGATATTTATATTCTCCTTCCTGTTTAGAGCCAGTAGGAGATTGGTAGTCCCTACTGAGCTTCTGTTGTGAAGCTCATCCCTCCTTTTCCCAGGTGAGACTTCTCAGTAGCGGCAGGGCACGCACCGGGCGGAGGAGACGGGGTGGTAGTCGGAGTCCTCGTAGCTAGCAGTGGTTCCCCTTTTTCAGTGTACGTCACCCTCGGGGTATGCCCCTAAGGGACTTGTTCTTCCCCTGTCTTTACTTGTACTAGCGTGCGTGCGTTGGGACTGTACTTAGAGTGGTACGTGGTGGTCTCACTCTCTTTTTTGTTTTCGCACGTACACTTCTAGATTAGCAGTTGACGTTTACTTCCGTTACATATCCTGTTAGACATAGAT
The DNA here is from genome assembly GCA_014218235.1 of Colocasia esculenta. Lineage (NCBI taxonomy): Eukaryota > Viridiplantae > Streptophyta > Magnoliopsida > Alismatales > Araceae > Colocasia > Colocasia esculenta. Next base: position 83,802,496 of record CM024761.1, on the reverse strand, counting down.
TATAGCCCTTCCGGGTCCCTGGATCCGTTGGCGGCGACCGCGAAAATCGGGTCCTCGGTGTGGGCCGAGGGTCGGGTTCTCGGGTCGTTACAACTTTGCAACCAAACAGACTCTTGACATGCAGCAGAATAAGCCACATATTCTGATTCCATGGTTGATAAAACGATGCACGTTTGTTTCTTGCTACACCAAGAAATGGCCCCTCCACCTAACATAAACACCTAGCCTGAGATGGATTTGCGCTCATCTTTATCACCAGCCCAATCAGCATCATTGTAACCTCTCAATCTTAAGTCACCTCCTTTGTAACATAAGATAAGGTCCGAAGTACCACGGAGATATCGAAAAATTCTCTTGACTGCTTTCCAGTGAATGAGACCAAGATTACTTTGATAATGACTAACAAGACCCACTGCAAAGTTAATGTCTGGTCGTGTACATAACATGGCGTACATTAGGCTCCCTATTGCAGTAGCATATGGCACTGTAGACATTTCATTATTTTCCTTATCAGTTTGTGGACATTGACTGATACTTAAAACACAACTCTTATCAATTGGAGTATCGATGGGTTTGGAATAATGCATCCGGAATCGCTCAAGAATTTTATTTATGTAAGTCTTCTGTGACAAACACAGAAGTTTATTCGATCGATATCTCGTGATTTTTTTTTTAGCACATAATTTTCTTCACCCATGTCTTTTATCTCAAAGATAGAAGACAACCATTCTCGAGTGGCTTCGATAGATTTCATGTCATTTCCAGCCAATAAAATGTCGTCAACATATAATGACAAAATAAGAATCTTTTCCACCCTACGTTTAGCATACACACAGTGGTCTTCTTCAATCATCTCAAAACCAAATGAGATAATATTTTTATAAAATCTAAAATACCACTGTCTAGACGATTATTTGAGGCCATAATGGAACGTTTGAGACGACAAAGTTTGCGCTCTTGTCTCTTTGCCTCAAAACCTTCTGGTTGAACCATATAAATTTTTTCGCCTAGTTCTCCATTGAGAAATGTTCTTTTAACGTCCATCTGAAAAAGTTCCAAGTCTAAATGTGTAACTATGGCTAGAATAAGGCGAACCGATATGTATCTCACCACTAGGGAGAATGACTCATCAAAATATATACCCTCCTTTTGAGTATATCCTTTCGCCACAAGTCGTGCTTTATATTTGTCGATCGATCCATCCGCCTTGTGTTTGACATTGAAAATCCATTTGTTTCCAATAGCCTTACGCCCTGGAGGGAGATCGACAAGTTCCCAAACCTGATTCTTACTCATAGAGTCCATCTCATCTTGCATTGCTTTTTTCCACTCTTTACTAGCAGATGAAGTTAATACTTCATTAACAGAAGTAGACTCATCTTCATCAGCAAGTTGGCATACAAGAGCTTCCTCTTCGATCTCAAATCAATGACGAGGCATGTGTCCACATTTGCTATGGCATATCTGATCGTCTTGTTCTTCTATAGGTGTGCTCTCACTGGGCACAAAGCTCTCACTATCATCATGATCATCTCTACTATCTCCGACGGCTTCTTGGTTAGGAACTAATTCCCTCCTTTTACTGGAAGATGGTAGAACATCATTAAAGTCATTCAACTCATAGCAGTGAGCGATACTAGGAAATTTTTATTCTAAGAAAACACCATCTCAGATGTCTTTTTTTATAACTCCTCCATTTGGATGTTTTCCATACATGACATAACCCTTAGAGCCTTCAGGATATCTTATAAAAGATAAATTTTCTAGCTTTAGGGCCAAGTTTTCTAAACTTGTGAGAAATGTCATGGACATATCCTGCTGAACCCCATGGGCGTAGATTATCTAAATTTAATTTTTCATCACGCCATAGCTCATAAGGGGTGGAAGGAACTAACTGTGAAGGTACGCGATTAAGGATGTAGGCCATAGTCATATAGCATCCCCCCAAAAAGATATTGGAAGGTTGGCATGCACCATCATCGACCTAACCATATCTAACAGTGTTCTATTCTGTCTCTCAGCAACACCATTTTGTTGCGATGTATACAAAATAGTTAATTGTCTGCGTATTCCTTTTTCTTCACATAAAGTTTAAAACTCATCCGAAAGACATTCACGTCCTCGATCTGTCCGAAAAACTTTTATGGTTTTGCCTAATTGATTCTCAACCACTGCCAAGAAGTTTTTGAAACAATCTAACACTCATAGCGGTGAGCGATCAGATAGACATATCCATATTGCGAATAATCATCCATAAATGTGAGGAAATAGGAAGCCCCTTGATAGGTCTTCACACTCATGGGTCCGCAAATATCGGAGTGGATCAATTGTATGAGTTTAGTGGCACTTTTAGCCTTTCTAAAAGGCTTGCTGTTGAACCACTCTTATATTTTATCCTTTATTTTGGTGATAACAAAACTCATGATTAATTTAAATATTATGAATATATTTAATATCATGTTTTTCTCATAAATACAACAAATTATGGCACTATCGATTCATGACTTGCACTGAAAAGCAAAATCGATTGTTGTTCAATGCACATCGATTACTGACTAAGTGCTACATCGATTACTGTCTTTAAAGTCCACATCGATTACAGTTCACTTAAACATCGACTTCAGTCAGAACATCGATTTCAACATCGATTTCACTGAAACATCGATTTCGCTTAAACATCGACTCCATTGAAACATCGATTTCGTTCAACATCGACTTCGTTTCAACAACGATTATGTCTCAACATCAATTACACTTATGCATACATTACATTCAAACATCAATTATCTTAAACATCGATTACGTTTCACTTAAACATCGATTACGTTTGAACATCGATTACGTTTAAACATCAACTATATTTGAACATCGATTGTATTTTAACTTAAACATCGACTAACTTAAGACATCGATTGCCTTTACATTTCAAATGTTTCAAAATGTCTTTGGCGCCCAAATGAAAAGTCATATATACTTCACATGTTTCTCTGTTTGACTGAAGATCTTCTTCCTGTCTATCCCTTAGGGTAGGTGAGATATTGTCAGCAAAGATCATGGACTTACACATAAGAAGGTATGGACTTTTTGTCAGAAGACTCTTCTAGTCTAACATTTTCTTCCATGCATTAAATGTCTACAGGACTATTCTACTCCTAGTCAAAACATCTTGGACCTGCTGTTAGTATCCGTTAGACACAAGAAGATGTTTAGAAAGAAGAAGAAGGAAAGGAGATGAAAAAGAAGTTGAGCAACGGCTGGAAAGAACTCCAAAAGAATCCAAGAAACTTTAACGGCTACTCTTCAACGGATTTGTTCAAATTGCTCCATAAAAGGGAGAAGAAAAAAAAGAAGAAGATCAGAGGAAACCTGAAGATCATTCAAAGAGTGTACATCTAGTGAGAAGTCCCAACACCATACACACTCAAAGAAAGAGAGAAAGAGCTCGAGCCCAAGAAAAAGTGTGCAAACAGTCATCTGAAATCTTCAAGCTTCAAGCCTCTTTCCTCTCTTCACTCTCTCTATGCATCATTGTAAATCTGGGAGAGTCTGTAAGCTGAGAGCTAGAATTCCTTTGTTCATCTTCTATCGCTCTCATCCTGTTCTTTCTTTTCTAAGAAAGATTTCTGTCCATCTGTAGGACTATATACAGTATTTCTCTTCCTATGTGGGGAGAAGGCTAGTTGGGTTGCTGGCGGTTTCTGTCCAGCTAAGGGACTGTTCTTAGAACTTTCTTTTGGGTAAGGGAAGAACCTAGCTGGGGTTGGTGTCAGCTGAACCGCACTGGGGTTTGTTCTAGGAGGTTGGCTTCTTGATCTGTAATAGAACTGAGTTCCTTCCTACTCAGAAAGGAAGAGGACCAGCAGGGAGCTGGGGGTTTGCATATCCTTGGAGAGATTGTACTCTGGTTAGTGAAATCCCAAGAATTGCTTGGGGACTGGACGTAGGTCTTCCTTTTGAGAAGTACCGAACCAGGATAAAATCTCTATGTTCATTTGTGTGATTGTTTAAATTTGCTTCCGCATTGCTACTCTATATCACACACTATGACACTCACTAACCAAAGTTTTTAAGTTATGATTTCTATGTTTTAGTTTCAGAATTTCTGTAGCTATTCTATTCACCCCCCCCCCCCCCTAGAAAGCTTGCTGCCACCGTAAGCGGACCAATACTTGCGACATGACTTACCGGCCAAGCATGATTTACACACAGGAAGCTTGACTTTAGCGAGTGAGCCTAGTAAGCCTTCTCGAGATAACCTTGCCATTCTATCTTGTCCTATGTGTCCCAGCCGAGCATGCCAATTTTTTAAATCAAGGTTATTATCAGTATTTACCACATAAGACGTAGAAAAATTATGATTATCCAAATCTAATTTAAACAAACCATCCATGAATAAAGCATGACCATATATTGTTGCCCAGATAGCAAGCCCAGAGGGGGGTGAATGGATTGCTAAAATTTCTTTTAGAATAATTCTTGTAAATAAAATGTTTGATAGAGAATACTAAGTTCGACAGTTAGAGTTAGTGTTAAATAAAGATAGAGAGAACAATCACATAGATAAAAGGAAAATTTATCCTGGTTCGGATCTCCTGTCACAAGGAGTCCTACATCTAGTCCCCAAGCAACACCTTGGGAATTCACTAAGCAAGGGTACGGTCCCCGTTAAGGACACTTACACATCCAACAACAGCTGGCTTTCTCGTCCCCTAAGAGGAACTAAAACACCTGATGCAACAGGTCTTCCTTCTTGCTGAAGGAAACAACCACCCACTCGAGCAGGTCTTCTCTTCACACCCGAAGAGGAACACTCAAAGAAAATGAAAAAGAGGTGGATGGCCCCTAGACCAAGTTAATACAAACTGCTTAATCTGAGGCTATGTTTGAGAGACAAAGAATATCAACAATGAACTCTCTCTCAGATCTACTCAGGCTCTCAAAGGCTAAGCAATTTGTTGTGGAGAGCTAAGAGCTACACAGGGTTTGAATGGACGAGTGAGCTCTTCTATTCTTCTGAGATCTTCAGAATGCAAGCTTAAAAAGTTCTCCGGAAAAAGGATTAACTTGCATGGAGTCACCAGTCTTTTATTTATCTTCTTTGAAATAATTTGATCGTTGAAGTATTTGTTGTCTCACATCTTCATGCACGTTGGAGAGAATGGTCCGAAGTGTGGAGCAATAAAACCTGTAGCCATTAATGTTGGGGATGACATTCACACACAAAGGAATATTGTCTGAATCTTCTACCTTCTGTCAACTTGACAGGTCCATCTTTGCAACGTGCGTTTCTACCGGAAACCCTGCACACAATAAATGCTAACACATAGACAACTTATCTTTGTCTAAACTGTCAGTCAACATTAGTAGTCATGCTATATGAAGATACATCAAAAGGAAATGCCATTCTGTCATCACATAAAGCGTGACTTTATGTTACACAAGTGAGATAAGCAAGATATATCGTGCAGAGATTTGTTCCATCATAATAAATGTTGAAGACTACAGGATACAACATGATACGCAGGAAGATTTGAAATCCACAGAGATTTGAAAATGTATTTGAATATCATGTGGAATGTATCTTAAAAAGGAAATTAAATAAAAATATTCAACCGCTGTCTAAAACATAATCTTTAATAGAGAGTTGATGTATGGTGACAGTCTGTGTACAGAGAGAGTCGATGTTGATTTCAAATCGATGATATAATCATAAATCATTTGAGAACAGAATCCATGTTGAAACCAAGTTGATGTGAACATAATCCATGTTCGAATGTAATGAAATCGATGTTTTGTACAAATTGTTGTTTAACAGAAGTCGTCGTTGTACTGAAATCGATGTGCAGATAAAATCGTTGTTTGAAAATAAGTCATTGTTCAAGTAAAGTCATTGTTGAGACAAAATCGTTGTTTCACTTGAAGTCGATGTTTAAGTGAAATCGTTGTAGACATGAAGTCGTTGTTTTACCGAAATTGATGTTTAAGTGAAACGAAGTCGATGTAACAACGAAATCGATGTTTAAGTAAAACGAAGTTGATGTAGCAACCAAATCGATGTTTAAGTGAAGTGAAATCATTGTAGCAATGAAATCGATGTTCTAACTATGAAGTCGTTGTAAGACTGAAATCGTTGTTTTACTAAAGAAGTCGTTGTTTAAGTGAAACCGATGTAGAACCGAAATCGATGTTCTTCTAAGAAAATCGTTGTGAGCTATTATATGGAAGTCGATGTATACTTAGACAAAATATATGCAATAAGCTTCAAATGACAGTAAGTGTAGATTACTTACAGATTTGGTTTGAATTACTGCCTGTGGATAGACTTCAGAAAATGTTGTTAGATAATACTTTTCAGGGTTTTGTTAATAACAAAAAATATATATAATTAATAATAAATTATATGGAGATTGACTAGTCATCATATATAACATTGTTCAAACAAATATCAACTTGGTTGCTAGCAAAAGAAAAAGGAAGTCTAATGCTAATAATGACGAGACGGATAGTAGATTATGCTGAACTCTAGGCGCATAGAGCACTTCATGGAGAGTTAAGACTCGTCCATTCTTTAACTTGAGTTGATACACACCAACTCCAAGGACTTCCTCACTTGAACCATTTCCCATATATACTCTTTGCAATCCTGCTGAGATTCGTAGATAATCCATGAACCCTGCTCGATCCCTTGTTATGTTCTTGGTCGCTCCTGAATCCACTATCCATTCAGGATTTGTTTAAGCAACTAGAGTATGCGAACAAACATGCACAGTTGGAGAGCAAAGAAATAGGAATACCTTTTTTGGCTCAGTGCATTCATGAGCGAAATGTCCCAATTATCCACAATTATAGCATTTAGCCTTCGACTTATATCTCTTTCCACCATGCTTGCCTCTTTGGCTCTTCGATGTTTGCCCCGCCTTGAAGTGGATGCAACATTCTGCCTCTTCCTTTTGAAGTTCTTCTTTGGACCCTTCTTGCCCTGTTGTATGCCTCCCTGGGCGACAAGGGCAGTTGCGCATATAGCTTCCTCGCACTCAACCTCTAACTCCATATGGCAAGAGATGTCAGAAAAATTCTTAATACTCTCATTGTGAGTGAGGATTTGTTTCATGTGAGTCCAGGAGTCTGGCAAGGATCTTATTACTGCCTGCACCTATTTCTCATCAGGGAGATCGTGACCTGCAGACTTCAAGTCACAGATCATGCTTGACATCACCCTTATACGCTCAATAATATTCTGACGAGGATTCTTTCGGAGGGTCTCAAATTTTAAAACAAGAGCCCTTAACCTCGTGGTAGAAGTTCCTCCAAAAGTAAACTTCAATTGATCCCACATTTCCTTAGCAGTCTTACACTTAGCAAACTCGTCAATCAGATCATCCTGCATGCTGCTTAATAGTGTAAAGCACGTGTTGCGATCTTTGTTGAACCAGGACTTGTAGGCCTCTTGATCTCTGTGGTGTAGAGCAGTGTTGCCTTTGTCGGGCAAGGTCATGGAGGTAGTAATGTGATTAAGTAACTCTTGCTCATTCAAGAGATATTGGATCTTTCTATGCCAAATGTCATAGTTAATGCCATCTAATTTATCCCCTTTCGTTAAGTCAGCAATAACATTCTTGGTGGCCATCGTTGAATCGCTACATTAAGATAATAATGAGAAAGCTAAGTTGACAATTCTACACATCAGCCTATTTGATCTAGAAATCTACAATATAATATTAAACATTCTCCATATAATAAGATCGAAAGTAGACTTACAGTCCTACAATCATCTCCCATTTATATAAGAATATTCAATATTATTAAAATAATTTTGATCAAATAATTTAAAGGGAGAGGAACTAACATCTCTCAATTAATAAGCATGTATATACTAAACATTAATATTGAAATAAAGAATTAACAACAACTAATCATGTTCAGAAAATATTCTAATAATTTTGAACAACAACTAATCATGCATGTTCAAAACTCCCTTTTAATAAAGGATTCAACACATGATTTTAAACGATCGGATCATACTTAGATTTCTTGAATATAAAGTGCATGAATAAATTTATAAGATCAAACTAACTAATACAATTTATTGCATGGACTTAAATAAGACAATTTCATAATTATGAAACTCATAATGATCCGAAGGAACAATAAAATCATTTTTAATGGCGATAACATCATAATAGCTAAAGCCATCATCTGGAGGCAGGCCGGAGTCATAGCACGGCGCCGGGGAACATGCCGCAAGTGACGTCGAACTCATCGTACCGCCAAATAGCCATAATTGTGGCGACAAGAGACTGGGAACGTCCAATAATGCGGCTAAGTCGGGCTCGACCACGGGGTCCGCTCGGAAACACCACATTAGTGTGACGTCATGCAAGGTGGTCAAGATCACGACGCCAATGGGCCGACGCTCGCATGAGGGCCTGTTCCCCCAGAAAGGTGTGTCTGGGTACACTACATCGGACACCACGAAGTTGGCCTGCAAGAAGGATGTGCATGGGTGCACTAGTACCCATGTGCCCTTGTTCTGCCAATACCCCCACGTTCAGCCAAGCCAGTATGCCTGCGAAGCGCCACACCTTCATCATTGTGAACCGCCAGCTTTGCACGCATGGAACCACCCCTGCGCACACCTGCGCGTCCATCTGGGCCGTGGATGTCTCTAGGCACGCTTGGGCCGCAGACGTTGCCTCCCCTCCGGCCCGCATGGCTACAGACCACGCGGCCTCTACGTCAACCTACCTGGCCACAGACCATGCGGCCGCGGTCGAGGCCCCCACGCCAGCCCACCTGGCCACAGACCCCTCTGCGCTGGCTTGCCTGGCCGTGCTCGGACACCATCACGCGTGCCTGGGTGGCCCACGAGCAGCACCTCCTACGCTCTCACGAGCAGCCCCTCTGCCAACCCCTCGTGCACGGCCTGCCGCGCCCACCCCCGCACCCGCCTACATGGCTGCACGGCCTGCATGGTTGGGAACCGAGTAACCTGCATGGCCGTGATCCGCTTGCATGAGTGAGTGTAGGGGTGATGGTTCTCCAATGCGGTGCACTCCAATTGTTTCGCCGGATCAGCCTCCTGAACGGCGCGAAGAAACATCACCCAGACGTGGCAAAGGAGAGGCGTGCAGTGCTACAATGTAATCCCTCACAGTCAACAGTCTCCGAAATCTAATTGGCGCCACAAACTCCTGCGTGGGTGATGGGTCGCTACCAACCACACTATTCCCATCATCGTCCGTGGAGATCTTCGTCGGTTCAAAATCGTCATTGTCCATTGCATCAACTTCTTGTGCATGGAGATCATCCGACGACATCGTGGAGAGAGGAATGTTGAGTCTCTAATACCAATGTTCGTTCTTGATCGGACGTGTACCTTGTTGTTGCAAAAACTCGTAGGATCGAGAAGAAGGCTACTAGAGTCTTCTTCATTGTTTCCTCGCTCCAAACACCTTTGGGATCCGGTGGTGATGGCCCGTGTGATAAGTCTAACACAAGAGAGAGAGAGAGAGAGAGAGAGAGAGAGAGAGAAAGAGAGAGACTTGCGCAGGGTGCACACCAAGAGAAGGAACCCTTCTTATTGCATGCTCATGAGAGAGGATAAAAAGAGTCCTAGGGACTCAAGAGACAACCGCCCATGCAGTTGTTCTCCATGCAAAGGTTGCCTTTGGTTGCCTTGCATGGGCAACCACCGATGGCAGTTGCCATCAATTTACAGAAACAAAATGCAGTGGACACTCATCATCAACAGTGAGAATAATTTCACTGTGACATTACAAACTGCACATATAGACACATCTTCCTCACTCTCGTGTAGAGAAATCACATCTTCCTCACTCTCATCTCCAAATCCACATGTATGTAAGGGTCATGTCACATTAGACAAATTAGGTCTTTTGAGTATTAGATGTGTATAGTCATAGTTATTTAGTAGGAGTATGCCCCGGTGATGATGAACAACTTTTTCATTATAATAATCCAAATTTAGGTTGATTGTATTAGAGGAGTGAGAACATTCTCTCCTTCTGGGGGGGGGGGGTGCACTCCTCCTATTAAAAAAATTATTGTGAGATCTAAACCTTAATGTCTCTGAACAACTTTTTCATTATAATAATCCAAATTTAGGTTGATTGTATTAGAGGAGTGAGAACATTCTCTCCTTCTGGGGGGGGTGCACTCCTCCTATTAAAAAAATTATTGTGAGATCTAAACCTTAATGTCTCTAAAAGGTCATAACATAACCTTATCTCTCACATTGAAATTGTAATCTCATGTAATCTTACTAGAAGATCTATACCTTTCTTATAAGAGCTTAAGCCTTTGGAATTCACTTGGCCATAAAATGTGATTGTCTAGATATTTATATGAGATACTGTATCCATAACCTCAACACTTGGCATTTATGGGGTTCAATCAGGTTCTGAAGGAGCACCCGAAGGTACTTGTACCTATGAGAGTTGATTGACCAATGTGTGGTATTACATTAATACATGCATGCTAGAATACTCTACAACAATAAAATCGTGAATGGATAAATGAATGCTTGACTTGAACCTATTGCCCTTGTGGGTATTACTTGTGTTATAATCAATTCCTTTTCATTACACTTGATACAAGTTCCTGAATACTTGCAAGCTAGTTCCATGCATGCTTTTAAAATCCTATACTTGTCTTGTCTTTACTTACTCATTATACATTCACGTCCTTATGATTATGATTTACTATTGCATTTACCTTCAGTTTGAATTGTTTTGTAGCATTTAGTGTACTTAGCATGTTAAAATATTAATCACTTAAAGTTTTCTAATATATAGATATAAATCTTACTGAGCTTGTTGCTCACCTTGCTTTAAACTTGTGATTTTTAGATAACATTGATGAGGAGACACACTCTTACAGAAAAGGGTAAGAGTGATGAAGCGTCCAAGTTATCCTTAGAAGTTCATTAATAGAGTCATTAGAGTTTTTATTTTCCTTAAAGTCAATATAATAATTGTGATGGGCCCTATGTATTGGTCAAGAAGAAATTTATGTAATAGAATTTAGTTGAATTTGAATATCAATAAAAATGTGACAATTATTAATGTCATTTGGTTATTGTCTCTTAAAATTATGTTATTCCTTAAGTACTCACTCTGATCGTCTCGATCGTTATAATTGTCCATTTTGATATTTCACATCGAAGAGTGACAATTTCATTATGCTAACAAATGTTTGTCTCTAGGGTGAGTGACTTTTGTGTATCATGTTTTTTAGTTGTGTCTACTTATCCTATAAAACTGTGATTGGTGCACGTGTGGGCTCAGTAGGATGTTTGTGCAAAATTATGCGACTGCTCTCTAAACCCACATGATGTATTGGATAAAAGGAAGAGTTGAAGCGTATTTTTGTGAGAAGAAAAAGATATTTATTTGAATTGGGAAATACGCATTGGAGACAACTTACACCTTACTTATTTTACTTTTCAAAAAACAAAATGGTTCCCAGAAAATGGAATTTTTATGACACATGGGCGTGTACACATTGGCCTGCCCAGAGATCGTATTGGCGACACATGGACAAATTGCATATCAATTCATAAAGAGTCCTTTGCATAAATACTCTTATTAAAGTATAGTGTTAGATCCTCCATTTGTATTTATGCTTATATTTTTATTATAGATGCAAAATGTGACGAGAGTCTTCATTGTTTATTTTAGATGTGATCCAAGTATTAAATGTATTTTGAATGTTAGATTAGGCTCTTTTATTTTGTGATAGGTAGAAGGAAAGCAGAAGGTGGATTAGGGCCTGTTTTAACGTCTATTGGATTTAAGTTGGATAAGTTTGCTTCTAAAGAGGTAAGGGTTGTTTTTCTATATCTTTTTATTAGATTAGTAACTGTGCCATAGGAAGAATCATAATTGACATTTCTCTTGAAATAGAGACGAGATTCGTCACTTCTGTCATGGCTAGTCCTTATAAGATTTATCAGGATGTCATTGTATGCATAACAAGGGTATATATGTAAATATAAACATAGGATTGATTATCTTACAATTAATATTCTAAGAAGAGGCGTTTATGTAAAATATCTATTCATTCCATCGTCCTTCAGCCAAGCGCATAATATATGGATGGCCTAATACACCTACTCGGGAGCTACAAGGTCGACCCTTGGTTGCTACTGGGCCAAAGCTGCTGTTAATATATGGATGGGGCTAAATGCTAATACACCTACTGGGGATCTACAAGGTCAACCGTTGGTTGCTACTGGGCCAAAGCTGCTCGTGGGGCTGCTCAGGAGGGGGTGGCAGGGAATTATTGGATAACTAGTTCTTTGTCCCTGCGATATACGGAAAATTTTAAAATATTTAAAATTTCATAAATAATAATATCTAAAAAAGTTAATCTGAAATTGAAATATATGTAAATAACACCTTAAACATATTTTCAAATTATTCTTTATATGCACAATAAAATACAGTAAATAACACCTTCATAATCACAAGCTTGCAGTGAAATAAAAAATAAGCACAATAAATGGACAACAGAGCATATAAGAACAGAAAAAGGAAAATCATAAACGTGTTCAAAAGTCACTACATGTTCTTTACAGGGATTCAAACTTACAGGGATTCAAAGTTGACTTTTCTTCTGCAGGTAGACAAAAAATTTGATGATTTCATTGTGCAAATGAACCAATTGTTTTCGTGCTGCTTAGAAAATCTACAGTCTTTCAGTGTGAAATAGGTGGAAAAGTCTTAGATGAGGTATGTAACACATTAGAATCCAGGTTATCTTATGGACAAAAAAGTGACTTTCAGTTTGTTGTCCTGTCTAAAAATTCACAAGTGGCATTTTAGCATTTTCTCATGGATAGGCACCGTAACCTTCAGAATTATGTTGTTAATGTATTATGAGTTAGATACTTGATTATTAATCCATTACTTTATTAGTTATGTATTTTTTTGGTGGATGAAAATGTAGATTTCTGTTAGAAGTTTTTAATGATCCATGTATTTTTGTGCAAGTACCAGATACAATGATTAAATTTAGATAATAGTGATTTGATAGATTCCTACCCTTGGATGCAGAACTCTTCTTGATTAAATTTAGATAAGGCACAGGGATATCTAAAAATTTATATAGGTGCACAGGATTTCAGAAACACTAAGGCACAACATTTCAGAAACATAAGCATAAATGAAATATACATGCACATTAAAACCCATGGATGTGTAGGGATTCTATATAAAAGAAAATCAAACTATACAAATGTTATATAAATATAGCTTATTTATATAAAGGTCTTTGACATATTGACAAAATGTGAGTATCAAAAATGAGAATGCTTACGTTGTTGGAAACACAATGCTTGATCTTGAATTAAGTGAGTAATATAGAATAATAAAAATATATATACTAAAGAAGATGACAGGCACTACCTGTATAGGCATACATATAGGTAGCAAAGCCAAAATTAAATTTCAAAAGGAAAAAAAATTGAAATGACCAATTGAAATGGCATTAACAGAGTTAGGTAGTAGCAATTAATTGCCCCTTTTTAGAAGTCTCAAACGATTAAATAACGGAATAGTCAAGAGTGTGTGAACAAAATAAAAATTCAGGATATCTATTTTTAGTGCACAAAGAGTGTGTGAGATAGTGAAAAAAAATCAAGATGTACTTAATCATGCACACAGAGAGTGTGTGAGAAGATCTGTAAAAAATTAAATAATTCAAGCATATGTAATGAATTTATTTAAATAGATGACTCCAAGAAAATAACAGTTTGAGGAGATGGCTATAAAAAAATTCTGTATTGCGGCTATTTCTCTGACATCAGAGAAGTGCAGATACTTCCAAGAACTTATTGGCCATGGCAGCTGGAATAAAGCAAAAGGAAATTGTTGATCAAATTGTTAGAAAGGTTCAAGTCAATGCATAACTCGAACATTTGTTTTCATTGTCTTAAATTTATTCTGGCCTTTACTGAGTCAAATAATGACTTACTTTGATCATATGGCAGTTCATTTCCAGTGATTTCATTGTCATGCTATTCCATTATGATGGCATTGTGGATGAGTGGGCACACTTTCAATGGTGTGATAGTGTACTGCATGTCTCTGCAATCAATCAGACAAAATTGTATATAATTTTGTTTGGTGAATCATAATGATCCAGTGGTCTAAGTAATCTTTATTTATCATGACATGTGGTTTGCCAAACGTTTTCTGCATCCGAATATAGTTGCTGAATATAGTTACATTTTTCTTTAGGATAAGGATTTTGGGCTTGAACATTTTGATCCTAAATGTGGCGTCTGAATGCAATACCTTTTTTTGTACCTTTTTTTGAGGACCGGCCATGTCATATGCAATGCTAATCTTATCATCAGGTATTGAAGGCCGTGTGGATATATGACAAAAAACAATTCAAAACCTAAAATAAGATTGATATTGCAAAGGCAGATATGGGGGCATTCAAATAATAAAAAATTAATGTGAAAAAAATAAAGAGAAAGAGGAATGTATACAATTAACTTATATTAAGTTATATAAACTAAACATAAATGTTTCTTGTTTTAAAGCACACACACTTAACCTGTAAAAATATAATTTTCTATTAAACTGATAAGGCATATGTTGAAAAATAAATGAGTAAAGAAGATGACATCCTAGAAAGTCAATCCTATGAAGGAATTATGGCGACCAAAAATAGATGACTCCAAGAAAATAACTGTTTGAGGAGATGATCAATCTGGAGGTCACTGGAGGTACAATATATTCCTGTGTTCCTGCACATATAGCTTTATCATTTCAGTTGCTTCTTTTTTTATGTCAAGATGACTTTTCTTAGTAGCCCAGCACTTTGCTCCACACAATGTGGTAAGTTTGGCTATCATTTTATATGATCAATTATAATAATGTGAAAGCATCCTCCAACCTACCAAATTCAGATTTTCTGAAACAAACTTCTAACTTTTTTCTCACTGCTCACCAATCTGGTTATTCCAACTGGTGGATCATTTTAGTCCCCTCTACCAAAATACATTTTTGGCCATAACCACATTTTTTGAGATAAAATTCAGTTTCCTCTATTTAGCAGGAATCTGAGAAAGCAACTAAGTTATGATGTGAAGATTTAACATTGGTGAAGGGATTAAAGGCCTCCTAAGCTATGGCAGACAGAAGGATGGGTATACATATATATAGCTCTTATCAGGCTATTGCAGAATACATTTGGATCCCCTCCCCTTCATAGGCTTAAGCTTTTGTTTTAGTTTCTGTTCTAAAATTAATGTAACTATTTGATTAAAGCTTCTAAAACTGAAGAGTGTGTGAGAGAGTTAAGACAATGTAACTATGTGATTAAAGCTTCTAAAACTGAAGATCTAAAAGGCAAAGGCCACTATGTTCACAGGCTTAAGCTTTTGTTTTGAGTTTCTGTTTATTAACATGTCTTTGGAAATGACAAAGACAAAGGCCATTGAGTGTTTAAATCACCAGTATGAACTATGAAGTGGGTAGTTAAATCAACTATTGAAGAATCCATTTTTTGCTTATCCATGTTGGATAGGTCCTTGAATGGGAGATAGCTGGGATAAAGATTAAAAGCATGATTAAATGGGAGATATAGTGATAAATGAATGATAACACAGATGCAGACTGAGAAAATTCAAGTGAAGTTGCTACCTCTGCATTTCAGCCTCCTTGTTGGTTCCACTCTGGCAAAATAGGTAGGAAATTATAAGGTATTCTGGTAAGATGGAGGAAAGATATGAAGAAAAAGAAACATAGGGAGTGGAGGCAGTAGTAGTACGACATTGCTTTCATTTGGGGTGGGAAATGGGGTGGGTGGATTATCTTTTTCCCCAATGGAATGAAATGACAACCTGATTGGGCAGTGTATTATTATTTTTTTCTTTTGGGATGGGAGCAGTGTATTATTATTTTTTTCTTTAGGTTTGGTGTTGATATTTCATGCCAATGTGTGTTTTTTCTGTATTGTTTTTTTGTTCTCCTTCTAAATATGGAATTTTCTGTCATGAGAATTCAGACTTATCATACATTCTAAATAGTATGAAGAACAGTTCTTTTATTGTTGAGTTTTCTTAGTTTACTGCAGAATGTATCTGGTTTTTACAACCCCATGACAGATTTTTTTTAGCAAAATCCAGTTTTAATGCATTTAAGATTGTAAATCCAAAATTTTGGCATTAACAGAGTTGCAAGAAAAATATGTTGTTTTGATTGAGAGATTTAGAAAAATTATAAACTATACAAAAGGAAAGGAAACCATACAAACAATATATATATATATATATATTGAAATTAATTACTTTTTCTATATTTAATATGATGATAATGACATTTCAACCATTGGAAACCTAAATGAATAGGCAGAAAACAATTCAAAACCTGAAACAAAATACTTTACCTCCAATTTAATACAAAAAATGAACATTTCTTAGGAATTCATAAAATGTTAGCACATTAAAATGACTTCTATATATGCTTATAACTGTTTATGATATCCAAGGAAAAAAAACCTGAAACAATAAGAAAGCTCCAATAAATGTAATAAGACAACTGAAAATCCTCAAAAAATAAAAAACATTAGCCTACAAAATGTAGGATAGGTCCTTGATCTAGTCAAATCATAGTACTATGGAAATTTACCAATCCACCATCTCAATTCTATTTCTATTTGTTTTCCTTGTGAAAACTGGCAGGTCAACTTCCCCACAACAAAGTTAATATTAAAGGAACCTGCTGCATAGTTTAGTACTATAGGCAGGGCATCAATTTGTGAGTGGGTTGCCAATGGTCTCAAAGAGAAAAAACCACATAGTAGCCACCTGGAGCAGGACTCCAGCTTGGCTCAACATAAGTTGGTGCCTGTGAAGAAAAAGAAAAAAGTCTCCAATGTTTTCACTTGGCCTTTTGTTTGCAGGTGCTTTGCCCTGTTTTCATTGAGCGCTTATCCAATCCACCATCTTATACATTGAGCACTTTTCCAAAGAAAATAAAGATTGATATTGCAAAACTACTTACTGCCTTGTACTTTTGAACTGGCCATTATAACTACTTACTCATCTATAAAATTATCAGATAGTAAATCAAAGAATTAATTCTTATGATAATAAAGAGTAAATGTGTTTATTCAGTCTCAAATTTAATGTCCTTGAGTTGGGAGAACTAAATCTGAGTCAATCACTTGTCTTGTCCAAGCTCACACCGCTGCATCTGTGAACACACTCTAATCAAATACAAAAGCCTCATGCAGAAGCAAGCATACCCCATTTTGTTGCCTTCCCAGATGTGTATCCTTTTTAGTATATTCAATTCCAACCATGTCTTTTCAGACTTGTACTCATATTAGTCTTCTTATCCCTTCTACTTTAAATGGTGCTCTAACTGAAGTCCTGGATAGTATGTATATTTAGCTTTATATTGACATGGTTTGCGGGCGTGCCTCTGATAGTTTGGTTGGCAGGATTACTAACCAATGCTATTGTGCTACACTTCTTGATCCTAAAGGTGTCTATTCAGTCTCTATTGCAATTCCATGTTCATAGTTTGGATTGGTAAGGTGAAGGTGATTCTTTCCTTCTAATTAGAACATTGATAATATTATAATTCTATTTACTTGGTTGAAAGCAATAGCAAAGCAAACTAAACACAATATAGATAGCTCTTATCAACCAAACTCACTGGATTTAGGAAGAAACCAACACAAACCATAATCTTAATATGTTCACACAGAGCTTATACAATACAGAAGACGTAGAGATGATTTTTAGAAGATGAAATTTCAAACTTTTGGTATATATAAATTAAGGGAAAAAATACCTATTGAGGCAGTGAGATAGTGGACAGAAGCTGAGTAGTAGGCTCATTTCCCTGCACATATGGATGATGAAAGACATGGTTAGAAAACATATATTACATATATGAAATTCATTAAATGTTAGCACATTTAAATGAATTCTATTTTTTGCTAATAACTGCTTATGATATCCAAAAAAAAAACAAAACAAAACCTAAAACCAAAAACTAAAGCTCCAGTAGCCAATGCTCAGTATATTTTATTATATTACAATGAAGTTTTTATGAACAAAAAAAGAAATCAGGATATCTAGTTTTAGTGCACAGTGCAACAGTAGCCAATCTCCCCCTTTCCATTAGCATACAACATATACAATGCCAAATTTTCTGCATCATGAAGTTGCTTATACGCAGCTGAACTGAGGCTTTACTCTTCATTTATGATTTTTCTTCCATGATTTTTCCTTCATGTGTTTAGTGTACTACATGCTTTTTGCTAGCTATAGGGGTCAGTTACTTTTGACGTATTGTTCTTCAATCACGTTAGTTCATCCATATTTCATGATAATAATATTTGTTATCCTACTTCATTTGGTATGCCCGCTGTTGAATTTCATAAATGTTATACATTTGTCATGGTCTACCATTCCACTGAATTATCCTTGTTTTTCTATTTACTTATTTTGCCTTTTCTTTTCCTACTTTAGGTTCCCACTGGTGGAGTACCAGCCCCTGAGAAGGCCTAGCCGCTTGGTACTATTTCTGCTGCTTCTTGGGGTTCGGCACTTAGATTGCCTATTTCATATCAATACATAGCAATGATGGGATCCAAGGGTCTCACAGAAGCATCAAAGATTGCTATTTTGAATGCAAACTAAATGGCAAAATGCCTAGAGGTTTTTTTTTTCTAAGCCTAATTTATTGGCATACTTTTGAAGTAGATAGGATTAGAGCTAGATATCTAGATGTTTCTATAGTTTCATGGATTATGTATTAAGAATACCAACCATCAGTTTTGTTTCTAAGGTAGGCTATTGAATGCAGTTTTGTTATGAGACAGTCTGCTTTCCTCCAATCTTGGCAAGTTGCAGTCTTTAAAAAAAAAGGTTTCTGTTTGCTCCATGATTGCATGTCATTCTAGCTCTCCAGTTGATATAATGTCATTCTAGAAACTTGTGAATGCATGAATGCCTGGAGGATAGTCCATCAGAAAACTGTCTTATTCTAGATACTTATCTGGATTTAGCCAACACTTTTTTCTGATGAGACATGACTTGTAATGATGATTATAAGATGGCTTTAAGTGATTCATGATTTTTTTGTTACCAGAAAAAGTATATTTTCTGTTTTCTTTTACGAATCTGATTAGACCTTGAATGAGCAGAACCATTACCCAATTCTCTTCCGTGGTGTCAATGGCATAGTTGCCCATGAATTCATTGTTGATCTGATGGGTTTCAAGGTAATCATTTTAAAATTTTGATAATTTTTTATAATTTCTTTTCTTAATTTTGATCCCAAGACCAAATGCTGATTAACTGTCCTGCAGACTACTGCTGGTATAGAAGCTGAAGATGTAGCTAAACGTCTTATGGATTATGGATTCCATGGACCCACAATGTCATGGCCTATTCTAGGCACACTTATGATTGAACCAACCGAAAGTGAAAGCAAAGTATGGATGAGACCATTGTAATTCTCCTACCCTGTCCATTTTTTTTTCTACCAAATTAAAGAAACCACTGGTTTGTTTTGCAGGCTGAGCTCGACAGGTTCTGTGATGCTCTTATTTCCATCAGAGAAGAATTGCTCAAATTGAAAATGGAAAAGCTAATGTTCACAACAATGTCCTCAAGGTAAAGTACTATCCAATTGATTTTTGTATAAATAGTAACTTGTGTGGTATTTTTTACCTGTTCAATTGCATATTTTGTGAAGAATTATTTCTGCACATTCAAGAAAGCATTTGCTTTTCATCAATATTCTTTTCCTTAATGAAAAGCAACTAGGAACTGACCGTTACAGAAAATGTTAATCATTGTTATCATAAAACACAATTATCGCGTGAAGGGAGTTCCTCACCCTCCATCTTTGTTGATGGGTGACACGTGGACTAAACCATACTCAAGGGAATATGCAGCATTCCCTGCTCCATGGCTGCGAACCACCAAGTTCTAGCCCACAACAGGTAAGACGCTTTTATTACTACTATTTACTGTAGAATGGATCTAGTTTTTACAACCCCATGATAGCAGGCAATGACACTGGGAAAGTCCGGTTGCTACTCATAGATCAATAATTCTAGAACTATCAAACACTCACAGATCATGAATAATCATTAAAAGGAATGAGAAGCATATGTTAAATCATAAAAGTTAATTGGAGAAACTTTCTAGTTACTCAAAAAGCCTTTGCAGGTCAATATCGATTGACAGTCAAAAGGAGCATCAGAAATCCTTTTTGCCATGATGTGCAAAGTGAAAACAGGATAAAAGCAACATGTAAGCACTCATTCCTCTTTCTAAAAGCTGTCTGGGGTTCCAAATCATTATAATTTTTTCTGATAGCTTTCTTTTGTAAGGTCAATTGGGGTTCATAACTTATAAATAACCTGACAGTCTAATGACAATCATAAGGCACATGGATATCTAAAAATTTATATAGGTGCACAGGATTTCAGAAACACTAAGGCACAACATTTCAGAAACATAAGCATAAATGAAATATACATGCACATTAAAACCCATGGATGTGTAGGGATTCTATATAAAAGAAAATCAAACTATACAAATGTTATATAAATATAGCTTATTTATATAAAGGTCTTTGACATATTGACAAAATGTGAGTATCAAAAATGAGAATGGTTTCGTTGTTGGAAACGCAAGGCTTGATCTTGAATTAAATGGCTGTCAGAGGAATAGCCGCAATAGGGAATGAAGCACATGAAAGATGTTTGAGATTTGTTTGACTCCAATAGGGAAATTTTTTACTCAAAATCTCATATCTAGTCACTCAGTCCCCAGCCAGCCAAAAAATGATAGGGCACGGCAATCTTGTATTCGTCCCAATTAGCATAATAAACACAACATCAATGCTTCCCTTACTAACTCCCTTCATCTACCCAGTAGACCATAAGATATTAGTTTTGTAACTTATCATTATGTGCTACTCTGTTGCCTGAGGGGTAATCCTTTCTACATCTTTCTATCTTGCTGCAAATTGATTATAGTAATTGTAGCACCCCAAAAATTTTAATTAGAAAAAATTCAAATAAATAGAAATAAATAATTCCATAATAACGGAGTAGTTAAACATACATATCATTATCGTATGTGCTAAAACACATTGAAAAATTTCGTAAAAATTATAAATCAACCCCACATATTATTCCTAAAGGTACCACAAAGAAATTTGTGCCAAGAAAAATCAGATTAGCCAAATTTAAAGTGTTTTGCGACTTATTATCACACGTACCTGGATGAGTCAGAAAATTAAATAAAAATCATATATGGACTTCAAATAATATACTCTAATGACCCATCAAGAGATTTGGGTTAATAAAAATCATTTGGGCTAGGTTTAAGAGTTATTGTGACTGATTATCCAATTGGGAAACAAGTCGGAAAACCGTTAACACAAAAATACGATGCAACCATAAATTAAATAAAAATATTGGGGACACTTCCAACATTATATATTGATGACCCATTATCATAATTGGGCCAATGGACAACAGTTGGCCCAAAAATCAAATAAAGCTAGAAAATGCATGGAAATTCGTAACTCTAAATAGGCTGAAATTAGAAAGAGGCAATTTGAGTTGAATTGGGATAGAAACATGCATTCTTGGCAACCCAAATTAGTGCTTAACTAGGGTGGGAGGTTTCCTAAAGCCTCACACACTCTACTGGAGGAAGAAATCCTCAAATTAGGAAACTAACAAGCCAAAACCGCAACTCTTCTTTCCTAGTCACAATAGGACTCCTAAACACCATGATTACTTAAATACTCTTCACCAAACCCTTGGGATGAGTTTTAACCCTTGTTGGTTCGTGTGGAGGAGTTCTTGGCGGCTGGGGAGCAAAAAATCGCCCACACCAAGCCGTTCTTCTTCCCCTTCTTGTCTGCTGCGACCTGCATAAATCGTCCACTTGAAGTAGACCAAAGATAAGCCAAACCATAACCAAACCTTGCAAGGCTTATAGCCTTGGAAAGAAGGTCGAGTCTACTTTCTAACCCAACTAGAATGAACAATTTTCATGTAGTATACTACATGTAGTAAGCGTTCTCTTGCAAGTGATCTGAACATGGGTTTTCTGGAAAAATGGGACTTCTTCAACCCATAAGGTAGGTTTTCTCGGGCCAAACCTTATAAATCCTATACCAATGTGTAGAACATCAAGTTTACTTTCGTTTACCACTGGTTTAATCAAAGTTCAATGAATAGATTTTGAATTATAAGCATGTTGCCAAAGTCGCGCACTGTTAGGGCTATTCCCATTCTTTATATGTTGCATGTCATTTAAGACCGAATTAGAGAAAACCCACAACATGAATGTTTTTCTACTAGTTTTCCTCGTCATGTCTTATGTTGAACATTTTGTCTAAATGTAAATAGTTAGTGAGTTATAAGCATGGTAAGAGGGTCACTGCATGAAACTACGTTTTCGGGTTCACTTGGCTTTTATGTTTGTGTTTGACTTGATTAAAGCCTATCGAAATCATCCTTGTTTTCTAATTCCGATTTATTGGATGCACCCTTGCATGTCTAGGTTGGTTTAAAACTAGTTTCGTTATTTTTCATGCACTATACAATTTGTTCTCTATTTTTGAAGCACCCTGTGTCAATATAAGGCAGTTCTGGACCGCAATCCAAGAACATGTCCTTTCTCTATCAGATTCAGGCGTAGACCCTGTGAAGGTGACGGCCCGATAGGCCGCATTCTGAGGTCTTGTCGCGATAGCAAACCCGTCACGTTCTGAACGCGACGAGCGCCCTGTCGCTATCTCTCTGTCTGTTTTGACCCCCTTGTCGCGTTCTGCACATACCCTTGTCTCCTTCTTCATATGAACCCATCGCGATCTGCCTGCCTGATCAGACAAGCCTGTCGCGATCCTTACAAGGCACTGTCGCATTCTGATCTGACCCCGTCGCGATCCTTACAAGGGTCCGTCGCGACCTCAGGATTTTTCATGAAACCCCACCTATTTCTATTACAAAACTTACTGCTATACCTGAGGTCTGTTTAAATATGATATTTAGCGTGTAATTCACATGTCTTAGGTCTGATCATTGCATGATGGTTTATTTAATGGACTAGAAGTGATTAACCCATTTAAAAAGCCTTAATTACATGAATATTATTCTAATTGCTTTCTTAATGATATGATCATTCATGAAACTTGTGATTTACTCTTATTACTGTTCTAGCTTGATTTAAATGATAATTATTATCTTAAAATCTTGTAAACCCATGTGTAGTTAAATGCATTGTCCATTGCATGCCATCATGTTAAGTGTTTTCCGCAAGTTTGAGACCATGAATTGAGACGCGTACATCACTACGCACTTACACGTCTAGGCAGCCCTTTCTTGGGAATTTGGAAGCTCTCTACCGGTCGTTCTGAGTCGGTAGACTAGTGACCTATTCTCCAAGGCCTCCGTAAATCTCCTCTGACCATGGATTCCCACATGGCCGACGAGTTGGTTGTACCATTGAAGTTCCTTGGAGATAGTGTGCACTTCCTTTCTCTTCTTGTTCTCGTGAGTGTGATTTACAATCTAGACTAAAGCCAATAATGTAAAGATTGAACTAAATTATAAATCGTACCGTTATGCTGTCGAATTTATATCTTAACCATTGTTATCATGAAATCATGTTCAATTACTTATTACTAGTTCTCATCATCATCATGAACATGACATTACACATGCTTACTTATTGAAACTCTCATTGGCCATTATTAATGATTATGGGTATCTACATTTAAAATTTAAGTGAGATGTTGACCGAGCATGGCGAGTGTCCAAGGGCTCCAGTCTAGCCCCAATGACGGAGAGTCATAAAGATACTGTTAACCATGGAGTATAATGATTACTGGCATTGCATCTGCACTGGGAGTCGTGCGTGTCGTGTTGAATGATAGATACAATAACCACATACACATGTCCTAGTGTACATTCTTGATGGATCTTTTCTTGGTGTACATTAGTGTCTACGTGCCTGATTAGTGTTACATTATTGTGCTCGTACATTTTTGCTTGCGTGATATGGCCATTCTGCATTTAATGCAATTAGTGATATCTTGCGTTCTTGACATCAAGTGAAATCTTGCGTGCTTGTACAAAGTGATCTATTGCTAGTTCTATCTTGTCATCTTGTTTAAAAATCTTGTTCTATCGTGATCACTCTATCTAGCTTGTCCATGTATCATGTTTTAATGAGTTTTATTCGCACATGCACATCATGACATTCATCGTGCTTACCTAGTTCTAAAATGTTAATCACTTATATCATTGCCCGCACATTGAGATATAAATCCTATTGGGCTAGTTTGCTCATCCCCTACTTTTACCCAATCTAGGTGACTGTGAAGTTCAAGAGGAAGAACAAGTCGAGGATGGGAATGCGTCCGAATGATGAGTGTTCCAATTATGAGTCTATCTATAGTTAGTTTATTTTGAGTGTTAGAACAATATAGTAGGAAGTGATGTATTATGTACTTTTGCTTTTATTGAGTCTTAGTCCTGTAATAGTTTCCATTTTGAATACAATAAGTTGAGATTTGCATACAAGATTAATTGAGTTCAATATTTGAGCCCTATTATGATGTATGTTGTTATACATTTAGTGCGTGCTAGCTAGAGGCTTATTTTCTGACTGTTCACGTCTCGGGATATCGACTCGAATTATATTCCGCATCATTAATATCCGCTGCGAAATTCTCGGGACGTGACAATTTAGTGGTATCAGAGCCTAGGAAAACCAAATAGGATATATGTCTTAGGAATAAGAGATACCTATGGAACATAGGTCATAGAAATTAAATATAGTACCTGGTGAGAATGGGTAGAGACTGTGAATATGCTAGAAAGAATTAAACACTCCTACCCATTGACTTTTATAATGTATCTAGAGACATTAATTGGTTTCCATCCTTTCCTCTGGAACCCTCATAACTCTTACACCCAACTACAATGGCTCGCAATTAGTGGCGAGCTATGCAAGAAACCGTGGCTGGATTGACTCAGGCCTTACAAAATGTGGTTCATGCTGGAAATCAAGCTGCTGCTGCTGCTAGGAATGGAGCGGGTGATTTACACCGCAACTTTAGGAGTTTGAACCCTCCTCGCTTCTCTGGATCCCCTGATCCGGACGAAGCAGAGAACTGGCAGGAAGAAATAGAAAGGATTTTCCAAGTTATGCAATGCACTAATAGGGAAAAAGTGGTACTGGCCACTTTCCAATTTACAAAGGATGCCCGAGCATGGTGGAAGGCCTCATCGGCCCATCTGCCAAATGTAGCTGAGCTAGAGTGGGCAGGATTTCTGGAGATCTAGTTTCGAGGAAATTACTTCTCAGAAAGAGTTAAGGAAAAGAAGGCGGTGAAATTTGCTGCACTAAAATAGAAAGGAATGTCTGTGGCTGACTATGATGCTCAGTTCGCGTGTCTGGCTGTGTATGCCCCACATCTGGTGGTAACAGAAAGATTAAATGCTAACCGTTTCATGGATGGGCTCAGGCCCATGTTCATTGAAAAGCTCGGACCACACAACATCCAAACCTACACTGAGATGGTCCAAAGAGCTCAACTAGTAGAGGACACTATGGCTAAGGTGGAAGGCATAAAGGGGAAAGACAACTCAAAGCCGACCTCCATAAAAAGAGGATCAGTCAATACAACTGGAACTTTCCACAACAACAACAATAACAACCACTAAAACAACAACAAAAGGCCAACCACTGGGAAGGGTTATGGCATGGAGAAAAAGATCAAAGTAGTAGAAACAATGATGGCGGAATATTGTAAATTTTGCGACAAGCCTGGGCACCAAGCAGACAAGTGCTGGAAGAAGGCCGGGGCTTGCCTACGATGTGGGAGTCAGGAACATCGTATACCGAACTGTCCCATGCTAAAGACCAAGTTGGAAGGAACCAGGGAGTGGTAAAGCGTCAAGGACGTGTGAATGCTATAACTCAAGCGGAGCTCATGGAAGGAGGTATGATTATTAAACCCCTAGACTGATCTTATGATGTTTTCTTATTAGTACATTTCTAAGTGGGGGAGATCATTAAGGAGAAATTAGAAAGGAATAATCTAGTAATTATACCGTAGTTCATCTGGAAGATTAAGATGGAGTTATAACAACCGTGGAAGGAAAACAGGAGTAGAAGGAATCAAATCGATAATACGGTGGTCATAGGTGTAGAGGTTGGACTAGCATCCACGATGCTAAAGGAATTAAATCTGAAACGACCTCAAGGATCATAACTAGCAAAAGCCAATTAATGATCTATGAATTTGGGGATCAAATTCTCTTAAGTGGGGGAGGGTGTAGCACCCCATAAATTTTAATTAGAAAAAAATTAAATAAATGGAAATAAATAATTTCCATAATAACGGAGTAGTTAAACATACGTATCATTATCGTATGTGCTAAATCACAT
This sequence comes from Colocasia esculenta, assembly GCA_014218235.1. Classification (NCBI taxonomy): domain Eukaryota; kingdom Viridiplantae; phylum Streptophyta; class Magnoliopsida; order Alismatales; family Araceae; genus Colocasia; species Colocasia esculenta. The sequence continues at coordinate 83,776,011 of CM024761.1, read as the reverse complement.
TGAAAAATTTTGTAAAAATTATAAATCAACCCTACATATTATTCCTAAAGGTACCACAAAGAAATTTATGCCAATAAAAATCGAATTAGCCGAGTTTAAAGTGTTTTGTGACTTATTATCGTAATTCATAAATAAGTCAAAAAAATTCATTATCACACGTACCTCGATGAGTTAGAAAATTAAATAAAAATCATATATGGACTTCAAATAATATACTCTAATGACCCATCAAGATATTTGGGTTAATAAAAATCAGTTGGACTAGGTTTAAGAGTTATTGTGACCGATTATCCAAATTAGGAAACAAGTCGGAAAATTGTTAACACGAAAATACGATGCAACCATAAACTAAATAAAAATGTTGGGGAGACTTCCAAAATTATATATTGATGACCCATTATTATAATTGGGGCAATGGACAACATTTGGCCCAAAAATCAAATAAAGCTAGAAAATGCATGGAAATTCGTAACTCTAAATAGGCAGAAATTAGAAATAGGCAATTTGAGTTGAATTGTGATAGAAACATGCATTCTTGGCAACCCAAATTTGTGCTTAGCTAGGGTGGGAGGTTTCCTAAAGCCTCACACACTCTAATGGAGGAAGAAATCCTCAAATTAGGAAACTAACAAGCTAAAACTGCAACTCTTCTTTCCTAGTCACAATAGGACTCCAAAACACCATGATTGCTTAAATACTCTTCACCAAACCCTTGGGGATGAGTTTACATCTTGTTGGGGTTGTGTGGAGGAGTTCTTGGCGGCTGGGGAGCAGGAGATCGCCCACACCAAGCCGTTCTTCTTCCCCTTCTCGTCTGCTGCGACCTGCATAAACTGTCCACTTGAAGTCGATGAGTCAAACAATAACCAAACCTTGCAAGGCTTATACCCATGGAAAGAGGGTCGAGTCTACTTTCTAACCCAACTAGAATGAACAATTTTCATGCAGTATACTGCGTGTAGTAAGTGTTCTCTTGCAAGTGGTCTGAACACAAGTTTTCTAGAAAAATGGGATTTCTTCAACCCATAAGGTGCCAAACCTTAATAAATACTATACCAATGTGTAGCGCATCAAGTTAACTTTCGTTTCCCACTAGTTTCATCGAATTTCAATGAATAGATTCTGAATTATAAGTGTTTTGCCAAAGTCGCGCATTGTTAGGGCTTTTTCCGTTCTTTATATGTTGCATGTGATTCAAGACCGAATTAGAGAAAACCCACAACATGAAAGTTTTTCTACTAGTTGTCCTTGTCATGTTGTGTGTTGAATGTTTTGTCTAAATGTCAATAGTTAGAGAGTTATAAGCATGGTAAGAGGGTCGCTGCATGAAACTACGTTTTCAGGTTGCACTTGGCTTTTACGTTTGTGTTTGACTTGATTAAAGCCTATCGAAATCATCCTCGTTTTCTAATTCCGATTTATTGAAAGTACCCTTGCATGTCTAGGTTGGTTTAAAACTAGTTCGTTATTTTTCATGCACTGTACAATTTGTTCTCTATTTTTGAAACACCTTTTGTCAATGTAAGGCAGTTCTGGACCGCAATCCAAGAACATGTCCTTTCTCTGTCGGATTCAGGTGCAGGCCCTGTGAACGCGACGGCCCGATAGGCCGCGTTCTGAGGTCTTGTCGCGACAGCAAACCCGTCGCGTTCTGAATGCGGCGAGTGCCCCGTCGCTATCTCTCTGCCTGTTCTGACCCCCTTGTCGCGTTCTGCACATATCCTTGTCGCCTTCTTCATATGAACCCATCGCGAACTGCCTGCTTGATCAGAAAAGCCTGTCGCAATCCTTGCAAGGCACTGTCGCGTTCTGATCTGACCCCGTCGCGATCCTTACAAGGGTCCGTCGCGACCTCAGGATTTTTCATGAAACCCCACCTATTTCTTTTAAAAAACTTACTGCTATACCTGAGGTCTATTTAAATATGATATTTAGCGTGTAATTCACATGTCTTAGGTCTGATCATTGCATGATGGTTTATTTAATGGCCTAGAAGTGATTAACCCATTTAAAAAGCCTTAATTACATGAATACTATTCTAATTGCTTTCTTAATGATATGATCATTCATGAAACTTGTGATTTACTCTTTTTACCGTTCTAGCTTGATTTAATGATAATTATTATCTTAAAATCTTGTAAACCCATGTGTAGTTAAATGCATTGTCTATTGCATGCCATCATGTTGTGTTTTCCGCGAGTTTGAGACCGTGAATTGAGACGCGTACATCACTACACACTTACACGTCTAGGCAGCCCTTTCTTGGGAATGTGGAAGCTCTCTACCGGTCGTTCCGAGTTGGTAGACTAGTGACCTATTCTCCAAGTCCTCCGTAAATCTCCTCTGACCATGGATTCCCACATGGCCGACGAGTTGGTTGTACCATTGAAGTTCCGTGGAGATAGCGTGCACTTCCTTTCTCTTCTTGTTCTCGCGAGTGTGATTTACAATCTAGACTAAAGCCATTAATGTAAAGATTGAACTAAATTATTAATCGTACCGTTATGCTGCCGAATTTATATCTTGACCATTGTTATCATGAAATCATGTTCAATTACTTATTACTAGTTCTCATCATCATCATGAACATGACATTACACATGCTTACTTATTGAAACTTTCATTGGCCATTATTAATGATTGTGGGTATCTACATTTAAAATTTAAATGAGATGTTGATCGGGCACGGCGAGTGTCCAAGGGCTCCAGTCTAGCCCCAATGACGGAGAGTCATAAATATACTATTAACCATGGGGTATAATGATTACTGGCGTTGCATCTGCGTTGGGAGTCGTGCGTGTCGTGTTGAATGATAGATACAATAACCACATACACGTATCCTAGTGTACATTATTGATGGATCTTTTCTTGGTGTACATTAGTGTCTACGTGCCTGATTAGTGTTACATTATCGTGCTTGTACATTCTTGCTTGCTTGCTTGCGTGATATGGCCATTCTACATTTAATGTAATTAGTGATATCTTGCGTTCTTGACATCAAGTGAAATCTTACGTGCTTGTACAAAGTTATCTATTGCTAGTTTTATCTTGTCATCTTGTTCAAAAATCTTGTTCTATTGTGATCACTCTATCTAGCTCGTCCATGTATCATGTTTTAATGAGTTTTATTCGCACATGCATATCATGACATTCATCGTGCTTATCTAGTTCTAAAATGTTAATCACTTATATCATTGCCCGCACATTGAGATATAAATCCTACAGGGCTAGTTTGCTCATCCCCTACTTTCACCCAATCTTGGTGACTATGAAGTTCAAGAGGAAGAGCAAGTCGAGGATGGGAATAAGTCCGAGTGATGAGCATTCCAATTATGAGTTTATCTATAGTTTGTTTAATTTGAGTGTTAGAACAATGTAGTAGGAAGTGATGTATTATGTACTTTTGCTTTTATTGAGTCTTAGTCCTGTAATAGTTTTCATTTTGAATACAATAAGTTGAGATTTGCATACAAGATTAGTTGAGTTCAATATTGGGTCCTATGATGATGTATGTTGTTATACATTTAGTGTGTGCTAGCTAGAGGCTTATTTGCCGACTATTCACGTCTTGGGATATCGACTCGAATTATATTCCGCATCATTAATATCCGCTGCGAAATTCTCAGGACGTGACAGTAATTGCAACTTGAACCAAGACTGCTAAAACTATTTTTGAAATTTCTGAAACAATATTCCTTTACAGTCAAAGATTCTTTTTTCTATATTTGTTAAATTTCTATGCACTGTGCTTGGCCATTTTTTTGTGCTTCTGTGATGATATGTACCCTCCCAACTGTTGTCTTTCATCAATGTTATAGTTCTCAATTTTGCATTCCCACACATACGTCATGCATAAAATATCATTGAATCTTCTTCTTGGGGCCAATGCTTGATCTTTAAAGCTGGTCATGGAGGCCTGATAAAGATCCAATTTTTCTGGAAAAGTAAACTTATTATTGGTAACATGGGTTCAAGTTGGTGTTTTTGGAGGAGTTTCTACTGGATCTTGTTTTGGAAGATTATTCTTATGCTGATATTGAATGACAATGAGCAACAATGAATAAGGAAATTGTGAGATATGACATCAAAGAATTCCACTTAGAGCGACTTAAAATTTTCCTCCTTCAGGGACTTTATGTTTTGCTGATGGCTGATCCAAAAGGGATGACACTGAAGATTTCCTTATATGTATGCAGGGACTAAATGAGGAGACATCTTTTTATATCACTTCAAATTGTTCAAGTTTGAAATTTGTATTTTTTTATTTGGCAGCAATAGATACTTGCTATCTTAAAAGACAGATGCTTGTTTTACATCTTGAAAGAACTGTGAATACATCGTATTCCATGTGCAAGAAGATTTTGGAATTTGGCATGGCTACGAGTTGTTGGTTTAGTAGAGTTCAAGATTCACTGTTTCTTTTTCTCTAATTACTGTGCATATATTATCTCCTGGAGATGTGGCATTTTCTCTTGGGAGGAATTATGTTCAGCTGGCACATTTACCATTTGCAGATGATGATACCCTTCTGTTTTCATCTACAAACATGGCATTTGAATAAAAAATAAGAGGCATTTGAATCCCTCGGAAAAGGGTAGAATGGATGTATTACCACATTTGGACCTAGATGTGCATAAGGTTTTTTTTAGAAGTCTGATGAAGGCATTGGAAGGATGGAAGGAGCTCATAGTTTTCAGACCTATGAAGGCCTTTCAGAAGCTATCTTCATTTTTTCTACCAATAGAAGGGAAAGAACTATGTATCACAGGGCACAGAATTAAGTGTACCATAACACATTCTACGTTCCATTGGAACAATATAAACAAAGAGAATAGAAACAATATATGTTGAGGCAGTGAGTAAGTGGACAGGGAGAAGCCATCGCAGGGAGGGAGAAAAAATTTTTTATTACCTCTCTCTTTGGCGTCGGTGATGGATGAAACGGTGAGGCTGCGACGGGAAGGCTGCGATGTTGAGGCAGTGAGTAAGTGGACAGGGAGAAACCATCACAGAGAGAGAAAAAAAAAATTAATACCTCTCTCTGCGACTGGGTGGATGCGATGGCGAAGCTTCGAGCGCGAGCTTGCGAGGTCGAGGCTGTGCGGGGGAGTTTGCGAGGTCGTGAGCTTGCGAGGTCATGGGCTGCCTTGATTGGGAGTATGCCAGGGCGAGGGTGTGAGGTTGACGATGCAAGGGAGAGGCTGTGAGGGAGAGGCTACAATGGGAAGGTTGCGACGGGGAGGCTGCAAGGGCGAATCTTCGAGTGCGAGCTTGTGAGGTCGAGGCTACGCGGGGGAGCTTGCGAGGTCGTGAGTTTACGAAGTCGTCGGCTGCCTGGATGGGGAGTATGCGAGGGCGAGGGTGTAAGGTCGACGATGCGAGGGAGAGACTGTGAGGGAGAGGCTGCGAGGGAAGGGATGCGACTGGGAGGATTTTGCGACTGGGAGGATGCGATGGCTTAGTGCAGGGAAGGGGAAATGGCTACCCACGCCATCTTCACTGGGGACTAGCGGGCGGACATGGGAAGGCGAAACGCCAGGAGCATTTCACTGGGAATCGGCGTGCCAGGCAAAAAGCATCACAGGGAGGGAGAAAGAGAAATAGAGGAGAAGATAGTATACCTCAGTTTTGGTGGGATTTAGATAATCTCTGGTGTTACCACGTGTACTTTTAAAACTGAGATTTATTATAATAGTATAGATCGCAAACGGAAACAATATAACAGGGAACACCAAATCAACACTTACATATTTAGGCCAGCATTAAACAGAGTTGTAGGACTAATAATCTTTGTATTTTGCACCTCTTGGGTGTGTGTGTGTGCACTCAATTCCTTTTATTTTATTTTATTATTCTTAAAAGAGCAAAGTATCCCCATCATTTTTATCTCGTTAAAGATATCAGATTTATTTATTTTCCCCTTTAGTTGGATTTTAGAGCCTCTAATCATAATGACCCATCAAAATCCTAAGATTGACATTATTTTTAAAAATGAAAAAAAACTACTATTTGTATAATATTTTTAAAAGCTTATGGTGGACATGTACTTCTAATTAAGAATATATTTAACATGTTATAAAGTTTTACATAGTAAATTAAAAAAAAAAAACTCTTAACGGGTTGAATGCATGATTTGTCATACCACACGGATCGACTGTGTATCGTACCGCTAAGATATAGTGGGAAAAAGGCCTGTTTGATTTTTTATATTTTATTTTACGATTTGTTCAATATGTAAAATGAGTAAACTTCGAAAGAAAATGAGCAAAACATAAGGACATCATATAGAGAGGTTGAAAAATATAAGAAACTTCATTTAATCATTCAACTCAATCCAACACAATCATCTAGTACTGTGATCTATGTCGTCCTGAGTATATGAAGTAGATGTCAATTAAAATTCTTATTCTCTAGCTATACGAAATTTACATCCCTCCATCCCAAGGCGATTTTGTGAAGGAGGGGCCTTCTTCTTGCCGAACGTTCACAATAAATTTCTTAATAGAGATCACGTAGTTAAGTTGGAGAGCCAATATAACATCATCTAAGGGCTTCAATTCTCATTGGAGATGGCCCACCACAATATAAAAAACTAGAATTATTGACGAAGTTTTTCGACGAATCAATATCCATATCGAGAAATCTATTGGGATTTGATGAACTACTACACCATATAGATTCGTAATTTAGTACTATTATATGGACTGGATGATACTATATCATATTAGTGATGCATGCTCGTGATAAAAATTATGATTTCTATGTAGTAATACATTATAGGGATGTATCATACTGAATAAAATATGAAATCCGAAATTGACTATTTTCTGAAATTTTCATGACTAAAGTACATAGATTAGTAGTACTATTTGTAGACACCCGATTGCGACTAATAGGTTGAACCACATTTCTTGTCACTTCAGTGGGCCCCTAATTGGTCACTCACCTTGAGCTC
>CM024761.1:83383796-83768956 GCA_014218235.1 Colocasia esculenta | reverse complement strand
ATCATTAACTTAAGAGTAATTAAAAATCATATGAATATGTTTTTAACATTTTCATGGGTTGGTAAATGCATGTTTACAGTATATACCATGAACAAGAACAAACGGGCCATGAAACAATGAGAAACGGGGCAAAACAGGACGATCCGGCCTTCTGGAGCATAAGGCGACCCCTCCACTGTCGCCACCTTGAAGGCGATAGTGGGGCTGTCACCTTCTCATTGAGAAGAGAAGGCGACCATGACCCTGTTGCCTTCTCAATGAGAAGGTGACAGTGGTTCTGTCGCTTCTTAATGTGACATGTTGACTTGTCGCATTCTAAACAGAGGTTCTGGGTTGCCTTTATGACAATCCGACTCTGACTTGGGTTGGAACTAGGAATTTTTGAAAAATCAAAACAATATGTAGGATGATCCAAATCCGTTGAAATTACTTTTTTTAGTTAGAGACTTCTAAACAATGTACAATAACAAGTAATCGAGAAACAATAGTTGTTTAGCAAGGTTACAAGATATATTGTGACTGTCTACATGAATCTAACATAGTACTCATGTATGGGCTAATACTCTTCGTAGAGACAACAAACATTTGGGAAACTAGTGCCAAATGAAACTAGACTCATGGGGAAACAAGTTCTATGTTGAGCGGTCAGATTGGAAACAACTCCACAAAATAATACAAAACTCGTAAGACAGATCATGGTTTAAACAAGACAACACAACATTCTAACATGCAAGATTTAATTCACGAAATTCATATAATAGAAATTGGGGAAAACAATAATAACATGATCTATGCACATGTATGCATGCATGAATGAGTTTAATTAGAGTTTGGCATGGAGATAACCTACCTTTGGGTTGAATAAATATTCATCCTCCAAAAAACCCTAGTTTCGACCCATTGAAGGAGATCGCCTAATACTCACAAACTACTAGGTAGCAATTGGGCAAAATAGTGTCATATGAAACTACACTTGAAGAGCTTTCCAGAGGTATATGGCTTGCACAGTTTGGTTGAGGTTTTACTAATCTTTGGCGATGATCTTCAAAGGTCATGTTTGCAAGTTGCAGGTGGAGATGAGCATGAAGTTGCTTCTTGCCCAACCTTCCTCTTGCAATTCCCAGCCTCCAAAGATTCCAAGCACGACCTCAGCAACCTTAGGGGTTGTCTCATGGGAGGGAGGGGGCTTATTTAAAGGGTAATAGATTTTTAGTTACCTAATTAGATTAGGAAAAACCTAGGTACAAATTTGAGTGTATCCTTTCTTCATTGGGAATTTTCCTCCCCAATTCGTGATGGGATGATTATGGAAACTTACGTTAGGTGGTAACCACGAATTTGGGCTTGGTTTGAAGTCCAATAACTATCTATTGGGTGAGAATTTACCCTTTTATGGTTCATTACTGAGAAATTCTGAATTTTGGGTTATTTTCCTAACATAATTTATTCATGGCCCAAAAGACATATCTTCGCCCAATTTTCTTGATGGATGGTGAGAGTCCATCATAATTTTTATAACATTTTTAGAATATTTCTATGTGTGATAATAGGTTTCCAACTTATTTCTTAATAATGATAATATTCGCAACAATTCTTAAACTTGACCCAAATGATTTTTTTTATCCCAAATTTTGTGGTGGGTCATTAGAGGATATTATTGAAGTCCAACTATGATTTTATTAAATTTTCTGAGCCATCTAAGTATGCATGATAATGATTTTCTGGCTTATATGAATTACGATAAGGAGCCGCAAAATGCTTTAAATTTAGCTAATCAGATTTTTCTTCACTCGAATCTCTTCATGAGTCATTTAGAAATATTATTTAAAGTTGAACTATAATTTTTATGAAATTTTTTTCGTTCTGTTTTCGTGTATATGACAATGGTGCGTATGTTATTACTATTTTTGAATTATTAAATTATCAATTTTTTTATTTATCATAATTTTAAATAATAAAAATTTCAGGATGCTACACAAGCAAATGATAAAAGTTAAAAATATGGTGAATAAAACTGCACATGGTTCTTCTCATCTCTCTACTCTTCTAAACCTTTTGTCAAATAGATTATACATATGTAATCCCACAATCTACTTGCAAATCACAATATTGGCAAACATTCTAACATATCAATGAGCAAATCAAATTTATTTCCAAATCATTCATCATTCCAAAATGCATAACAGAAGTTCCAAATCTAGCATTCATGTATTCATCAGTTACCTCTGCACAACCCCTCAGTGAGGATAGGGGTGTGCGGATCTCATGAAGATAAGACGCTCGGGTAGGGCGCAAGACCTCTCTTTCATTCTCACAGACGGTGCCAGAAGAGATGTGATTTAAGTGTACCTCTCACGAGGTATTATCCCCATATTTGGAGTTTTGTTCTTTACAAGGGTCCTCTTGGGAGAAGAGGTGAGTCTCTTGTTGATAGACACACACTTGTTCTCACTATCTTTCAATGTGAAACTAAAGTATATCTCTACAAGATGCAAAGTGAATTGTTAAGTAGGACTAAACGGATGAGAATTCCATCATCCAACATTGAAAAGAAACAAATGAACATGTAAAGTGTTTTAATGAGATTTTTTTAAAAAAGGGATAGATTAGTCATTTTTAACCCAATCATGGTTCGATGGTAGGGGCATGCATATATAATGAAATATGGTCAAATACAAGGTATAGGTGATAAGATATGTGTATGTATGTATGTATATTTGTATGCATGCATGTATGTATGTATATGAAAACTCCATGTATTCCAAATATATGTATTTTATCTTTTTCGTTTTCAAGCATAACCTTAAAAATTTTGGAAGTCTATCAATCTATCAAACCCAACTGACTTAATTGAAACAAGCACCCATTTACGCAGATATGTGGGTAATAAGGAAGATAAGAGGGGATAAATTCATGATGTAACTTTCTATCATTTTGTCTCGTAATGGATGTGCAACTTGTTTTTGATAGATGATTGGGTTGTATAGATATGTCTCTCAGATGAATTTGCAACTTGTTTTTGATAGATGATTGGGTTGTATAGATATGTCTCTCAGATGAAATTTGTCATGATAAAATAACAAGGTCATTTATACAGCTGCTAATTCTGCTCTGGCAAAATAAAGAGCCGGTTTGACAAGCAATAAAGGGAGATATATTTATGGGAGAATTAATTGTTGGTCCCTAGAAGGGACCAACACTTATTTCTCCATCCCTGCCAGGTTTTCCATCAACGTGCGGTCCCTGCTTTATGCGGGACATAATTTCCAGTCCCTAGTGTGAACGGACGTTATCCCTCTTCTCTTAAATGCCAATTCTACCCCCAACCATATGTGACCCGTGAGCGTCGCCGGCTTTAATGGCTTTCGAAGAAGGCACGCAATGGCGCAACGCTTCTCGCCGTGGTGCTGCAAAAAGGAGCGCAGAGTTGCCGTTTGGGTGAAAGATTCTGGCTTCCGGTGAACTTTCATAAACTGGATCTCATTTCCTTCTATCCGCAGTGAAGGTGAGTTGGTCAGTGGCGTTCCGATAGACATTGTTCCACCGACCCCATTTCTCCTCTGTAGATCCATATCCGTTAGTCGCCAGATGTTTTTCTTGCCAACAATGTTTCATTCATATCCGGCAGTAGTAGTCAGAGGGTTTTGTCTCGCTACATTTATTATTTACTCCACTTTTTCATGTAGTTCATCAAATGCATATTTTTCTGTTCTGATAGACATTGGTTATCGACGTTACTACAGATTTACAGTAGATAAAAGGACATGTTACTCTGAAAATTTTCCTTTTTTTCTACGTAAGTGTCTAAGTTTTCTATTTTTAATTGTGTAACAACTTTCAAAGTAATTACACACTTAACTCTGTAACTGAGTAATTGTGTAACAACTTTCTAAGTAGTTACACAGTTAACTATGTAAGTGAGTAATTTTGTAACTTTCTAACTAGTTACACAGTTAACTGTGTAACTGTGTAACATATTTGTAAGTAGTTACACAGTTAGTGTGTAACTTTGTGATTGTGTAACAACTTTCGAAGTAGTTATACAGTTAACTGTGTGAGTGAGTAATTGTGTAACAACTTTCGAAGTACTTACACAGTTAAATGTGTAACTGAGTAACTGTGTAATATATTTGTATGTAGTTACACAGTTAACTGTGTAACATATTTGTAAGTAGTTAGTAGTTACACAGTTAACTGTGTAACTGTGTAACTATGTAACATATTTGTAAGTAGTTACACAGTTAACTGTGTAACCGTGTAATTGAGTAATTGTGTAACAACTTTCGAAGTAGTTACACAGTTAACTGTGTAACTGTGTAATTGAGTAATTGTGTAACAACTTTCGAAGTAGTTACACACTTAACTGAGTAACTGTGTAACAACTTTCTAAGTAGTTACATAGTGAACTGAGTAACTGTGTAACAATTTCAAAACTAGTTGCAATTCTTAACTGTGTAAGTATGTAAATACCTTTTTTTTTTTTACGTAAGTGTCTAAGTATTTGTATTTCTATTTGTGTAACAACTATCCAAGTAGTTGCACAGTTCACGGTGTAACTGTGTAACAACTTGAAAATTAACATATGTGTGTAAGTATGTACTTACCTATATTTTTTTCTACGTAAGTGTCTAAGTATTTGTTTTGTAATTGTGTAACAACTTTCGAAGTAGTTACACAGTTAACTATGTAACTGAGTTATTAACTGTGTAACAACTTTCCAAGTACTTACACAGTTAACTGTGTAACTGTGTAACAAGTTGGAAAGTAGTTACATATCTTAACTGTGCAAGTGTATAAGTGTGTAACTGTGTAACTGAATAACTGTGTAACAACTTGAAAAATAGTTACATAGGTTAACACTGTAAGTATGTAATTACCTATTATTTTTTGCACGTAAGTATGTAAGTATTTGTATTTCTAATTGTGTAACAACTTTCAAAGTATTTGTATTTCTAATGGTGGAAAGTCGGATCCCTATACACACATTATTGCAGGATCTAGAGAAATTACCACCTTTGCGATGGCATATGTTGATTCTTGCTCGATGAAAGTACTACCTCTATGATGTCCATGTGGATATGGGTGGTGTGACATACTAACAAGTCACACTACTAACAATCCTAATTGCAAATATTGTAAGTGCAAGGTCTGTATATGTTGTTGACTTCGTGGCACTGATTATTTCTTTGTAATGCTCAGTATAGGTAAGAGGCCTTACATTGTTGAAGTACCATGTTCATTCTTCTTTGTTGTGCAGAAAGGATCATACAACTTCTTCATGTGGTGTGATGATTTTTTGGCTCTTGGGCCATCATGCAGTGGGAAGTGCGAATGTAACAGAGATGCGATGATGCAGAAACTAGTTGAAGAGAATGAAATTTTAAGAAAGCGGACACAAGAACTTCAACTTCAGCTAGAGAAGAAGACTAGGATTACTACAACCCTTGGTCGAGTAATCTCCACCTTGACAATCGAAGACGCTGATAATTAAAGGATGTTCAAGCTTCAAGTTAGGTTGTGTCTCACATGTTAGTCACAAAATGAATGTAAATTAAGCATGTTGTATGAGGGAAGGTAAAGAATGTGTACTCTCCAGAATGGGTTCCATTTTGTTTAGTTTTAGAATTTTGTATAAATTCAGCATGTTAGATTGGGGAAGGCAAATACATATGTACTGACCACATTTCTGTATAACAAAGATCATGTGGTTTCTGGGTAACGTTGTTTAGTTGAATAATGTATGTCACAATTAAAATACAACAGCAGCCATAAAATGCTTGTAACTCACTACTATAATATAACTTGTACGTATGCAAATCTAGAAGGGGAATTTATTGTAAGCACTTGTGTCAATAATTGTGTAACAACTTTCCAAAGAGTTTCACAGTTAACTATGTAACTGTGTAAGTATGTAATTACCTATTATCTTTCTACATACGTATGTAAGTACTTATTTTCTTAAGTGTGTAATAACTTTCCAAGTAGTTACACACAGTTAGTTGTAACTGTGTAAGAACTTATCAAGTAGTTACACACAGTTAACTGTGTAACTATGTAAGAACTTATGAAATAGTTACACAGTTAAGTCACACAGTTAAGTCACACAGTTAACTTACACAGTTAACTGTGTAATTGCGTAAGTATTTAATTATGTACTTCAAAACTTTATAATTACTACTTTTTGTAATTGTGTAACAACTTGTGAAGTAGTTACACAGTTAACTGGTTAACTGTGTCACTGCGTAAGTATGTAATTACCTACTTTTTTCTACGGTAGTCTATAATTACTTCTTTTTGTAACTGTGTAAGAACTTTTGAAGTACTTACATAGTTAACTGTGTAACTGTGTAAGTATGTAATTACTTACTTTCTTTCTACATAAGTCTGTAAGTACTGCAATAGTAACTAAGTAACAACTTTCCAAATAGTTTCATAGTTAACTATGTAACTATGTAAGTATGTAATTACCTTTTTTTTTTCTACGTAAGTCTGCATGTACTTATTTTTGTACTCTTAAATTTCAATCATTATTGTACACTTGAATATTTACTTTAGTGTACAGACATAATTACATTACACTACACTATTATGTAGCCACATTGTAAACTAAACTATGTAAGTACAGAAGTATATGTATATTATTTTGTGATGTATTGCTCATTAAAATCTACTTCTGTGCATCTTGTCAGTGGTTGTCGACAGATGAAGTGCGGCTGTCGACAATCGGAAATCCATTCAGTTGAAAACTTGAACTGGTTCACATTCTGACCGGTTTTTCTGTGTGTCGTTTCACTTTGATAGGGTTATAAAACCCTAAATGTCGACACACGCCCCTTCACCCATCATCTTCCTCAATAGTCACCTCCCTTCTTTAACACAAACCCCTCCTTCTGTTCAGAGTGCCATCTCCACTCTCTTTCTGTTGCAATCCTTCTTCTATCTTCTCCATTCCTCCTTCTGCTCCATCTCACCATGTCAAGTAGGTAGAAGATGGTTGCCCCTCGTCAAAGAAAATCTTCACAAGAGGCAGGCGACACTTCTAGGGCTCCTAAAGAGCACCGGAGCAAACACAGGGCAGACCGCATCCCAGAGGTTAATGTACCACAGAACTTGGATCTCTGTAGGGTTCGTGGTGTTTTAAGGAAAATCATGCTGCCACGATACATGGATTTCACCTCCCATGAAGATATGTTTGAGGGCTTGGAAGACCTGTCCGAAAAGCAAGGATGGCTTCGCCTTATTAAATCGCAGAAGAAGTACTCACCAACTACGGTTACTGAGTTCTTAAACAACTTGGGTATGTCAGATCAACAAAACTTGTACACTATAGTCAAAGGCATCACCTTTCAACTTACCCCCAATCTTTTCAGTCGTGCCCTTCAAATACCCAACAATGGGGCTAACATTCTTGTCACACACTTGCATCCTTCTGAGTACTATACTCTTATCACGCGAGAACCCTATGACTCCACAAAAGCCATTGCCAAATTGAATGCCAACACCTTTCCACCCCTTCCTCGGATGATTCATCATATGTTCACAACCCTCATTGCTCTAAAAGATGGTGGTAGAGAACTTGTAACTAAAGTTCACAAAAATCTATTCTACTATTTTCTTAAATGCCAACAAATCAACTTGCCAAATCTCATGTTTGACCTCATCATACAATGTTACAACAATCCAAAATGCTCAATGCCTTACGCCTGTTCCATCACATCCATCATATGTTTTGTTGGCATTCCCCTTATAGTAGGTGAGACTGTTACCCTCAAACCAAGAAGTGCATATGATATCACAACAGCTCATAGGATGGGGTACAAGATGGTTGAAGGCAGAGTCACAAGGACCTTGAAAGGGGAAGAAGCTGCTGAGGAAGATGAAGACTCCGAAGAAGAAGACGACAGTGAGGAAGAGGAACAAGAACAAGAACAAATGGACATTTCTGGAGGCAATGAGGATGTACCATATATTCCAACTGAACCAGACATTCAAAGTGCACCTCAAGTTCCATTGGCTCAAGATATGAAAGACTTCATCTCTGAACAACTGCTTCAATGTCAAACAATAATCACACAACATATAAATACTCAATTTGATCAGTTCAACCAGCATTTGGATCAGTTGAAGCAACACATGGACACAAGAATGGATGCCATTGAACAGAGTCATGGTCAACTTCAAAGGCATCTGGATGGCATGGATTATAGGTTAATGAACCTTCGGGATGATTTTCAACATCTTCAAAACTTTTACAATCCTCCTACCCTGAAGATGACAATTTTTCCAACCTTCCATCTCATGGTGCTCAGGGTCCTCGTCGTCCCACTCCTCCGATGGATGACAATCCTTAGACATTACATGTATACGGAGAATTTTCTTTTTGAAGGAAAAATGTTGAGTAGAAATATGAAGTTGTCATATTTTGAATTGTTTGTGTATGATCTATGGCTCTATGCCACATGTAATGAATGATCAATCTTTTGAATAAAATTAACTTTGTCTTGTCCATGACTTATTGCACTTTCCATATTTTTGAATGTTGTGCACAAATATGTACACTAGTTGTCGACAACCATAGCCTTGTTTGTCCATAACCTGAAGAAACCCTAAGTAAAAAGCTTCTAGATGGATAACTTCAAGCAGTAGTTGTCGACAACCTCTTTGCATTTGTCGACAACCATGATCTCCATCAGACAACAAGGTTCTGGAATAACCAAAAAAAGCAGCAGTTGTCGACACCAAGGATTCATCTGTCGACAAACAAGGATTCAACCAGTAGTTGTCGACAAACTTTTTGCATCTGTCGACAAGCAAGTTAAGGTTCAACGATTCACTTCTGGATAGAACAGTTGTTGCAGTAGCTGTACAGTTAAACATTTACTTACAGTGTTCACACATCTTTACATTAGACTACACTGTTATGCAGCAACATTGTAAACTATACTAACTATGTAAGTGTTACAAAAATGTAGTGGGAAGTACAGAAGTACGTACATATGTTTCCTCATGTTTTGCATTTACAAAATTATTTATCTGTTCATTTACAACAGGGTGAACACCCAGTGAAACTGTCTTACAAAAAGTGAGGAAATACTGTAAGAGAGGACACAAACATCTTTAAATGTCTTCCTGTAGCATTGGGTTTCTATAGGTCCTCCTGTTATGGCCTTCTTGCTTGCATCTTGAGCAAATGTATATGTGTTCGGCTTCGCCTCTTGATGGTATTCGTTTCTTCCTCGGCCGTCCGGGCAATCTCTTTGTAATCGGCGGCTTCACTTGAATGTCATTGATGTTCATACATGGCATATCATTGTTATTTATGGGGTTAACTGTTACTGCATAGGCCGCCCTATAAGTGTTGGTTGTATAGAATGGAGACAGATGATCATATAAGGGTTTATGACTACACGCTATAGTAGCACAAGCATGTTCACATGGGATCTTGAGAAGTGCCACTTATGGCAAAAACATGTCCATTCTGGGATGTTTACAACATATGTTTTATTGCCATTCACAACCTCAAAGAGTCCGCCATCGGAAGGAATGAGAGAGTTTTGCCTTGCGTTGAACATGATATTGTTGGGTTGAGTGTGTTTTGGAATTTCCTAAATTTTATTTTAATGATATCCAATGAACATCACTCATACTTGATTTTGATGATGACATATTATGATTTTAATGATGACATTGTGATTTTAATGATGACATATTGTGATTTTAATGATGACATATTGTGATTTTGATGATGACATGTTGAATATGTTATACTTTATACATATCACAATAATGCTTAGACAACATATTTTTGATGTTTAATATATCATATTTTAATTATAATATCTTGTATTAATTATTTACACTTTATATTTTCAGGTTTACACAAATTTGTCTCAAGTGGTGTCGACACAGTCCACCTGTGTGTTGACACGGTCTGTCTGCCAGTCGTGTCGACACACTCAATGTGCAGTGTCAACACTAGTCCCAGATTCCAGAAGACCCAGTTGCAGACTGGGACAGTGTGTGTCGACACAGTCCCAGGCAGTGTCGACACTAGACCCAGTTCCCAGAAGATTAGTTTTGCAGAATTGGGACAGTGTGTCGACACACTCCATGGGGTGTCGACACACTCCGGCTGAAACTCAAAAACGTGAATTTCTCTGGACACGTGGCTGCTTGGGAATTAGGGGATTTGACCTAGGTTTCTGTGCCCATGCACCCCAAGGCACTTTATGGACATATGGGGCTATAAATACCCATGTTCCTTGTACCCCAAAGGCAAGAGAGCCCATACACTTCCAGAAGAAACTTTTTAGTGGCCAAAGGGGGCTTTCCAGATCTTGCTCCATCTCCAGAAGTTGCAGGCCATCCTTTTAAGAGGAAGGACGTGGGAATCAAGGGGAATCTTTGGAGAGAAGCTTGTTGTGCTAGGCAAGGGAGCAGATCCAACTGAAGAGGCGCAGGAGAAGAAGGATTTCTGGCATTTCAGATGCCATCAAAGCAGAGCATCGCCAATTGAGGAGAATCTCCATCGATTTCCATCAAGGCTCCTCAATTGAAGCGTCTGCAAGGCCTCTTCATCGAAGAACACTCATTCTATATCTATTTCTCACTTCAGAGTTTGTTCTTCTTTATTTTGTCTATGAGATTTGTTCATGAAGTTCTGCACAAATGTCTGTGTACGAATTTGTCATGAATCAGATCATTGCTAGAGGATCTGATTTCTGTTGTCTTTGATCTAGCTTGTGTTTTGGGAGCCGTCGAGCTCTGGTTTGTGAGTCGTCGCACTCACGGTGTGGTTTGAGCCGTCGTGCTCAATTTGGAGTCGTCGTGCTCCGGATGTTGTTTGAGCCGTCGTGCTCAGTTTGTGAGTCATTGAACTCAAGGGGTTTGGAGTCGTCGTGCTCCAGTGTGTGTTGTACTCAAAGTTTTGAGTAGTGTGGCCTCACTGTGTGAGGGGTGGACGTAGGAGTCACTGGAGGTGATTTCCGAACCACCTAAAAAATCCTCTGTGCAATGGTTTGAATTGTGGTTTGACTTTGTATTACGCTAGATGCATGCATAGGGATTTCATTCACACTACTAATCGATTTACTCACACACACTAATCACACTTCAGATCAGTAAATTGTTTGGGTGAATTGATCTCTGATTTGAAGTAATTTTAAATTGCTTGAGCTTCCGCATTAATTGGTGTTAGATCTATTCAACCCCCCTTCTAGATCTGATCATCCACCCATCCGATCCTTCAGATATTGGCCAAAACTTTCTCAATATTAGGACATAGGGTGGTCTCCCAATTTGCAGCTTCTATTCTTCTCTTCCCTCGCATTTCCATTATTTGATGGCGTATAGTCTCCACCATTTGAAGAATGGGAAGGCCACATGCCAGTTTGATCTAAGCATTAAAAAACTCTGCTAGATTGGAGTATATTTGTCCATACTTGAAAAGAGTTAGACAAGTCTGTAAAAAGTTAGAGGGAACAATTGCTTAGAGATTGGTACAGTAAAAAAAAGTAAGTAATTATGTACTATCAAAGTGACACATGTACCTTTCTCCAGGAAATTGGGTGTTTGCCCAATGTTCAACATCATTTCTGAGAATCTAGTCCTTTGCTTCTGGGGATTTCATTCCATTTCGGACAATGCAGCTAGATGTTCACTTTCAATCAGTGCAAATGCAACCTTGTAGCGACTTTTTAGTATCTTGCTGTAGCTTCAGTCTTAAAGTTTGCCTTTATGTGCCTTAGACAATATCCATGATGGTCCATTGGAAATATTTTAGGAACCGCTTCCTTCAAACATTTTGCTCTATTTGAGATAAACACTGTTAGTTTTTCAGTGAGAAAAGCTTTCTTGAGGTTGTGTAAGAACCATTTCCAATTTTCATATGTCTTGGAGTCCGCTATAGCAAATGCAATTGTGAAAAGCTCGTCATTTCTATTTAATGCACTTGCTACATGAATGACACCTTGCATTTTGTCAGTGATATGTGATCCATCAAGAAATATCAAAGGTCGGCAACCAACCTCATAACCATATGCACATGCGGCAAAACAGAGAAAATATGACTTAAATCGATGTGTGTCCTCATCCACTACCATATCTATGATACTTCCAGGATTCGTTTCCATTACTCTTTCGGAGTACCAACGAAGCATATCATAACTTGTTCGTACATCTCCATGTAATCTCTTACTGCAACTTCCCTACCACACCAAGCTTGATGGTATGGCACACGCACTCCATAGTCACTAGCAATGTCTTTAACCATATCACATGGACGGTAATGTGGAGTGTGTGCCATTTTTTTCTTCACTAGATCAGCTATCCATTTTTTTATGTCCTTGGATGATGCTGTCTCTTCAAACTACAACCACATGTGTGGACATTATTCATTGTCTTAATCACAAAATCACCATCTCCCAACATTGATGCGTGAACCCGCCATGGACAACCTTCTCCTTTGCATCTTGCAGTAACACGACTATGATCATTCTTGATATAAAACCAATCAAAACCTCGATATATAGCATAGTTTGTTAGTTCTGCCTAAAAGTGAGCTTTGTCATTAAACAATTGCCCTGTCCCAGTTAATGCATGAGCCCACAATTCACTTCTCAAAACTACATGTGAGCTGCCAGTTTCACATTCTATGTATATTTCAAGGCAACTGTTACTTGTATTCCCAACATCTGGTTCTCTTGGATTTACTGTAATGAGCGGTGATGAACTGGAATGTTTGCAGACTTACAAAGTTAGGTAAATTAAGGAGCATACACATACTTACTGTGGAGGCCTTTTCTTGGTTGGGCCGGAGCCTGGTGGGCCTAAACTTGGGGAAGGGAAGGACGCTGGTGGCGGACGAAAACCTGCAAAACCTGAAACGGATCAGGGGGGCCCGATTGAAGAACCGGGGAGAACCCTCTGATGCCTAAGTCAGTAGGTGACTGGAGAGGATGGGAGTTCTCGTGTATGAAGTTGTATTCGTGTGAGGAGAGAGAGAGCATGCCCCTGCATGGCACTATACCTGTGCCTTTTATAGG
Source organism: Colocasia esculenta (assembly GCA_014218235.1). Taxonomy (NCBI): domain Eukaryota; kingdom Viridiplantae; phylum Streptophyta; class Magnoliopsida; order Alismatales; family Araceae; genus Colocasia; species Colocasia esculenta. The sequence goes on along the minus strand of CM024761.1, from coordinate 83,755,913 downwards.
CGTGGTCGCTAAAGCGAATGGATGTAACGTCTTTGGATCGTGCCTGAAGGGCGCCTTGATTGGCGCATGTAACGGGGGGTTACACGCCCAGATGCCCATTGAAATGCTTAGCAATTAACGCATCTCTTGATAGTGGGGTGCGTGGTCCACAGTGGTTACACCGTTGCTAATACGAAGAGGCTGCTCGGGCGGCCTTGACTGTAGTTCTCAAGCAGGTTACTTGCTGGGAGAAGATGAGCCTGGTGCTCGATGACCGTGAGGGTTGCTCTGGGCCTGAGCAGGATAGGTGTTTCCGAACACCCTAGAGATGGTCGTCCGAGGACGGATGGTGCACTAAGACAGCACAGTGCCAGTTCGTTTCGTCGTGGGCTTATGCGAGCTTTGTTGATGGGCCTGGATGGCGGGAAGTGACCACCACACTTGCCCCCCACGCTATCGAGCTGGCTCAGGAACTGAGGCGGTCGAATGGCGGTAAAGCACTCAAATGCCTTGCTGGCATTCAATGCGATGGCGACCTCGGACGTGCAAACGTCGATCGGTACTTGTCGCTTCGTACCTTCCGCCTTGAAAGAATCGGAGGATTCATGATGAAGGATGGATCATGGAAAGCGAGGAGGCCGTTGATTCGGCCGAACGGTCGCTTGTTGGAAGGAGAGGGGGCTCCGAGGTTTCTAGGGTTTCCCACCCTCTTTCCTTTATAAGGAAAGGGTGGGGCGAAGGCGGGGAACCACGCCTTCAAAAAAAACTCTTGCTGGAAGCCCTTCTTTTCTTTTCGAACTCCCCTGTTTCTTCGTCTCCTTCATCTCCGGCGATGTCGCAGAAGGGCAAGGCCGTGGCTGGTGCGTGCGGTATCGCCCCAGTTCAACTGGCACCGAACAGCTGGCGGACGATATGCGTCTTTTGCATATCATGCAAAGTTCGGGGATCGATCCCACCGCCAACCTTTTTCGGAGCCAATTCATTCTGACTGTGTCGCCGGGGACGAGTCGGAATGTCTACTACACCAAGCATCGGCCAGACTGCATGAGGATTGAGTTCTCCCCATGACTGTCGAGCCATAAGGGGTGGACACATCGCATCCTCTTCCTGACGCGCAACGCTGGCGCCGGAGTGGGGGTTTCCTACGCGGGTGAAGAGCGCTCGCAAGGATCTGTACCCGTTCATGCGACCGGATGAAGTGGCGCTTGCGAAGCGCCTCAGCAACATCTTCGTCGAGAGGAGGGAGGAATATATCACCGAGGCCCAGCTGGTCCAACACGGCTCAGTCGAGCATGGAGTGAGTGATGGATTCGCCTTTCTCCTTCTTTCGTTCCTCGGAAACCACTTCTTCTTTGTTTTCTAACTTCTCTTTCCTTGTGCAGCTGCTGAGGAGTTGGTGGCGGGCATGGATATAGAGGACATGGCCCTCTACACCAAGCAAATCATCGTCACAGCGTATGTGGCGGTGGTCGGTGAGGAGCGTCCTGCTGTTGTCGCCCCAAACGCCCTCTGAAGGACAGGGCGCTGCCAGCTCGGGGTCCTTGAAAAGGGGCCCGGAAGGATACGCTTGAAGAAGAAGGCTGTCGAACGAGGGGCTTCAAGGGTCGTAGCCAGGCCCCTGCCCGAGCAGCAACCAGCCGAGGACGAGGTTGAGAGAGGGGTGGCGAAGAGCCCACTCCAGAAGAAGAAGAAGCGAAGACTAATGCTTGCTTCGCAGGGCTCAGTTGGTCCTCCTGCCGAAGAGGATGAGGAGGAGGAGGAGGCCGTGCCACCGCTGGAGCAGAAGAGGAAGCGAAGGCTGCGGGGGCGTCCTGGGAGGGGACATCCCAAATGCCTGTCCAACACAACCCCGAGGTCGCCAAAAGGATGGTGGTCGACCTTGGGCTCATCGATGTAAGCTCCTCGTCTGGAAACTTAGACGGGGGGCAGGCGAGGGCGCTAATGCCGCAGGACCCCGTTGTGGGTTGTTTGGAAGAAGTGCCCGTGGGGGCCTCATGCGCCAGGGGCGCCGAGGATGACACTGCTGCTGGCGGCGAGGAGGTTGAGGTTGACGCCAGACCTGGTCAGGGCACCGGCGCAACAGAGGATGTCACAACCGAGGGGGTGCTGATGACCAAGGAGGAGGCACCCCTAGCACCAAATGCTTCCCCACGCGGGGGTCGGGAGATGGATCCATCTACGGGGACCGTGGAGGAAGCAGCCGCAGCGTCAAGGGCCGCTGAGAAGCTCGTCACTGCAACTAGGCCGTCCTGCCCCCCATGCCCCCCCACCGAGGCAGTTGCTGATGTTGCAATCGCCGAGGTAACTGATGGTGCCAGAGGGGAGGCAGTAGAGGTGGAAGACGAGGGGGGGCTGAAGATTCTGACGACGATCGGAGGCCCCTTAGGAAGTGTTGCAGAAAAAGCTTCCCGAGGTTCCTTCGGTGGCGGCACTGGAGGCGACGCTTCGCCGTGTTGAGGATGCACCAAGGGAATTGCCTGCGAGCCCCTCTGCCTCCTGCCTCAACCGGATAGCGAGGTTCTTGGACCTTCCAGCCGAGTAGAGCCGAAGACGTCAGGCAGAGGATACTACCCAGAAGGTCGTGAAGATGACGACGTGGGTGATGATATTGACTTGGGGGCCCTTATGGATGGGGTTTCCAGTCATTGAACATTCTAAGGGCCTTGGCTGCTCGGGCCCAGAATCAGAAGCATCTGTGGGAGGCACAGACTGCTTTTTGCCGGGGGCTTACAGCGCAGCATAAGGCTCGCGAGGCAGCACTGGAGGAGGAGGTGAGGAACCTCAAAACTGCTCTCCAGGCCTCGGAGTTAATTTAGCCCTGGCGCGGGCCGAGAAGGACGCCATTGCTAAAGTCTCTACAGATGCATCAGGGGCCGCGTCGTTACCGAATATAAGGCCGGAGTAGATTACAAAGAAGATTTGGAGCAATATGGGGCCCGCTGCTATCGGGTGGGCCTCAAAGCTGGTAGGGATTACGGAGAGCGGATCTCTTGGGTCGATCGTGCCCGAGCAGCCTTCGAGGCTGCTGTGCAAGAGTACCGGCGTCGTACCAATGATGCCCGCCTGGATGGAGTCCAGTTCGCACAGTTCCAATTTGGGCGAATGCCTTGTCCGGGTGACGGTGCCAGACCCTCCGAGCAGGCTCCTTAGTCTTGCTGCTCCATGTCTTTTTTTGTTAGATCTTGTAAAAGAGGTCTTCCTATAAGCAAAAGATTTGTGAATGAAAACTTTCTCTTTAGGAGTTTGTCTATGGCTTCACTTTTTCTATCTCCTCCCTTTTGCTATTGCTCCTGTTCGAACCGGAGTTCGCTGGCTTATGAGCGTTGCATGTACTGCACAGGTCAGCTAGAACCAGCGAGGGTTCCGACCATGGGTGAATGCTGAACACTTGCTTGAGCTGGAGGAGTTGATGCATCCACTTAAAATTGCCAATGTTTTGAGGCGTGGATATTTCCGACGTTCCTCCAGTCGAACCATAGGAACAGGGAGAAGAGAAGTAGGATGCCAATCAAAAAGGCTTTTATAGGTAATAAGCCTTGAGATTAGATACATGCCAAGTCCTAGGTATGGCTTCGCCACTAGGGGTAGTGAGCCTATATGAGCCTTTCCCATGGACTTGGGTGACCTGATAAGGTCCTTCCCATTTTGGGGCGAGCTTGCCGACCACTCTTCGGGGATCCGAAGCCGAGCAGCGGCGCAGAACTAGATATCCCACATTGAAGCGCCTTTCCCGAACTCGTGCATTATAATATTGTGCGAGCCGTTGCTGATAGGAAACAAGGCAAATTGTCGTCGTTATGTCGTTCGCCAAGCATGTCAAGGTTTTCCCAAAGAGCCCAGTTGTTGGCGGCTTCATCAAAGTGGGTTGTTCGGAGGGTGGGGAGAGCTACTTCCAGGGGCACAATGGCTTCTGAGCCATAAGCAAGTGGAAAAAGTGTTTCTCCCGTTGCTACCCGAGCTGTTGTTCGGTGGCACCAAGCACGTTGGGGAGCTCGTCAATCCACGAACCTCCTGCAGCCTCCACTTTGTGCGGATCCCATGCAGTAGTGTTAGGTTGGCGTTTTCCACCAAACCGTTTGCCTGGGGATGCGCTACGGAGGTGAAGTGGTTGTAGATCCCGAGCTCGGTGCACTTTTGCTTGAAGAAGGTGCTGTCGAACTGCTTCCCGTTATCGGAGGTGATAACCCTTGGGACGCCAAACCGGCAAAGGAGGTTCTTCCAGACGAACTTCCACGCTGCTTGTTCGGTGATTGCGGCAATAGGTTCGGCTTCGATCCACTTGGTGAAGTAATCGATGGCCACAAACAGGAACTTCTTTCTGCCTTGGGCCTCTAGGAAAGGGCCCAAGATGTCAATGCCCCATCTAGCGAAAGGGCGAGGTTCGAACAGGCTATGGAGTTGTTCGGATGGCTGCTTGATGAGTTTCCCAAACTTCTGACATTCCGGGCACCTCCGAGCAAAGGCCATGCAATCCTTTTGCAGAGAAGGCCACCAGAACCCTACTCGAATGATGCTGCGGGCCAACGTTCTGCCCCCCAAGTGACTACCGCACAGCCCTTCATGAACCTCTTCGGTGGAAGCGAGTGCTTCTTCGGGGTTGAGGCACCGTAGAAGAGGTCTTGATAGGGACTGTGACGGCCCTCATTATACGGTACGGTTATACCAACCCACGTTGGTATAGCAAGAGTCCTCACAGTGGGACATTTACCCAAATGATACATACAGCTGAGATACACGCGAATATACAACAGAGTAGCGGAAGTAAAAGACAACTGTCTCCATTCATTCATCATCCACATTTAACATACATGAAGTTTGAAATTAACAATAAGGAACTAAAAGTTCACATAATTAAATTGCTGAAATTTAAATACATAATGTCCACACTTATACATCATTTCATGATATTTCTAATACAATGTTCAAATTACATACTATGGAATGCACAAGTCACAAAGAAACTCCAAAGACTAGCTAATCTCCGCGCTCGGAGTCCGTCTCCACTGTCTCCTCCAAAGGTGCCACGTCACCACTACACCTGTACGCCGAAGCAAGGAGTGAGTCCAAAGACTTAGCAAGAAACACTACCCATAACATACACGTATAAGTCATAGCGGGTTCTACATGCACATTTACAATTTTCAAGCATAGCATGCTAGTCATTTTAAAGTTTCAACCTATCATGAAAGTTTTACAATTTTATACATGATCATGCTTTCAGATTTCTAAGAATAAAATTTACCTATCACATGCTCTCTATTCAATTTACTCATGAAACTTTGTCTTTAAAGAACCAGGATATGAGATCTACCAACATGAACATTGTGCATACATGAAAAGAAAACACGACTAGCATGGATCTTACATGTTTTTAAACACATACATAAATGTTTTCGCATACTTTAAGTTGCTGATTTCACATGGTTTCATGGCTGAAAACCTATACATGAGAGCTACAATATTGCGTAAAACATATCATGTGAACAACCCATCATGCTATCTTGTACCGTGTTCACCAATTATCCCTAACATGGATTCTAGGCATCTTTGCACATATAAACATGATGATAATAACATGAATTTACTGATTCACATGATTTCAGATTTGTCTCACATGGGTTTCAATATCATAACCTCTCATTTAGAATTTCACATTTTCTTTACACAAGTTTCCTCTTTCACATAGTTGCACTTTACACATACACATTTCACATTTGTTCATTTACACATTTACACATGAACACATACACATTACACATTACACATTTTAGGTGCCGTGACACATAGTCCAAACCACCAAAGTAGGACATATACCATCACATTACACATAGACGCCATCTAGGCATTCCAATGGCGACTCTTGGACTACGCAGACGGGAGAACAAGTCTCCACCGTAACCAGTGGTACTTGTCCACCTCCAAGATTTCCCCCTAATGCCCTTAGGGTCACTTACACATTGAACTTTCTCAGGGAGACTTTTCCCTGATACAGTTCCACTGCCCTATGTGGAAGCAATGTCACACTTGGCACAATTTACACATTTACACATTTTACCGATTTTTACACATGGTTTACACATATCACTTTTCATCTCATTCACTTTCTCACTCACATGCACATCTATTTTTTTTCCTAACATGGCACTACAGATTTCAGGAGCTTAACACACAGTAATTTCACCATTCAAGTTAGGTTTAAGCACTATCTAATCACATTACGATATCATACATAGATTACTATATTTCACATGGAAAATACATAACTTCTTATATACTGGTCCAAATGACCTGAAATTTTAACCACATGCTATTTCGGGTTCTAGATCATACACTCAATTTTTCAGATTTTTCGGAGCTAAATAGAATTTACAGAAAATCAATACCTATTTTGCATGTCATTCACAATTTAAGTCAACATGGAGTTTAACACATCATGAAATTTTGCCACTTACTGTTTGAACAGAGGCTACTAATATATGCATGATTTGAGAATACAAAATTACCCTAAATCATACATCTATAGATCATCATCACAATCTTTCTTGCATGTCTTTTTATTTACCGAACCAATTTTATTAGCAACTCATGCAAGCATGGACAAATTATCAAAATTGAGAATACATATACTGATCTACTAATCTTCATGCTCTGACAAAACTAAGGCATTCAGACTAATCCTAATCATGAAACATGGATTGGCAAGATTTTCAACAATTCATGCTTACACATTCACGGTATAAAATTTCCTACATTCACCATCACACATCACACTCATCCACACACCACAATTGACAATATACATAGAGTATAGGGTTGCCATATATCCTCATCACGGAAACCATACCGAAAATATTGCATAAGAAGGGCAGAACAGGTCACTGTTCTGTCCAGAGGAACTTGGCGGCGGTCTCTGGCCGCTGACTCATGGTCAGCGGCATGGTCGATGGACGCCAAGCATGATATCGGCGTCCAGGGACCTTGCCGTCAATGCAGGCCTGTGCAGAAACACAGACCCGACCTCTCAAGATTGGGTGAATGTGAGGGTCTAGGACTCGAGGGAAAATGTACAAAAATTGTAAAACCGACCTAGACTCATACGGGGACATCATGGTTAGGTTACTTGCCTTTAGAAAATTGCACCAAGGGATCTAGGGCTCGGTGAAGCTCTCCTTGGGCTGTCCCAAGAAGGTGCAGAAATGCCTTCTAGATCTTCTTCCTCCGGCTCCTGGATGATCTCCACAGTAGGGGGATGTCGGGGAAGCCTCCTCCTTTGCTCCAGCTATCTTCTTGTCGGAGAAGATGGCCGGATCAAGCTCCAGGGAGTCGGATTCTTGGGTGCAAAAGTGGGGTTTTCTCAGTTTTCTTCTAGGGTTTTCTTTTCTCTTTTTCTCCTCTTGCAAGGGTGAAGAGAGGGGTGGGAAGGTAGCTCCGGGTTCAGACTTAAGGAGAAGCCTTTCTCCCACTCTTAGGGTGACTTGACAGCCCTCAGAGCCATTGGGGACAGCCCCCCCAATGGCTGGCTTTCTTGTTTCAGAAGTTTGCAACTCTGCTGCGCATGCAGGCCAGAGAGATTGGCGTCCATATCGCTCGACGCCAGGATTAGTGTTGGCGTCCATGTTTGGACGCTGACACTACCTCAACGGCTAGGGGTTGACGCCAAGGTGGCCTTCGGCCAGAAGTCTAAAATATACAGAAAACCATGCATACCATGCATATATACATGCAATACGTATAAGGTAGTGTATCCATACTATCACCATTCAATACATGCATTATTTATATCTAAAATAAGCATATGCACACGTACTTGTACTAATCAATACGTACGTAAATATGTATATACATACACAAGCACAAATATACACACACAAATACAAATAATGCGACGGAAATTCGAGGGCCTAACAGGGACCGCCGGTACAACTTGCCTTCTACGAGGGTGAAGCGCTGAGAGCGCATCCTGATCTTTCGAGCTTCGTCCTACTCAGGCGGAAGCTCATCTCGAAGTAGGTAGGCCAGAAGCGGATCCATCCAGCTCGAAGCCGGTGGGTCTATCTTGATGGCGGCGACGTCCACTTCGGTGCTCGGTGAGGTGAGCTCTTCAATGAATACGGAATGAGAAGGGGCGATGTCACCTGAGGAGGCCAACTTGGCCAATGCGTCAGCTCGCGCGTTCTGCTCCCGTGGGACATGTATGACCTCGAAGTAGAGGAGACCCTCTGCTCGGCTCTTGACCTGTTGAAGGTATTGAGCCATGCGGGGGTCTCTAGCTTCAAAATGTCCGTTCACCTGGATGGCGACCAACTGGGAGTCACTGAAGATTCTAAACTGAAGGGCCCCGAGGTGTCGACCATGCGTATTCCAGATAGTAGTGCTTCGTACTCAGCGACGTTGTTGGAGGCCACAAAGCGAAAACGGAGGGCGTACTGGAACTCTAGCCCTTCTGGAGAGGTGAGAACCAAGCCTGCCCCACCCCTGTGACACAAGAGGACCCATCCACATAGAGCTCCCATGGGGGCTGATCAGCTAATGGCGGGTCCTGCTCAGTAGGGAGTGTGCATTCTGCGACGAAATCCACCAATGCTTGCGCCTTAATTGCTGTCCTTGGTCGGAAGCTGACGTCGAACTCGCCAGCTCAATGGCCCACTTGACGAGCCTGCCGGAAGCTTCTGGCCGCTGAAGGATAGACTTCAGTGGTTGGTCAGTGAGGACCGTTATTGAATGGGCCTGAAAATAGGGCCTGAGCTTCCGAGCAGCCGTGACCAGAGCAAGGGCAAGTTTTTCTGCTCGGGGGTACCTCCTTTCAGCTTCATGGAGGACCCTGTTGATGTAGTACACCGGATGCTGCGCCGCTCCCTCTTCTCTGATCAAAACCGCACTGATGGAGTGTTCGGTAACCGAAAGGTATACGAACAGTGGTTCTCCGAGCACTGGCTTTGAGAGAATCGGTGGGGCCGCCAAGTATGCCTTCAGTTCGGTGAAGGCAGCTTCGCACTCCGCAGTCCACCGTACATGCCCCCCTTGTTGTTGGGCACCTTTAGGACCTCGCAGCAACTTGAAGAAGTTAAAACTTCTTTCAGCTACTCGGGACATGAACCGGTTCAGGGCGGCAACGCATCCAAAGATGCTGGACATCCCGTATCGTCTTTGGACTGCCCATCTCAAGTATGTCTGGATCTTCTCTGGGTTTGCCTCTATCCTCTGTTCGAGACGAGGAAGCCGAGGAACTTACTCGAGCGCACTCCAAACGCACATTTGGACGGGTTGAGCTTCATGTTGTACTTTCGCAGGGTTGCAAAAGTTTTTTGGAGGTCGGAGATGTGTTCGGTGCTTGGAAGCATCTTGACCAGCATGTCGTCGACGTAGACCTCCATGTTGCGCCCAATCTGCTGCTCGAACATCTTGTTGACCAGCCACTGGTATGTTGCGCTAGCGTTCTTTAGACCGAAGGGCATCCTGGTAAAGCAGTATAACCCTAGGTCTATAACGAATGTGGTGACGTCTTGGTCCGGGGGATGCATGCTAATCTGGTGATAACTAGAGTAAGCATCCAAGAAGCTAAGAAGCTCGTGCTCAGATGTTGCGTCCACCAACTGGTCGATGCGTGGCAGAGGGAAGTTGTCCTTGGGTGTTGCCTTGTTGAGATCTTTGTAGTCCATGCACACTCGCCATTTTCCATTGGCTTTGCGCACGAGGACCACGTTGGAGATCCATCTTGGGTATTGGGCTTCTCGGAGGAGCCCAACAGATCGGCTTTTGACAACGTGATCCTGGATGACGGTCTGTCATTCTCAATTGACAGGTCGTCTCCTTTGTTGAACTGGGTAGACCTATGGGTCCACCGGAGGCGATGCACCATGACATCAGAAGGAATGCCTGGTAGCTCATCATCAGACCACGCGAACACATCCAAATTGGCTAGCAGGAAAGTCCTGTAATGTTGCTGTTCGGCATCTGTTAGCAGAGCGGCAATGTAAAGTACATGCTCGGGATCATCATCCACCTGAATAGGTAGCAGATCTTCGGCAAGCGTTCCTCGGCTAGTGGAAGGCTGATCGGTGGATGGCGGAACTTGGTCTGGTGTCGCGAGTGGTTGCTTGTCTCTTAAAGAGAGAACATAGCACCGTCGAGACTCCCGCTGACACCCGAGCACCTCGCCTATCCCGCTTGGAGTTGGAAACTTCATCTTTTGATGAAGATATGAAGGTACTGCTCTAATTCTCCCGATCAGGCCTCTGCCGAGGATGGCGTTGTAGCCTGGCATGTTCTTGATGACCAAGAAGTCAACTACTTTGGTCACAGTCTTCGGCGTCGTCCCTAAGGTGATTGGGAGGCGTACTTTACCCATGGGCTGCACCGAAACCCCCGAGAAGCCAAACAAGGGCGACTCTACTATGGTAAGCTGGTCGGTTTTGAGACCCATAAGCACAAAACAGTCGTAAGCCAAGACGTCGGGGGCGCTTCCATTATCCACCAAATCCGACGCACATTACAATGATTGATGGTGGCCGAAATGACCAGCGCATCAGTGTGTGGGGTAGCGACCCCTACAAGGTCTTCGTCTAAGAAGGTAATAGCCTCCTCGGACGATGTGCGTGCAGGACTGGTGGGATATGGAGCTGGCCTAGGCGCTGGTGGCCTGTCCACGATGTGCACTCGTCTTGCGTAATCGCGTCGGCTTCGAGTGCTTTCTCCGCCCACGCCGAAGCCTCCCGCGATCACATTGATTTCTTGTCCGTTGGGCTCTTTGTTGACTGGCTGCTCAGGAGTTCGCTCTCAGCGTCTGGGGCGTTCTTCATTCCGGCGCACATACTGCCCGAGGTAGCCGCGCTTGATAAGGTCTTCAATTTCATCCTTCAGCTAGTGGCATTCGGAGGTGTCGTGGCTGTGGTCGCGATGAAAGTGATAGTACTTTGCTTGATCGCGCCTACGGGGGTCGGAGCGCATCCTCTGCGGCCACCGAACAAATGGTTCATTCCTGATCTCCGCCAGGATCTGTTCGGGTGCGACCGTGAGGGGGTGTAGTTGGTGAAGGGACGTGGTCGGCGCAGTGAATCCCCATTGCGCCGTCCTTTTTTCCTATCATGATCAAAACCGTTGTCGGCGAGTCTCTTCTTGTCCGACGATTCCCCCTGCTCTGCTCGACCCGCAGCTAAACTCTCTTTGCAAGCCGCATGGCGTTGCGTAATGGAAAGCAGCTCGGCGAGGGTTGCAGGCTGCTGGACGCCAAGAGTCCTTTGCAAGAAGCCATCACGAGTGCCCTGGATGAGGGCACTAGTGGCTAGAGGGACGTCCAGGCACGAGATAGGAAGTGCCTCGGTCCAGAACCTCTTGACGAAGTCCCGGAGTGCTTCCCCCTTTTTCTGGCGAATGGCCAGGAGGGAAGCCGCTGTATGCGGCTGTGACTTGCCGCCAAGGAAGTTATCCCGAAAGGATTTCTTCAGCTAGCGAAAGGATGAAATGGAGCCCGCTGGCAGAGTCTCGAACCAGGCTCTGGCGGTCTCCTTTAGAGTTGCAGGGAAAGCTCGGCACTTGGCCACATCTGATGTTCCATGGAACACCATGTGCGACTCAAAGCCGTGAATGTGGTCGGCCGGGTCGGTAGTGCCGTCAGGGTGCGATGGTGGGCAGAGGGAGCTTGGGAGAGACCCAGGCTTCTAGGATCTCTCCACTGAAAGGGGAGCGGAAGTCCAGGTCATCCTTCGCTGGGGCTTTCCCCTCCGCACGCTAAACTATCGCATCCATACGGTGCTTCAGGTCGACCACATGACGGAGGCGTCTAGCGAGCTCCTGCTCAGAATGGATGGAGCCTTCTTGGCTGGTGCCTTGGGAGTTGGCTCCCACAACCGAGCGTGGCGGACGGGGGGCGACGACAGAGCGATGGGGCGAATGGCCTCGGAGCTCCGGTGCCCGCCCCTCGGATGGGGCTCGGTGGGATCGGCGTGGTGAGTCCGCCTACTGATCCTGGGGCACCGGAAGGACACGAGATCATTGGCGGGATGACCCTGCCTACCTCTCCCGCGGCAGGGAAGGCTCCAGGACTGGTCGCCCAGCCAACTGAGCCTGTAGGGCCAGGCAGATGCCCGTCAACTGCTGCATCTGTCCCCGGAGTTCAGCCATCTCCAGGGCGGTTGCTGGCGCGGTAGCCGCTGGTGTAGGGACGTCATCGTTTGCGCGCGGCGGGGGCGACGTTGACGTCAACGGGAGAAGACTGACGGCGAGAATCCTCCAGTGACTGGCAAGATCTCGTCGCCCTACTCCCGATGTTCTGGTAAGAGGATCGTCCGTGAGCCATGGCTGCATCGTTCCCACAGATGGCGCCAAAAGTGTGGAGGCCTTTTCTTGGTTGGGCCGGAGCCTGGTGGGCCTACACTTGGGGAAGGAAGGATGCTGGTGGCGGACGAAAACCTGCAAAACTAGAAACGATCAGGGGGGGCCCGATTAAAGAACCGGGAAAACCCTCCGATGCCTAAGTCAGTAGGTGACTGGAGAGGATGGGAGTTCTCGTGTATGAAGGTGTATTCGTGTGAGGGAGAGAGAGAGCATGCCCCTGCATGGCACTATACCTGTGCCTTTTATAGGCGTGGTCGCTGAAGCGAATGGATGTAACGTCTCTGGGTCGTGCCTGGAAGGGCGCCTTGATTGGCGCACGTAACGGGGGGTTACATGCCCAGATGCACGTTGAAATGCTTAGTAGTTAATGCATCTCTTGATAGTGGGTGCATGGCCCGCGAAGGTTACAACCGTTGCTAATACGAAGAGGCTGCTCGGGTAGCCTTGACTGTAGTTCTCGAGCAGGTTACTTGCTGGGAGAAGATGAGCCTGGTGCTCGATGACCGTGAGGGTTGCTCTGGGCCCGAGCAGGATAGGTGTTTCCGAACACCCTGGGGATGGTCGTCCGAGGATGGATGGTGCCCTAAGACAGCACAATGCCAGTTCGTTTCATCGTGGGCTTATGCGAGCTTTGTTGATGGGTGTGGATGGCAGGAAGTGACCGCCACACTTACAATACACATGTCTAACTGTGTAAGTATGTAATCACCTATACTACTTTACAGACCTACTTACAGACTTGGGAATTACATATTGACATACATACTAACTAACACATGCGTACCTGCAATCTTCTCCGGTAGGATCCGTTATAGTGCTTTTGTTATTCTCCACACACATGATACTGATAGGGTTGATGACATGTTTTTTATGAATATCATACATGATGTTCACGTTCCCATCTTCACATAGTGGGCAATAGGTATCTATAAGACTTGGGAGAGAGTATTGATGATCCATCTTTGGCCGGATAAAGACCATCGATGCAAGATTTGAGCATGAAGTACATCAAGCTTCATTCCACAGAAGACATAGAACACAAAGGAGTCTTGGCCAAAGGAATAGCGGGCTGGAATCTTCTCCATCTATCCTTCGGAATTTTCAGCAGTTTTCAGTAGATGGCTGGAGGAGTAAGTAGAGGAAGGGGAACGGGGAGTCTCGTTTTTGTAGTTAAGTTGAAGTAGATAGTGGAGTGCGGTTTCGGCGGGAAAGGGGTTCCTCTATCTCCTCTGTCGCCGTCAACAGTCATTTCAATTTTGAAAATTACCACCATGCCCTCGAACTGCCACTACTCTTTTTGAAATATGAGAGAGTTTAAGTAGGGCAAAAACTAGGTAAGTCGTGCCCTACACTCTTTTGTAACCCACAGCACTCTGTCGTTCCTCTGGCTTCTGCACCTTGATAGCATCCGAGATAGCATCCGCGAGGAAGATAGATTACAGCTGTCGCAGGCAAAGATGGAGCAAAGAGCGTCCACCCCGGACAAATAGAGCATGCCGGCAACAGAAGAAGAATCGCATCTGGGCAGCGACAAACCGCCGCAAGACTTCATCGATCTCTGATGGAAAGAAGAAGATGCAGGTATTTTACTATTCTATTTTTCGATGTGTAGTCTTTCCTTTCGAAAAAAAAGAAGCAAATTTAAGAGGATTTTTCCTTAGTTTTCATGTGTAGTCTTTCAACTTTGAAAACCATGAAAGATTCCAAAGTATTCGTTTTTTTTTTCATTAGAAGTCTTTCCTATTTCAGAGGAAACGACAGAAGTTGCCCGCGAAAACAGAAAACTACAACATCATTCTACAGAAGATTAAGGAAACAATTAAGAGGAAACATAAGAAGAAGGAGAAGAGGAAGGTAAGCTATTCTGTATTTGTGTAAGTTACAGACTTGGATAAGTATGTAAGTTACAGAGTTACTTCATAACTATGTACTATGTAACTATGTACGTACATAAGTAAGTAAGTATGCAAGTTATAGATAGTTACTTGTACTTCATAATTATGATAGTAGTGACACATGGCATTTACTTAAATTTTTATTAGTCATGTGAAATAATTTTCATACAAGCACTGTAGACAATAAGGTATGCCATTTACATGGTCAGTCCAATTGGAAGTTCTACATGGAAGCAGTGATGGTGGCCGGCATTCGAGATTGCCATAAGTCTCTCATGTCCACAACATGTTTCCATTTTTATAGCATCCACAACACATGTCAATCCCTCTTCCATTGGTAGAAGAGATTATTTTGCATTACGTTGAGGATGACTCATTTTTTATTGGAGGTTAGAAACTGCATTTCACTGCAAAAGAAGTGGCATTGATTCTTGGCCTTCCAAATTTTGGTGAGAAGCTGGACTTTTCTAGAGACAGTGCAGACAGTCGCCTTCATAAGCTACTGCCCAAGAGGGACAAAGTGCACAGAAAGAATTCTACATGCCATGTAGTCTTTGGTACCCTTTAATGAGCAGGAAGACATTCAAGATTTTGTTCTACTTTGGATAGCCTTACTTTGTGCTAGTTTTTTGTTCACAACAACTGCATTCGCTTGTCCCATGGCAATTCTGCATTACGCTAAGAATCTGAAGAAAGTGAACAATGTCGATTGGGCAGGTGTTGTGCACCAATTCCTCATGAGCAAGACGACTGACATTGCTAACGAGTTGAAGAAAGAGAATAGAGAAAAGTCATCTAAAGGAATTTATATTTTGGGATGCTTTCCAGTTCTTGGTGTAGGTCTTTTCTTTCTCAATTACTACCAATAATATGTATGTAAACTATATCACAATATGTCCATAACAAGATGAATTTCTTTTAATGACAGCCTGTTCTTGGAGCACAGAGGAGGTTTGCGCCAGAATTTCCAGAGAGGCTTCCACAGATTTTCAAGTGGATATGTTAGAGGAGAATGTAACGCCCCTCTTAGACCCAGTACAGTTACACCAACTCACATTGGATCTAATAGAGGTATTACAGTGGAACGAATCCAACAATTACAATACAGGTTGAAATATACACAAATAACTATTCAATTCCAATGATAAAACAGATTATGGAATTAAACACTTGAAATCAGCATTTATTCAAAAGTAAATCTAATGCATAAAAAGGTAACAATAGTCCAAAGTTTATTACATTTTAATGACTAGCTGCATAAAGGAAATTACATAAGATCCTCACATACAAGAGTCACTCTAAACTCTCTAGGACAAGCTAAGTCTCCACGTCCTCACGCTCTGAGTCAGTTTGCACTAACTCCTCTGTATCCTCTGGCTCTCCTGAAATGTTAGGCAAGTATGAGTCTACAAGACCCAGCAAATCACATGAAAGACAGTTCAAGATATTAACAGTATATTAGGTTTTAAAACATGGTAGTACATTAACATTTCATTCATTGATATCATATACTTTTCCTTACTATAGTTCTAAGCCCATTGGCAATCATTCATTTCATAGTGATTCTAACTATTATGGAAATAAAACATGTTTGTATGTAACATGGAATCACTTATTCATGGAATCTCTTCGATGTCATGTGACCTACAACAATTCTCATGTATCAATTTCTCACTTATACATGCACTATTCTTTTACACAAAAATTTCATGTAGTAATATTAAAACATTGTCATGTAGCATGAAATTCTTTGAACAAGTTCACATGTAGGAATGTAAATATAACATGTAGTATGTAGCATGTAGAACAGGTAGACATGTAACTTGTAGCATGTAACATGTAGCATGTAGACATATAACTTGTAGCCTGTAATCATTTTCGTATAGTTGCCAAGACATAGCCCACACAAAATTAGAGATCAGTAGTCATTTAACATTCACTTATCACCTAGGCAATGCGGTGATGAAGTCATAGTATTTGCGCAAAACCGGGGAAAGTCCTTCCCACCTTGGCCAGTAGAACAAGTCTACCTCCAGGATTTCAATCCGTTGCCCACAGATTCATTTATTTACATGTAGGTGAACCATTACCATAGGGGCATCTACGGTGTAGTTCCTTGTAGGAATATCTAAGATAGCAATGTCTTATTGGCATCATTGATATAATGCATACACTAACATGTATAATAGATAGTGACATTTTATTTCATACTATTTAACATGTGTTAATGCAATATTTCAAAATACAACACTTTCAGTTTTGAAATCCTATTTACTGTACAACAGATTTCTATCATGATATTAATATTCATTCTTGCATTACATTCATATTTATTCAATTCTATGTGTAATATATTGTTCAGAAATTCATAACAGAACGTACACATGTCTGAAAATTCTGAAATTTTAACAGAAATTCGAAATCAGGAATTACAATGTACATGCCAAATTTCATAATTTTCTGATTTCTGCAACTATTTTTCATGAAATTAACTCTATTAAATCAACTAACTAACATGGTTCAATATTGAGAAAAGTTCATAATTTTCATATGGAACAGGGATTACTGACATATTATATCTATCGCAGTAATTTAGACATCAATCAACATGCTCTCCTTTAAACCATCGTACTTATCTTTTGCTAACTTAACATTGATTGTTGCCATGTAATTATGCAAGTTCAACAATACATATATATACATAACCTGTACATTATAGCAATAGACAGTCCATAATATAACAATAACATGCTCTGATATTACATGGTTGAAACACATACATTCATAAATTATACATTTAAACAAATTCACTCAGATTTTGGAAATACATGATTCTGTTAAACTCGACGTCAATTGGTATGACGTTTACTATAGTAGACGTCCACATACGATGTCGTCAAGTAATTATAGACGGCGGCACATAGCGCCGTTAACACAAACCGACGGCGGCACATAGCGCCGTTTACATATAGTAAAGACAGAAAATACATAAAATTCGGACGAACTAAACGGCAGTCGATATTGCCGTTTACAGGATATAGACGGCAATACCCCTGGACGTCTAGTTCTAAGACACAGAAAACACAGAAAACCTGCATGAAATAACGGCGTTTCTAACCCTTCCCGTAGGTTGTTTTCATGCTTTAAAAATACAGAAAAATGTTAGATACGTAGTATAACATATCCTAAACTAATCCCCCATGCAACTTGCCTTAATCCCTCCTAATGGAGTGTCGAATCCGAGCTCGAGAGAAGCCCGTCTCGCCAGGGAGACAGTTCTTTCCTCCGCCTTCAAGCGATCCAAAACCTCCTCCGATGTAGTTCCTCCGCCTGGATGAGCCTTTGGTTAAGAAGTTCTATGCATCTCCTCGGTGAAGAAGCCTCCGATCCGCATGAACCAGCACCAGATCGCTCTGCAAAATCCCTTCCTTGGCCCTCTTTTTCTTCCTCCAGAACCAGAGTAAAACCTCTTCTATCCACGAGATCTGGTCTTATAAAGACCTCTCAAGCAAAGGCCAAACCTAATCTTGACCCTCGGATCTAAACGCATCGGATCAGCTCATTAAAACCTTCCCGAAACGGCCGATCTCCTTAATCCGGAACGGAAAGCCCAAAAACAGGCAAGTCAGCTTAACGTCAACATAGGTTGTCGTCTACCCCAAATATAAACGTCCATCGATGATGTCGTTTATAGTCTTGCCCATAATTAAATAATTCAGAAAAATTACTAACGTCAATACCTGTTGTCGTTAACATCATATAACGGCATACGATATTGCCGCTTACAAGTCTTAACGTCAAATGATCTTGACGCCTAGTTCTTACACACAACAGCATTCAAAATATGCAGAAATAAACAAACAATGTACAGAATAAATTCAAGAAAATTCTAGGGTACTACATCCTCTCTCCTTAAAATAATCTTCGTCCTCGAAGATTGAGTTAAGTTACTCACCGAACAAAGACGGATAAAGCTTCTTCATTCTTTCTTCAAGCTCCCACGTTGCCTCTTCACGTGAGAAGTTCCTCCATAGAATCTTCACAAATGGAATGGACTTTGATCTTAATTCTTGCACCTTCCTGTCCAGAATCTCCACATGTTGCTCAGAATAAGACAAATCTTGCTGCAACTGAATCGGCTCATAACTGATCACATGAGCCGGATCTCTAACATACCGCCTCAACATGGATACATGAAATACTGGATGCACCGCTGCTAAAGATGGTGGCAAAGCTAACTGGTATGCCACATTCCCGATCTTCTTCAGAATTTCAAAGGGTCCAATGAATCTCGGGTTCAGCTTACCCCTCTTTCCGAATCTTACTACACCTCTGGTTGGAGAAACCTTAAGGAAAACATGGTCTCCAACCTCGAATGCCAAATCCTTCCTTCTTGCATCTGCATAACTCTTTTGACGATCCTGAGCCGCCTTTATTCTCTGCACAATCATTTGAATCTTTGTTGAAGTCTCTTGCACCACTTCCGGTCCAACCAGATGTCGATCTCCTGACTCCTCCCAACACAATGGGGATCTACAGGGTCTTTCGTACAAAGCTTCAAAAGGTGCCATACCTATGCTCGAATGGAAACTGTTATTATAAGCAAATTCCACAAGAGATAGATGGCGCTCCCAATCACCTTTCCATTCTAAAACACAAGCTCGAAGCATATCTTCCAACGTCTGAATAGTCATCTCGGACTGTCCATCCGTTTGCGGATGAAATGCCGAACTCAACTTCAACTGACTGCCAAAAGCCTGCTGCAAACTCTGCCAAAACCTGGAGGTGAATCTCGGATCACGATTTGAGATAATTGACTTCGGAATTCCATGCAGCTTCACAATACTATTAATATACAGTCTGGCCAAGCTCTCAACAGACTGTTTCTTCTTCATAGCAAGGAAATGAGCACTCTTCGAAAATCTATCAACGATCACCCAATGGAATCATTTCCTCTAGCCGATCTAGGCAATCTGGATACAAAGTCCATGGTCACTTGCTCCCACTTCCACTGAGGGATATCTAACCTCTGCATCAAGCCTGAAGGTCGCTGACGCTCCGCCTTCACTTGTTGACAAATCAGACACTTCGCCACAACATCAGCCACATCTTGCTTCATGCCAGACCACCAGAAAGAACGCTTCAGATCCTTGTACATCTTCCCACTGCCTGGGTGAATAGAGAACTGAGATCTATGCGCCTCCTCCAAAATTTCCTTTCTCAGATCAACATTATTAAGGACACAAACCCTAAGATTCAAGCGAATCACATCATCTTCATCTATGGTAACTCCGCTCTTTCCAACCAACTCCTGCAACAACGGATCATCTTTCTGCAACGCAATGACCCGATCAAGAATATAAGATCTCAAAGACAACTGCGCCATGAACAAGTTACACAATTGAGGTTCTAGAACAGCCAAAGAACTTGAAGCGTCTTCTAGCATCTTCCAGTCTTGCCTCATCATCTGCCTTTTCCTGCTCAACGCATCTGCCACTACATTGGCCTTCCCTGGATGGTAAGATAGTTCAAAATCATAGTCTTTCATGAATTCTATCCACCTTCGCTGCCTCAGATTCAACTCCTTCTGCGAGAACAAGTATTTGAGACTCTTGTGGTCTGAGAAGAGCTCAAATCTAACTCCATATAGATAGTGCCTCCACATTTTCAAAGCATAGACTACAGCTGCTAACTCCAAGTCATGAGTCGGGTAGTTGCGCTCATGCTCCTTAAGTTGCCTAGAAGCATACGCCACAACTCGACCGCCCTGCATCAGAACACAACCAAGCCCAATCTTCGAAGCATCTGTGTAGATAGAGAAAGAATCTACATCATTGGGCAAAACAAGCACTGGCGCTGAGGTTAGACGAGCCTTTAATTCCTGGAACGCCTTTTCACAAGCCTCTGACCACTCAAACTTGACTCCTTTCCTTGTCAACTTTGTCAAAGTCGCCGCAATAGAAGAAAATCGTTCGATGAATCTCCTATAGTAGCCAGCCAAGCCGAGAAAACTTCTGATGTCAGCTGAAGATCTCGGTGTTTCCCAATCAAGAACAGCTTCCATTTAGCTGGATCTACAGACACACCTTCTCCTGATATAACATGACCCAAGAAATGGACTTCTTTCATCCAGAAGTTGCACTTGCTGAATTTAGCATACAGCTTATGCTCCCTCAGGACACCCAACACAATCTTCAGATGCTCGCTATGAGTCTCTTCATCGGGCGAATAAATCAACACATCATCAATGAAGACTACCACAAAAGAATCCAGATACTACCGAAAAACTCTATTCATCAAATCCATGAAAACTGCTGGAGCATTTGTCAAACCAAGGGTAAGACAAGGAACTCATAATGGCCATATCTTGTCCTAAAAGCCGTCTTAGCAGAATCTTCCGGCTTAATTCGGAGTTGATGATAGCCAGAACGAAGATCAATCTTAGAGAATACAGAAGCTCCTCGCAACTGATCAAATAAGTCATCAATACGAGGTAAAGGGTACTTGTTCTTAACAGTTACCTGGTTGAGCTTACGGTAATCTATGCACAACCTCATCGATCCATCCTTCTTCTTCACCAAAAGAACAGGTGCTCCCCATGGCGAAACGCTCGGTCGGATAAAGCCCTTATCAAGTAATTCCTGCAGCTGCTTCCTCAACTCTGCCAATTCCGCTGGCGCCATGCGATAAGGTGCAATGGAAATAGGTGCTGTGCCGGGTACAAGCTCAATGCCAAACTCTAACTCCCTTGCAGGTGGCAAACCTAACAAATCTTCAGGAAAGACATCGCTGAAATCTCTGACCACCTCAATATTCTCGACAGATAGAACCTTCTTCGAATCCTCGGTCACAACCACACTAGCCAAAAAACCGGAACAACCCTTGCTCAACATCCGAGTCGCCTTCAAAGCCGAAATCACAAATTTACCACGACATGACCTTGGGCAAAGGGTGAACAAACTCCTCCTTTCCAGGAATCCGAAAAACAATAAGCTTCCGCCGACAATCCATCAGAGCATAATGCTCCTCGAGCCAATCAAAGCCCAAGATAGCATCATAATCCTTCATCTTCAGCAAATAGAAATTACCAGGCAAAACTCGCTCCTCAATGCACACAGAAAGCGACGAAAAACACTGCTCGGTTAAGATAGTTTCTGCTAGAGTATGCACAGACAAGGGAACCTCCAACTTTTCCGGAACTAGACCATTCTCCTTAATCAAGACCTTGGCAAATCTCTCGGAAACAAAACTATTGCGTGGCACTGGTATCAAATAAGACTCTAGCATGCATTCCCATAATTAGAATTGTACCTTCAGTGACGTGCTTTGCCAACTCTGCCTCGTCTCTCGCCAAGGCGAACACTCGAGCCGGAGCCCTCGGTCTCCCTGCTGCTCTCGCGGTGTCGGTCTCGCTGCTGCTGGTGCTGCTGCCGCTGCAGTCTGCTGTGCCATCTTCGGACAGTCTCTGATCTTGTGGTTCTTATCACCACATCTCAAGCATCTCCCGGAAGTCACCCAACACACCTCGCCTCCATGACGCTTCCCGCACTGGGTACACACTGGCTTTTCTGCAATCATACCTCCGCCTGGAGTCTGTGCCGCTGCTCTTGCTGGAACCACTGCTCTCTGCTGAAAAGCTAGGGTCTTCTTCTTCTTATCCTGCCGCTGGAAAGCTGATGCTGGCCTCTTCAAAGAAGCTCTCTTCTCTTCAAGGTAAACCTCCATCTCTGCCTCCTGCATACAAGCTGCTGACAAAGCTTCCTCCATGGAACGATGACCTAATGCCACTAGTCTCGTCCTCAGGGACGGCTTCAACCCCATGATAAATTTCTTTACCTTCCTCCGCTCATCTGCCACAATGTGAGGCGCATACTTGGACAGCTCCGCAAATCTTGCCTCATACTCAAGTACACTCATCGACCCCTGGTCAACGTCAAAAACTCCTGCTCCATGCGGTCCTGCACGTGCTCTGGAATATACTTTGCCTTGAACAATCGGACGAATTCAGTCCATGCAACCTCCATAGCACCATCTTCAAACTGTGTGCGTAGTACAGAGGACCACCACACATCGGCACGCTCCTGAAAAAACAAAGTAAGTACATCTAAGATATATTCCAAACAACACCCATAAGCTCCTTAAAATCTATCTTTACCTGCAGCATATAAGTAGCTAAGGTCACTCTCTCCTCTTCCGCACAACGAAGGGCACGAATAATCTTCTCCGTCTCTCTAAGCCAACTCTCCGCAAGAATGGGATCACTCTCTCCCTTAAAGAAAGGCGGGGTCATCCTCTTGAATCTTTCCATCATAGGCACTCCTCCAAAAACTGCCTCCTAAGCAGGTGCCCGTGCCTACAATCCAAAACATCCTTAGATAACAACTCTTCAGTTAACACCTTGAATAATTCTTGCAGCTACCGACCTGAACCTGCACCTGCGCCTGCAATGCCGCTGTAGTCTGAGCCTGAGTCTGCATCGCATGCACCAATCCTTGCATCAATGCTCCGTAGTCTACAGGTGGTGGTGGGGGTGGCAAAGGTACACCAGTCTGGTCCTGAGTCTGCTGTGCTGGAGTCTGCTGATCACCTGCTGACTCATCACCTCGAGCCGGGCCAGCTCCTCTACGTCCACGAGTCGCCATAGACTGCAAAATAAGCATCCTATTTAATAACCTATTATTCTACATAACTTGGACTAATTCTTTATGCAGACTTGAAATATGAATACAATACTGACATTCTATTTATGTACATGTTCAACCTGCATCGCTCTGATACCAATCTCTGTAACGCCCCTCTTAGACCCAGTACAGTTACACCAACTCACATTGGATCTAATAGAGGTATTACAGTGGAACGAATCCAACAATTACAATACAGGTTGAAATATACACAAATAACTATTCAATTCCAATGATAATTGACAGATTATGGAATTAAACACTTGAAATCAGCATTTATTCAAAAGTAAATCTAATGCATAAAAAGGTAACAATAGTCCAAAGTTTATTACATTTTAATGACTAGCTGCATAAAGGAATTACATAAGATCCTCACATACAAGAGTCACTCTAAACTCTCTAGGACAAGCTAAGTCTCCACGTCCTCACGCTCTGAGTCAGTTTGCACTAACTCCTCCGTATCCTCTGGCTCTCCTGAAATGTTAGGCAAGTATGAGTCTACAAGACCCAGCAAATCACATGAAAGACAGTTCAAGATATTAACAGTATATTAGGTTAAAAAAACATGGTAGTACATTAACATTCATTCATTGATATCATATACTTTTCCTTACTACAGTTCTAAGCCCATTGGCAATCATTCATTTCATAGTGATTCTAACTATTATGGAAATAAAACATGTTTGTATGTAACATGGAATCACTTATTCATGGAATCTCTTCGATGTCATGTGACCTACAACAATTCTCATGTATCAATTTCTCACTTATACATGCACTATTCTTTTACACAACAATTTTCATGTAGTAATATTAAAACATTGTCATGTAGCATGAAATTCTTTGAACAAGTTCACATGTAGGAATGTAAACATATAACATGTAGTATGTAGCATGTAGAACAGGTAGACATGTAACTTGTAGCATGTAACATGTAGCATGTAGACATATAACTTGTAGCTGTAATCATTTTCGTATAGTTGCCAAGACATAGCCCACACTAAATTAGAGATCAGTAGTCATTTAACATTCACTTATCACCTAGGCAATGCGGTGATGAAGTCATAGTATTTGCGCAAAACCGGGGAAAGTCCTTCCCACCTTGGCCAGTAGAACAAGTCTACCTCCAGGATTTCAATCGTTGCCCACGGATTCATTTATTTACATGTAGGTGAACCATTACCATAGGGGCATCTACGGTGTAGTTCCTTGTAGGAATCTCTAAGATAGCAATGTCTTATTGGCATCATTGATATAATGCATACACTAACATGTATAATAGATAGTGACATTTTATTCATACTATTTAACATGTGTTAATGCAATATTTCAAATACAACACTTTTAGTTTTGAAATCCTATTTACTGTACAACAGATTTCTATCATGATATTAATATTCATTCTTGCATTTACATTCATATTTATTCAATTCTATGTGTAATATATTGTTCAGAAATTCATAACAGAACGTACACATGTCTGAAAATTCTGAAATTTTAACAGAAATTCGAAATCAGGAATTACAATGTACATGCCAAATTTCATAATTTTCTGATTTCTGCAACTATTTTTCATGAAATTAACTCTATTAAAGCAACTAACTAACATGGTTCAATATTGAGAAAAGTTCATAATTTTCATATGGAACAGGGATTACTGACATATTATATCTATCGCAGTAATTTAGACATCAATCAACATGCTCTCCTTTAAACCATCGTACTTATCTTTTGCTAACTTAACATTGATTGTTGCCATGTAATTATGCAAGTTCAACAATACATATATATACATAACTGTACATTATAGCAATAGACAGTCCATAATATAACAATAACATGCTCTGATATTACATGGTTGAAACACATACATTCATAATTTATACATTTAAACAAATTCACTCATATTTCTGGAAATACATGATTTTGTTAAACTCGACGTCAATTGGTATGACGTTTACTATAGTAGACGTCCACATACGATGTCGTCAAGTAATTATAGACAGCGGCACATAGCGCCGTTAACACAAACCGACGGCGGCACATAGCGCCGTTTACATATAGTAAAGACAGAAAATACATAAAATTCGGACGAACTAAACGGCAATCGATATTGCCGTTTACAGGATATAGACGGCAATACCCCTGGATGTCTAGTTCTAAGACACAGAAAACACAGAAAACCTGCATGAAATAACAGCGTTTCTAACCCTTCCCGTAGGTTGTTTTCATGCTTTAAAAATACAGAAAAATGTTAGATACGTAGTATAACATATCCTAAACTAATCCCCCATGCAACTTGCCTTAATCCCTCCTAATGGAGTGTCGAATCTGAGCTCGAAGAAGCCCGTCTCGCCAGGGAGACAGTTCTTTCCTCCACCTTCAAGCGATCCAAAACCTCCTCCGATGTAGTTCCTCCGCCTGGATGAGCCTTTGGTTAAGAAGTTCTATGCATCTCCTCGGTGAAGAAGCCTCCGATCTACATGAACCAGCACCAGATCGCTCTGCAAAATCCCTTCCTTGGCCCTCTTTTTCTTCCTCTAGAACCATAGTAAAACCTCTTCTATCCACGAGATCTGGTCTTATAAAGACCTCTCAAGCAAAGGCCAACCTAATCTTGACCCTCGGATCTAAACGCATCGGATCAGCTCATTAAAACCTTCCCAAAACGGCCGATCTCCTTAATCCGGAACGGAAAGCCCAAAAACAGGCAAGTCAGCTTAACGTCAACATAGGTTGTCGTCTACCCCAAATATAAACGTCCATCGATGATGTCGTTTATAGTCTTACCCATAATTAAATAATTCAGAAAAATTACTAACGTCAATACCTGTTGTTGTTAACATCATATAAACGGCATACGATATTGCCGCTTACAAGTCTTAACGTCAAATGATCTTGACGCCTAGTTCTTACACACAACAACATTCAAAATATGCAGAAATAAACAAACAATGTACAGAATAAATTCAAGAAAATTCTAGGGTACTACAAGAATCATTTATTGGCAGAAACAATTAAAAGAAATGATCAGACACTCTGTCGGTCTCTCTATATCAACCTCATTCTTCTGGTTATAACTTATATATTTTATCCATGCTGGTGGTCACTGTACCAACACATAAACCTAGGTTGTCGACAGATGCAAAGAGTTTGTCAACAACTACTGGTTGAATCTTTAGTTGTCGACAGATGCAAAGCGTTTGTCGACAACTACTGGTTGAATCCTTGGTTGTCGACAGATAACTGTACCAACACATAACATATATGTTTGTACGCATTCTCAGATAGTCTCCGATGTTACCATATCCGAGGATGAGGAAGCCCTCTTTAAAAGCAAGAAAATAAAGCTAAGAATATCAGCCACACTTGCCATAGCACAGCAACAACAACAACAGCAGCAACAACAACAGTAACACCACCCACACCATGTGCAACAGCAACAGCCAGCAGCAACAACAATTGTAGCAACACCCACCCATACAGATCAAATTATCAATCTTCTGACTAACATTCGAAGTATGCTTGGACAAATAATCCAGATGAAAGAGAGAAAAGAAGAGAGAAAAAGACATAAAAGAATAGAAAAATTGTCCAAGAGAAAGGGAAGAGAAGAAGAACAGGACAAGGTGGGAAGAAATGAGGAGGAAAAGGATGGAGGACAGGTGATGGTGGAGATGTCCAAGGAGGGGGGAGGATAGGAGGTGGACGTGATGTCCACCGAGAAGGAGAAAGGGGGAGATCTCCAAGAAAAAGGAGGAAGGAGAAGAGGATGAGGAGAAAGAGCTGCATAAAAAATAGAACAGGAGGAAGGCGGAAAAGAGTCGACGAAGGATGAGGGCCAGGACATGGACACTATCCTGCAGACCCTAGATAAATTGGTCGAGAATATTATGCCCCCCACAGCAAGTCCAAAGATGCCTCTAGTAGGGGAGAAAAATCAGAAAGTGGGGAAAGCCATCTCACCCTCGTCGCTAACAAGGAGGGTCAAGGAAGCACAAAGGACCAGGTCACAGTCAGCTTTATTGAAGGTAGATAAGTAATTTTGTAACTGACAACTATGTTCCTATATGACCATTTAATTTTGAAATTGGTGTAACCAAACATTTGTGTAATCACATATTTCTCTAAGTGTGTTAGTCCTGTTATTTTGGTAGACTTGGAGTACGAGTTTGAAGGTAGGAGGAAGAAGAAGCTTCAGGAAGACATCCAATCATTGTGTCTTCCCAATTAGTCAGGCATGTCCCCCTCAGGCATGTTCCATTGTTTCTCTGTTTCGGTTATTTCATAAAGTTTCGTTATGCATCTTTGTCTCATGTATTTGTCATAATTTAGTTTGCCCAGTGTGAAGTCCGTCGAGTTATCGCGGATGAAAACAACTTTCCCCAAAATGGTTCTTGTTATTGACAACTTCCTGGATACCACCAAATTGATGGGTAATAAACTTTACACTATTAATAAGGCGACAGAGTCGTCAACTACCATTATAAGCATCTTTGTTGCATCTTGTAGTGACAATATACTGGAACCAAGAAGGATGGCTGGGGTGCCTATGTCAACTCAGAGCACATAATTTCTCAATTGTTTGGAAAGACTTAGATCACTATAATTGATATGTTCCTTCTTCTAATGTGAAGAAAAACAGAGGATGAACCATCCAAATATATTGACTATGATTGTCTGCCTGCCTATGACAAGGTTTGTACTCCATTGTAGTATTCCCACCTCCATTTAAAATGAACATATGACTATTATATTATTGTTCTCCATACTGTTTGTAATAGGGATGGAAAATGGGGTGGAGCAACAATGAAAAAAGACGGAATATTTGGACCACATTTTGAAGACACTGCAGAAACCTGTAAATAACTAGACATGGTCTTCTCTCCAATGCATTTTATAAATCATTGGGGCATTACTGGTCATTAACATTAGAGCTAAACAATACGAACTTTATGACTTGATGATCCAGCAACCCTAACATGATTTCTAGAGCTATATAAGTGCTTGTACTCCTCCAGATAATCTTTTCATTCTCATTCATGTAATGTGTGCAAGTGGTTCTATGTATGCAGAAATTATCTCCTCAAAGTCTGTAAATCTATATTTGATGTTCACTTATGTATCTCTTTTTTACTATAGGTCAATTTCTAAAAAAAGATTTTCTTGGACTCTTTGGCCTGATACAACAGAATGGCTAGTCGTAGTCCCAGCCCTTGTCCACACAAGGAGCTGGGGACGACTGTGCCCTTTTGTTTGCAAATACATGGAGTGTTTATCACAAAGAACATAATTGGTTTCTCTTTCTCCCCGATATGTTCTAACAGATGTATATACCCACATCATAGCCTACCCAAATCTTTCTATATTCTCATTCATTTATAATGACGTAGGCTGACATGGACATATTTCCAGGGAGCTTGCATGGGCCATTTCAAGAGGTCAATAGCAGAAGGCAAAGGAAATGACCGGTGAACACACTGTGGAGAAAATTGTTTCATTATTGGAAGACACTAAACATTGTGATCTCTTTATTAACTTCAAACTGTTTCATGCAAGCAAGTATGTTGGCAATGTGCGCAACTGTTTGTTTTGTACGTCTTTAAGTGATGATCTGTATGTATGTAAGTGGTTTAAGTACATGCCTCTATAGTGTTTTTTAGGAAATTTCTTCTCAAAATTAATAATTGGTTGCTGGCATAACTGTATCACAAAGGTATAAATTACAACTTATGTACTTACAGAGGTAGTAAATCTGTAAACATGTACGTCCGCCTAAACACAAACTGCATTCGATCCATAAGTCACAATACCTTTCATTGCACCACAAATTGCATTAAGTTTGGAAACAATAGAGATCACAATATCATTACATTAAGAGGATGAACTGGACTTGTGTACATGAAGACCCCACTGCTCTTTCCCATGTGTTCAGGGACCAATCAAGTGGCCGACCGCTTGCTAACCATGTGGTCTTTTCTATGTGTAATGAGGTTTTTTGGGGTTTTCATAGATTACCTTTCACTTGTAGAGGGCCTTACTGATTGATAGATCAGGTCTAATGAATATTAGACTGATCTAATGGGGTGTCGCCCTATTCTTTGTAACTTCTTTCTTCTTTTTTTTCCATATATAATCATTCGGCCCAGAGCTTCCTGCTGGTGGAGTGGGTCCGTTCTCCCCTCTGAGGGAGGGTGCACTCTCCTAGCTAGGCCTCTGAGGACCACTTTAATTAATATATATATATATTTATATTATATATATTATATATATATATTATGATATCATTAAAGGGTGTACTGCTTAGCAAAGTCATAACAAACTCCAACCAGTGCTTAAAAAACAAAGACAAACTCAACACTGCGTGCACGGATCCCATTTCTCTCCAACATTGAAGCTTCGAATTCTTCGGTTTTGCCCATTTCTCCCAAACACGTATGAGGACGAACATGATACATACGTCCTCCCTACAATTTTGTACTCAGTCCAGACTTGCCTGATGAACAAACTACTATAGACCTACAAAAAACCATCGTATCATATAATAATGCACAACCAAGTCATTCATGCATAAAACTTAAAAAAGCACATGTAAATGTTTACTCTTCTTGGTAAGCAACCTGCATTAGCACATATTTCTCATTCCCATTCTTATGCAATGAACGCATATCTCTATGTCATCATTCACGTTTAAAGCAAACATGATATTTGACTTCTCCAGTAACTGGTACTTAATACACCAATGAGGACCAGTCAAATGCCATCTTTGAATATATGTTCCCTTATTCCGACATTCCCATATCATCTTGAACATAAAAAATGAACGAATCATTTCCAAATGCACATCGAGCAGGAATCATGTCGAATTTCTTGAATCAAATAAGCCTAAGATGAACATGAGAGCATGCATGTTCGTAAATAGGGAAGCTGTAAGTTAATTTTAAAAGCATATGTAAAAGATGAAGTACTTACAAACATAGGTTAAAAAAAAGGGTTACTTACAGAATCTAACTGTGTTATTGTGCAACTACTTGAGAAGGCTTACACAGTTACATAGTTAACAGTGTAACTACTTTTAAGTTGTTACACAGTTAACTATTATTTACATTGAAAGTTGTTACACATTACTCATTACACAGTTAATTGTGTAACTACTCGAAAGTTGTTACACAATTAGAAATACAAATACTACACACTTACGTACAAAAATAATAGGTAATTACCTACTTACACAGTTAACATATGTAACTATTTTTCAAGTTGTTACACAGTTAACTGTGTAGTACTTGGAAAGTTCTTACACAGTTACTCAATTACACAGTTAACTGTGTAACTACTTCGAAAGTTGTTACACAATTAGAAATACAGATAGTTAGACACTTACGTGGAAAAAAATCTAGGTAAGTACATACTTACATAGTAACATATGTTATTTTTCAAGTTGTTACACAGTTACACAGTTAGAATATGTAACTACTTAACAAGTTGTTACACAGTTACATAGTTACACAGTTAAACAGCGAACTGGTGTAACTACTTGGATAGTTGTTACACAATTAGAAATACAAATACTTAAACACTTACGTAGAAAAAATATAGGTATTTACATACTTACACAGTTAAGATATGTAACTAGTTTTGAAGTTGTTACACAGTTACTCACTTAACTGGTACTACTTTGAAAGTTGTTACACAGTTACTCAGTAAACTGTGTAACTACTTCGAAAGTTCTTACACAATCACTCAGTTACACAGTTACTGTGTAACTATTTTTCAAGTTGTTAATCAGTTACACAGTTACACAGTTACTCAGTTATATAGTTAACTATGTACTACTTAGAAAGTTGTTACACATTGTTCAGTTACACAGTTAACTGTGTAACTACTTAGAAAGTTGTTACACAGTTACTCAGTCACACAGTTAACTGTGTAAGTACTTCGAAAGTTGTTACACAGTTACTCAGATACACAGTTAACTATGTAAGTACTTAGAAAGTTACACAATTACAAAGTTACATAGTAAACTATGTAACTACTTAGAAAGTTTTTACACAATTACAAAGTTATACTACTTAGATAGTTGTTACACAGTTACTCAGTTACAGAGTTAGTGTGTAATTACTTCGAAAGTTGTTACACATTTGAAAGAAAAACTTAGACACTTACGTAGAAAAAAAAAATAGAAAATTTTCAGAGTAACATGTTCTTTTAGTCTACTGTAACTCTAGTAAGTCGGTAACCAATGTCTATCAGAACAGAAAAATGTGGATTTGAAGAACTGCATGAAAAGTGGTAATAACAAATAGTAGCAAGACAAAACCCTCCGACTACTACTGCCGGATATGGATGAAACATTGTTGGAAAGAAAAATGTCTGGCGACTAACGGATGTGGATCTACAGAGGACAAAGGGGTCGGTGTAACCAATGTCTATCGGAACGCCACTGACCAACTCACCTATACTGCAGATAGAAGGAATGAGAACCAGTTTACAAAAGTTCATCGGAAGCAAGAATCTTCCACCCAAACGGCAAGCCTGCGCGCCTCTTCGCAGCACACCCAAACGGCAACTCTGCGCTCCTCTTCGCACGTCGCGGTGAGAAGCGTTGTGCCATTGCGTGCCTTCTTCGAAAGGCTTAAAGCTGGCGATAGTCACGATCACATAGGGCTGGAGGTAGAATTGGTATTTGGGAGAAGAGGGATAACGTTCGTTAACGCTAGAGACTGGAAATTATATCCTGCATAAAGCAGGAGACCGCGCTTGACGAAAAACCTGACAGGGGTGGAGAATAAGTGTTGGTCCCTACTAGGGACCAATTAATTCTCCCTATATTTTATTATCAGACTCGAGAAGGAGACGCTTGTTTGATAAAAAGAGAGTTTACCCGAGCTTTATCATGGATAAAGATGATAAAAGGGAGATATAATGTTACACCATCCTCTCACATCTGCTAAAATTAGATTCTGACACTTAAGCAATCTTGATACCTTTATCTTGCCAACTCAAATCTAAGAATTGGAGATAGGCTAAGTAGTAGGGCTGCCAACGGTCGGAGTCGGATTCAGAAATGACACTTTCCGCATCCATTTCCTATAAGAAAATCAGAAACAGGGTCGGAACGAAAAATAATCATAACATCTGGTATGATCAAATGGTAGATGTATGTAGCATTAGGTAGTTTAAAAAGATATCTTTGATAATAATAGGTATATAAACGCTACAAGAGAGACAACTTATTAGATTCTATTTACAATTTAAGGAGAAGCTAAAATTTAGTATAAAATTTTTTTAATTTAAGAAATAGATTTTAAGAGTATATATTTTGTAAATAATAAAATTTATATATTGTCGGAAACGAAACGAAAAATAAAAATAATCGAAACAAAAAATGGATACAGAAAGATCGAAAACGAAATGAAAAGTCAAAAAACGGATATCCATTGACAGCCCTACTAAAGCACCAGACAAGACTTGGGGGCCCCGCCGTTCGTTATGCAAGTAGTCAGTCTATTATGGAATCATCCTCGACACTTTTTGAAATGATTGAAGTTGGAGTTATGAATATCTTATTTCATCCATCACCATCAAAAACACTACATTACTCATGCCAATAAGTTTCAACAACAATCTCATATTAAATTAAAAAACCAATTTATACTAACTCGTCTTTTGACTATGGTGAATAAAAGCACACCACAGCAACTCACCAGTAGACACTTGGTAACCGATGTGGCGAGTGGTGCATGTCTATTTGTGAATTAAAATTGAGTTTAAAAATTGAATTTTTGTAAATTTTACTGTGCACCAGCAAAAAATTATTACTAACAGAGGAAGAAAATGAACAAAAAAAACAAAATGTCAAACACAGAAAGGACAAATAAAAGATAATCACCCGAAAATTTCAGTGAGAACTCAAACAAGGGGAAAAAAGAAAAATTTGAGTACACTTTGTATTACATTTTAAGTGTAATATAACTAGATAAACTAATGTGACATTTAATAATGAATTGCCACTTTATCACTTCTTCATGTGAGTAGAATCACATAAATTTTTACCTAGTCATATATATTTAAAATACAATACAAAAATATATTAAATTTTTCTTTAAAAAAAAACATACTAGTAGTCCATTTTGTTTGGCCTCCCAACACCATCTTCGTCCAACTGCGCTATGATTGGGCACTCATCTTGAAAAGCCATCAGCATTGGCGGGAACGAAGAAAACTATGGGGGGAAGAGGGAAGGCCTTCTCTCATCTCCTCCTTCATGACCTTAAAATCCGATCTTTTGGCCATAATTTATTCGTAATTTGCTTCCCTCCGTCACCAACTTCGTGTTGCAACGTGGAGATCCCTCCATTCCCTCCCTCTCTCTCTCTCTCTATCCCCAGAGAGAGTGTTGACTTGACTGGGTTGTAAGCTCTTCAGCCGTCTGCTCCTGCTAAGGACGGAAGACGGGTAAGAGAGAGGAGAGAGTTCTCTTTTGGCAAAACAAATGGGCAGGTGAAACCGGGGAAGGCGGCAGAAGAGGACGCACCGTTCCCCGTTACAGCCCACACGAACCCCACACAAGAAAAGATAGTTATTTTATGCCACAAGTTCAGTACATTAATGGTGAGAGTAACGCATTTGTTAAACTGGAAGAACTTCCCCCGTTTCCATCTGTCATCTTTCTCTGTCTTCTTCCATTTTTCTTCTTCTGCGTGATCTCTTTCTTGTTCTCCCCGTCCTTGTCCTCCTCCCACCCAAGAATAGTTAAAACTCCTAGATCCGCGAGGTTGGGGGGAAGATCCTTGGATGGCTTCCGCAGGTGGGTCAGCAGTGGGCTCTTAAACTTCTGCATTTTTTTTCGTCTGTTCTTTTTGCTCTCGATTTTTTTGTCTGATAGTAGCTTTTGGGGAAGAACAATGGGAAGTCAAGTTGTTGGCGACCTTCTATGCCCGATCCACCTCGTTGGGTCCGTCCTGTTCTATGTAGTTCTTGGCTTATAGGAAGAAGAGAGAGAATGAGATCTTTGATCTCTTCCTCTGTAAAAAGGAAGCAAGGAAGAAAGATGAGATTTTCGATACGTTGGGTATGGAAAAAGATGGATTTTTGGGTATGTAAAAAGACGAGAAAAGACGGGATTTTTTTCCCCTCCCGGTGATCTGTTTGATTTGTGTTCTCCGTGTTTTTTCCTATCCCGTTCTGTTTTGATCATCTCTGGGCATTGCAGGGAGTGGAAGCGCATGAACAAAGAAGGGGCGCAAGCGAGCGCATGGAAGCAGCAGGGATGAGGAGGCGGGTGCCCGCGGCGGCGGAAGCAACCGATGGAAGTCTCTGAAGCGGCGGCTGGGCTGTTGTGGCAGCTCCTGGGCCTTCTTGGGCTCTTCTCCGGACCACTGGGTGCGCGAAGACGAAGCGGCGGAGGGCGCCAGAGTGGCTGTGGAGGTGGAGCCTGAGACGGCGGAGGGAGCAGGAGGTCCCGGCTGCGACGGCGAGATCCGGGAGGCGGCGTCGCCGGAGGCGATGAATCTGGCGGCGGCCCTGGCCGCGGAGCGCCAGTTCCGTGCGGCGTCCGCGCACCCCCCGCCTCGGCGAGATCAGCTGGACGAGGGGAGCCACCGCTGGGAGGGGGAGAGGGAGAGGGAGGGGGGACTGGGACGCCGGTGAGGGCGTCGCTGATGAGGCTGCTGGCGGAGGGGGCCGGCGGGGATGCGGACGAGG
The DNA here is from genome assembly GCA_014218235.1 of Colocasia esculenta. Lineage (NCBI taxonomy): Eukaryota > Viridiplantae > Streptophyta > Magnoliopsida > Alismatales > Araceae > Colocasia > Colocasia esculenta. The sequence continues at coordinate 83,721,319 of CM024761.1, read as the reverse complement.
CGTGGTGGTGCTGCGTGTGCATGGGGCGACGGAGGGGGGCGGCCTTCATACCGTGCGGGCACACGCTGTGCCGGGTATGCTCGAGGGATGTGTGGCTCAACCGTGGCGCCTGCCCCCTCTGCAACCGCCCTATCCTCGACGTCCTTGACATCTTCTGATGAAGCTCCGCCGGCTGCCTCCGCCCATCCGGTGTTGTGGGGACATGTGCGCGCCACCTGGGCGGCCCCGCCGTCGCAGCGCCGTCCTGCCTGGCTAGTGCTCGGTCACGTCTGTCGGTTTCTTGTTGTGAGGAGAGGACCTCCTCATGCTCTTTTATTTTTTTTGGTCATTAATTAAAGTGTTAGCTAGCGAAGATGATCGTCGATTGCCCCCCTTTTTAAAATATAAATTTAGGCATCATAACATGACGAAGAAAGAAAAAATTACTAAAAAGATGATGGGATTGGGTTTGGCAACTGTTTGTTCTTGATCCGGACGTATACTTTGTCGTTATAGAAATTCGTATGATCGAGAAGAAGGTTATAAGAGTCTTTCATTATTTTCTCGCTTTAAACTCCTTCGGAATTCGGTGGTGATGGCTCATGTAAGAAGTCTAACACAAAAGAGAGAGAGAGAGAGAGAGAGAGATATTTGCACAAGGTGCACACTAAGAGAGGGAACTCTTCTTATTGAATTCACATGGGAGCCATGTGGGCAACCATCGATGGTAGTTGCCATCGATTTACATCTCTCACTTGCCCATCGAGTGCAAAATAAAATGTCAATTACTCAATAAGAGCAATTCATCTCTCAAGATTTGTTTCTTAATCTTACATACGGCGAATGGAGTGAGCGACTTTATGAGAGTCGATACTCTAAATGAGTAGTGACCTATTAAGTTATCACCAAAACTAACAGATTACAATATTCTAAAGGAATCACATAGTACTCTAGATATTTTTAATATTCACCAGCTTTGACATCTTGCATCTCTTAAAAACTAGCGACGTCAAAACTTGAATATTTTGTACTCACGACATTATTGCCACTAAGTCGACAGAGACCCTTGAGATATGAGCCACAAAATATGGTGCAATATTTAGATATCTTTCTTGAGTTCTTATGTCAATTCAATTAGTCTTAACCGCTTTCATAGTCATGTCTCGTTGGATATATTAGCCATAGCCCTAAAGAGCTTGTTAAATAGCGACATCAAGCTTTCTTTTCATGATATAGATCTCAAGTCCTAAGGGCACAGATGGATCAATAAATTATGATCCTAGAGCTCACACAATGATGAAGCAGAGATCCCATTCATCATTCTCTTCAACGGTCGTCTTACGCACATGCGGTATGGGACACATGCTACGATGTTCTTCCATCATTATGGGCGTGTCACATACAACAGAATAAAAACATCGTACGGTTCCTAATCTAGCCACTCCCACTGCGGCTAACCTGAGTCTCATGACGTCTTAACATAAAACTCACAACGGGTTAGTAAAGGCTTCACAAATTTGATTTTCATATCATGTGATCGATCCAGAGGGATCTCATCTTAATTCAGTTTAAGGTGACAATAAAAAAAAATATTTTACTCGCTCTCATAGCGCCATAAATATAAATTTATCTTGCTTGCTCTCGTAGCGTCATAGATATAAATTGTCTCATCTTGCTCGTTTTCTTAGCGCCAAGGCAAATGACCCGTATGAGGGGGTTCATTCAGAGCCTAGTAACATTTTCTTGATGTGTAAAGTATTCCAACCATAGACACACATAAGGAAAGAAAACATAATAAATTAATTGTCAATGAAAATTTGTGCATTTTACAATTTACACAATCTCATATTTTTAATATGGGTTACAAATGCCTCTCTCGGGATCTGTTTAGTTAGTGGATCTGCCAACATATGACCTGTTGAAATGTGCCGGAGAACAACCAACTTCTTTGCAACTAAATTTCGAATGTAGTGATAACGAATGTCAATGTGTTTAGTTCGTCCATGATATTTAGGGTCCTTAACATAGGCCAAGACTAATGTGCTATCAGCATACATCACCACCGCCTCCTTTGATAAATGTATCATGGCCAATCGTTGTAGGAAACTTTTGTAAAACCCGGCCCCCCTTGGGCCCTGTGGCCCCGTCCTCAGGGTCGCGACATGCTCCCTGGTCGCGATGTTGTCGCGACAGGGAGGACGTCGCGACAAGGTTCGGGTCGCGACGACCAGGGCTGTCGCATTTTGGTCGCGATGGTATGGTCGTCGCGTTGTGGACACGACGTCCGATGGCGTCGCGACGGCCCTTCTAACAGACACGACCGGTGTCTTTTCTGTCAAAACGGCTCTGTCGACTGTCAAGCGCACGTGCGTGAACGCGACGTGGGCACCCGTCGCGTTTGGAGCGAGGAGGAGGCGTCCTTTCCTATAAGAAGGCCATAACAGGTTCGTTCTTCGTGTGGAGGTAGGGACTATTGATCCTCTCACCCTAAGCATGCTCCCTTCCCCCTCTACATCGTGTTTCCTCTGTGGTTTGGGGCTTGGGAGTGTGAGAACTTCATGCTCGAGTTGGAGTGAGGTTTTCCTTGAGTGTAGATTCGTATAAATCCATGTCTGTGGGGCTTTAAGGGTGGTTTGGATGCTTTAATGGCTTTCTTGCATGTTAAGCATTCTCCCCTCCCCCTGTGGAATGCTTGTTTGGTGTTTTTGGGGCGGTCTCCAGAAGAAGCGCTCTGGAACCCCCTCTGTTGATGACGCGACCCTTCTGGAGGTCGCGATCTTATCGCGACAGACTTGCCGGTCACGATAGGATTGCGACGCTCCTGGGCTTCGCGACCTGGTCGCGACGGCTACGGCCGCCGCGACAGCGTCGCGACAGGGTAGGGCGTCGTGACCAGGTTGCAGCGGCCCGATGCGTCGCGACCTCAGCCGTGAGACAGATTTCTGATTCTTGCCATTTCTGCTTCTTTTTACTGTACCTGTAGCACCTGTGCTAGTTCCCTAGTGCGGTCTACACTAGTCTTTCGCCCGGTGCTCGCACTTGAGGGCTTGTCCCATGTGAGAGGTTGTTACCGTTTCCTGGGACCCCCATCCTTGGGAGCCTGTTGAGGGAGTACTCCGGGCTACGAGTGTGCTCGAGTTAGCAGCCACCAGGCGGACTCTGGAGCTTAGGGGAAAATGGTGGTTAGGACAGTGGCGTGTGAGTCACTTGCAGAGCTCTCGTGGGTGGTTTGGGATGCTGAGGACAGTTAGGAGTTCTACCCGGCGCAGGCCAGCCAGTCCTTCTTCTCACTGCCTCGCTCCTTACGGCCCCGGAACCATTTGGAGAGGTCAGGCGTGGGACCATAGTCCGTCCAGACTATGGCGGTTACTATTGTGTTACTTGTGTCCTACCTCGCTCTGACGAGACGTGAGGGTCAGGACCCGGGTCGAGATTAAGACGTCGGTGGACGCACCTGACCTTGACTAGTGGTAGTGCTTTCCGTAGCTAGTGTTCCTTGTCCAGGCGGAGTTCCCTCCATCTGTGTTTACTAGCCGTGTGGTGGTCACGACGAGCAGTCGTACGAAGTTTTCGACCGTGTGTACTTTTCGTACTGTGCTAGTTGTAGTTTCGCTTCCGCACTTCCGTTTGTAGGTAGAAGATATAAACTGCTGTCATTCCTTTGATATTTATATTCTCCTTCCTGTTTAGAGCCAGTAGGAGATTGGTAGTCCCTACTGAGCTTCTGTTGTGAAGCTCATCCCTCCTTTTCCCAGGTGAGACTTCTCAGTAGCGGCAGGGCACGCACCGGGCGGAGGAGACGGGGTGGTAGTCGGAGTCCTCGTAGCTAGCAGTGGTTCCCCTTTTTCAGTGTACGTCACCCTCGGGGTATGCCCCTAAGGGACTTGTTCTTCCCCTGCCTTTTACTTGTACTAGCGTGCGTGCGTTGGGACTGTACTTAGAGTGGTACGTGGTGGTCTCACTCTCTTTTTTGTTTTCGCACGTACACTTCTAGATTAGCAGTTGACGTTTACTTCCGTTACATATCCTGTTAGACATAGATTATAGCCCTTCCGGGTCCCTGGATCCGTTGGCGGCGACCGCGAAAATCGGGTCCTCGGTGTGGGCCGAGGGTCGGGTTCTCGGGTCGTTACAACTTTGCAACCAAACAGACTCTTGACATGCAGCAGAATAAGCCACATATTCTGATTCCATGGTTGATAAAACGATGCACGTTTGTTTCTTGCTACACCAAGAAATGGCCCCTCCACCTAACATAAACACCTAGCCTGAGATGGATTTGCGCTCATCTTTATCACCAGCCCAATCAGCATCATTGTAACCTCTCAATCTTAAGTCACCTCCTTTGTAACATAAGATAAGGTCCGAAGTACCACGGAGATATCGAAAAATTCTCTTGACTGCTTTCCAGTGAATGAGACCAAGATTACTTTGATAATGACTAACAAGACCCACTGCAAAGTTAATGTCTGGTCGTGTACATAACATGGCGTACATTAGGCTCCCTATTGCAGTAGCATATGGCACTGTAGACATTTCATTATTTTCCTTATCAGTTTGTGGACATTGACTGATACTTAAAACACAACTCTTATCAATTGGAGTATCGATGGGTTTGGAATAATGCATCCGGAATCGCTCAAGAATTTTATTTATGTAAGTCTTCTGTGACAAACACAGAAGTTTATTCGATCGATATCTCGTGATTTTTTTTTTAGCACATAATTTTCTTCACCCATGTCTTTTATCTCAAAGATAGAAGACAACCATTCTCGAGTGGCTTCGATAGATTTCATGTCATTTCCAGCCAATAAAATGTCGTCAACATATAATGACAAAATAAGAATCTTTTCCACCCTACGTTTAGCATACACACAGTGGTCTTCTTCAATCATCTCAAAACCAAATGAGATAATATTTTTATAAAATCTAAAATACCACTGTCTAGACGATTATTTGAGGCCATAAATGGAACGTTTGAGACGACAAAGTTTGCGCTCTTGTCTCTTTGCCTCAAAACCTTCTGGTTGAACCATATAAATTTTTTCGCCTAGTTCTCCATTGAGAAATGTTCTTTTAACGTCCATCTGAAAAAGTTCCAAGTCTAAATGTGTAACTATGGCTAGAATAAGGCGAACCGATATGTATCTCACCACTAGGGAGAATGACTCATCAAAATATATACCCTCCTTTTGAGTATATCCTTTCGCCACAAGTCGTGCTTTATATTTGTCGATCGATCCATCCGCCTTGTGTTTGACATTGAAAATCCATTTGTTTCCAATAGCCTTACGCCCTGGAGGGAGATCGACAAGTTCCCAAACCTGATTCTTACTCATAGAGTCCATCTCATCTTGCATTGCTTTTTTCCACTCTTTACTAGCAGATGAAGTTAATACTTCATTAACAGAAGTAGACTCATCTTCATCAGCAAGTTGGCATACAAGAGCTTCCTCTTCGATCTCAAATCGATGACGAGGCATGTGTCCACATTTGCTATGGCATATCTGATCGTCTTGTTCTTCTATAGGTGTGCTCTCACTGGGCACAAAGCTCTCACTATCATCATGATCATCTCTACTATCTCCGACGGCTTCTTGGTTAGGAACTAATTCCCTCCTTTTACTGGAAGATGGTAGAACATCATTAAAGTCATTCAACTCATAGCAGTGAGCGATACTAGGAAATTTTTATTCTAAGAAAACACCATCTCAGATGTCTTTTTTTATAACTCCTCCATTTGGATGTTTTCCGTACATGACATAACCCTTAGAGCCTTCAGGATATCTTATAAAAGATAAATTTTCTAGCTTTAGGGCCAAGTTTTCCAAACTTGTGAGAAATGTCATGGACATATCCTGCTGAACCCCATGGGCATAGATTATCTAAATTTAATTTTTCATCACGCCATAGCTCATAAGGGGTGGAAGGAACTAACTGTGAAGGTACGCGATTAAGGATGTAGGCCATAGTCATATAGCATCCCCCCAAAAAGATATTGGAAGGTTGGCATGCACCATCATCGACCTAACCATATCTAACAGTGTTCTATTCTGTCTCTCAGCAACACCATTTTGTTGCGATGTATACAAAATAGTTAATTGTCTGCGTATTCCTTTTTCTTCACATAAAGTTTAAAACTCATCCGAAAGACATTCACGTCCTCGATCTGTCCGAAAAACTTTTATGGTTTTGCCTAATTGATTCTCAACCACTGCCAAGAAGTTTTTGAAACAATCTAACACTTCATAGCGGTGAGCGATCAGATAGACATATCCATATTGCGAATAATCATCCATAAATGTGAGGAAATAGGAAGCCCCTTGATAGGTCTTCACACTCATGGGTCCGCAAACATCGGAGTGGATCAATTGTATGAGTTTAGTGGCACTTTTAGCCTTTCTAAAAGGCTTGCTGTTGAACCACTCTTATATTTTATCCTTTATTTTGGTGATAACAAAACTCATGATTAATTTAAATATTATGAATATATTTAATATCATGTTTTTCTCATAAATACAACAAATTATGGCACTATCGATTCATGACTTGCACTGAAAAGCAAAATCGATTGTTGTTCAATGCACATCGATTACTGACTAAGTGCTACATCGATTACTGTCTTTAAAGTCCACATCGATTACAGTTCACTTAAACATCGACTTCAGTCAGAACATCGATTTCAACATCGATTTCACTGAAACATCGATTTCGCTTAAACATCGACTCCATTGAAACATCGATTTCGTTCAACATCGACTTCGTTTCAACAACGATTATGTCTCAACATCAATTACACTTATGCATACATTACATTCAAACATCAATTATCTTAAACATCGATTACGTTTCACTTAAACATCGATTACGTTTGAACATCGATTACGTTTAAACATCAACTATATTTGAACATCGATTGTATTTTAACTTAAACATCGACTAACTTAAGACATCGATTGCCTTTACATTTCAAATGTTTCAAAATGTCTTTGGCACCCAAATGAAAAGTCATATATACTTCACATGTTTCTCTGTTTGACTGAAGATCTTCTTCCTGTCTATCCCTTAGGGTAGGTGAGATATTGTCAGCAAAGATCATGGACTTACACATAAGAAGGTATGGACTTTTTGTCAGAAGACTCTTCTAGTCTAACATTTTCTTCCATGCATTAAATGTCTGCAGGACTATTCTACTCCTAGTCAAAACATCTTGGACCTGCTGTTAGTATCCGTTAGACACAAGAAGATGTTTAGAAAGAAGAAGAAGGAAAGGAGATGAAAAAGAAGTTGAGCAACGGCTGGAAAGAACTCTAAAAGAATCCAAGAAACTTTAACGGCTACTCTTCAACGGATCTGTTCAAATTGCTCCATAAAAGGGAGAAGAAAAAAAAGAAGAAAGATCAGAGGAAACCTGAAGATCATTCAAAGAGTGTACATCTAGTGAGAAGTCCCAACACCATACACACTCAAAGAAAGAGAGAAAGAGCTCGAGCCCAAGAAAAAGTGTGCAAACAGTCATCTGAAATCTTCAAGCTTCAAGCCTCTTTCCTCTCTTCACTCTCTCTATGCATCATTGTAAATCTGGGAGAGTCTGTAAGCTGAGAGCTAGAATTCCTTTGTTCATCTTCTATCGCTCTCATCCTGTTCTTTCTTTTCTAAGAAAGATTTCTGTCCATCTGTAGACTGTATACAGTATTTCTCTTCCTATGTGGGGAGAAGGCTAGTTGGGTTGCTGGCGGTTTCTGTCCAGCTAAGGGACTGTTCTTAGAACTTTCTTTTGGGTAAGGGAAGAACCTAGCTGGGGTTGGTGTCAGCTGAACCGCACTGGGGTTTGTTCTAGGAGGTTGGCTTCTTGATCTGTAATAGAACTGAGTTTCCTTCCTACTCAGAAAGGAAGAGGACCAGCAGGGAGCTGGGGGTTTGCATATCCTTGGAGAGATTGTACTCTGGTTAGTGAAATCCCAAGAATTGCTTGGGGACTGGACGTAGGTCTTCCTTTTGAGAAGTACCGAACCAGGATAAAATCTCTATGTTCATTTGTGTGATTGTTTAAATTTGCTTCCGCATTGCTACTCTATATCACACACTATGACACTCACTAACCAAAGTTTTTAAGTTATGATTTCTATGTTTTAGTTTCAGAATTTCTGTAGCTATTCTATTCACCCCCCCCCCCCCCTAGAAAGCTTGCTGCCAACCGTAAGCGGACCAATACTTGCGACATGACTTACCGGCCAAGCATGATTTACACACAGGAAGCTTGACTTTAGCGAGTGAGCCTAGTAAGCCTTCTCGAGATAACCTTGCCATTCTATCTTGTCCTATGTGTCCCAGCCGAGCATGCCAATTTTTTAAATCAAGGTTATTATCAGTATTTACCACATAAGACGTAGAAAAATTATGATTATCCAAATCTAATTTAAACAAACCATCCATGAATAAAGCATGACCATATATTGTTGCCCAGATAGCAAGCCCAGAGGGGGGTGAATGGATTGCTAAAATTTCTTTTAGAATAATTCTTGTAAATAAAATGTTTGATAGAGAATACTAAGTTCGACAGTTAGAGTTAGTGTTAAATAAAGATAGAGAGAACAATCACATAGATAAAAGGAAAATTTATCCTGGTTCGGATCTCCTGTCACAAGGAGTCCTACATCTAGTCCCCAAGCAACACCTTGGGAATTCACTAAGCAAGGGTACGGTCCCCGTTAAGGACACTTACACATCCAACAACAGCTGGCTTTCTCGTCCCCTAAGAGGAACTAAAACACCTGATGCAACAGGTCTTCCTTCTTGCTGAAGGAAGCAACCACCCACTCGAGCAGGTCTTCTCTTCACACCCGAAGAGGAACACTCAAAGAAAATGAAAAAGAGGTGGATGGCCCCTAGACCAAGTTAATACAAACTGCTTAATCTGAGGCTATGTTTGAGAGACAAAGAATATCAACAATGAACTCTCTCTCAGATCTACTCAGGCTCTCAAAGGCTAAGCAATTTGTTGTGGAGAGCTAAGAGCTACACAGGGTTTGAATGGACGAGTGAGCTCTTCTATTCTTCTGAGATCTTCAGAATGCAAGCTTAAAAAGTTCTCCGGAAAAAGGATTAACTTGCATGGAGTCACCAGTCTTTTATTTATCTTCTTTGAAATAATTTGATCGTTGAAGTATTTGTTGTCTCACATCTTCATGCACGTTGGAAGAATGGTCCGAAGTGTGGAGCAATAAAACCTGCAGCCATTAATGTTGGGGATGACATTCACACACAAAGGAATATTGTCTGAATCTTCTACCTTCTGTCAACTTGACAGGTCCATCTTTGCAACGTGCGTTTCTACCGGAAACCCTGCACACAATAAATGCTAACACATAGACAACTTATCTTTGTCTAAACTGTCAGTCAACATTAGTAGTCATGCTATATGAAGATACATCAAAAGGGAAATGCCATTCTGTCATCACATAAAGCGTGACTTTATGTTACACAAGTGAGATAAGCAAGATATATCGTGCAGAGATTTGTTCCATCATAATAAATGTTGAAGACTACAGGATACAACATGATACGCAGGAAGATTTGAAATCCACAGAGATTTGAAAATGTATTTGAATATCATGTGGAATGTATCTTAAAAAGGAAATTAAATAAAAATATTCAACCGCTGTCTAAAACATAATCTTTAATAGAGAGTTGATGTATGGTGACAGTCTGTGTACAGAGAGAGTCGATGTTGATTTCAAATCGATGATATAATCATAAATCATTTGAGAACAGAATCCATGTTGAAACCAAGTTGATGTGAACATAATCCATGTTCGAATGTAATGAAATCGATGTTTTGTACAAATCGTTGTTTAACAGATGTCGTCGTTGTACTGAAATCGATGTGCAGATAAAATCGTTGTTTGAAAATAAGTCATTGTTCAAGTAAAGTCGTTGTTGAGACAAAATCGTTGTTTCACTTGAAGTCGATGTTTAAGTGAAATCGTTGTAGACATGAAGTCGTTGTTTCATATGAAGTCGTTGTTTTACCGAAATTGATGTTTAAGTGAAACGAAGTCGATGTAACAACGAAATCGATGTTTAAGTAAAACGAAGTTGATGTAGCAACCAAATCGATGTTTAAGTGAAGTGAAATCATTGTAGCAATGAAATCGATGTTCTAACTATGAAATCGTTGTAAGACTGAAATCGTTGTTTTACTAAAGAAGTCGTTGTTTAAGTGAAACCGATGTAGAACCGAAATCGATGTTCTTCTAAGAAAATCGTTGTGAGCTATTATATGGAAGTCGATGTATACTTAGACAAAATATATGCAATAAGCTTCAAATGACAGTAAGTGTAGATTACTTACAGATTTGGTTTGAATTACTGCATGTGGATAGACTTCAGAAAATGTTGTTAGATAATACTTTTCAGGGTTTTGTTAATAACAAAAAATATATATAATTAATAATAAATTATATGGAGATGACTAGTCATCATATATAACATTGTTCAAACAAATATCAACTTGGTTGCTAGCAAAAGAAAAAGAAGTCTAATGCTAATAATGACGAGACGGATAGTAGATTATGCTGAACTCTAGGCGCATAGAGCACTTCATGGAGAGTTAAGACTCGTCCATTCTTTAACTTGAGTTGATACATACCAACTCCAAGGACTTCCTCACTTGAACCATTTCCCATATATACTCTTTGCAATCCTGCTGAGATTCGTAGATAATCCATGAACCCTGCTCGATCCCTTGTTATGTTCTTGGTCGCTCCTGAATCCACTATCCATTCAGGATTTGTTTAAGCAACTAGAGTATGCGAACAAACATGCACAGTTGGAGAGCAAAGAAATAGGAATACCTTTTTTGGCTCAGTGCATTCATGAGCGAAATGTCCCAATTATCCACAATTATATCATTTAGCCTTCGACTTATATCTCTTTCCACCATGCTTGCCTCTTTGGCTCTTCGATGTTTGCCCCGCCTTGAAGTGGATGCAACATTCTGCCTCTTCCTTTTGAAGTTCTTCTTTGGACCCTTCTTGCCCTGTTGTATGCCTCCCTGGGCGACAAGGGCAGTTGCGCATATAGCTTCCTCGCACTCAACCTCTAACTCCATATGGCAAGAGATGTCAGAAAAATTCTTAATACTCTCATTGTGAGTGAGGATTTGTTTCATGTGAGTCCAGGAGTCTGGCAAGGATCTTATTACTGCCTGCACCTATTTCTCATCAGGGAGATCGTGACCTGCAGACTTCAAGTCACAGATCATGCTTGACATCACCCTTAGACGCTCAATAATATTCTGACGAGGATTCTTTCGGAGGGTCTCAAATTTTAAAACAAGAGCCCTTAACCTCGTGGTAGAAGTTCCTCCAAAAGTAAACTTCAATTGATCCCACATTTCCTTAGCAGTCTTACACTTAGCAAACTCGTCAATCAGATCATCCTGCATGCTGCTTAATAATGTAAAGCACGTGCTGCGATCTTTGTTGAACCAGGACTTGTAGGCCTCTTGATCTCTGTGGTGTAGAGCAGTGTTGCCTTTGTCGGGCAAGGTCATGGAGGTAGTAATGTGATTAAGTAACTCTTGCTCATTCAAGAGATATTGGATCTTTCTATGCCAAATGTCATAGTTAATGCCATCTAATTTATCCCCTTTCGTTAAGTCAGCAATAACATTCTTGGTGGCCATCGTTGAATCGCTACATTAAGATAATAATGAGAAAGCTAAGTTGACAATTCTACACATCAGCCTATTTGATCTAGAAATCTACAATATAATATTAAACATTCTCCATATAATAAGATCGAAAGTAGACTTACAGTCCTACAATCATCTCCCATTTATATAAGAATATTCAATATTATTAAAATAATTTTGATCAAATAATTTAAAGGGAGAGGAACTAACATCTCTCAATTAATAAGCATGTATATACTAAACATTAATATTGAAATAAAGAATTAACAACAACTAATCATGTTCAGAAAATATTCTAATAATTTTGAACAACAACTAATCATGCATGTTCAAAACTCCCTTTTAATAAAGGATTCAACACATGATTTTAAACGATCGGATCATACTTAGATTTCTTGAATATAAAGTGCATGAATAAATTTATAAGATCAAACTAACTAATACAATTTATTGCATGGACTTAAATAAGACAATTTCATAATTATGAAACTCATAATGATCCGAAGGAACAATAAAATCATTTTTAATGGCGATAACATCATAATAGCTAAAGCCATCATCTGGAGGCAGGCCGGAGTCATAGCACGGCGCCGGGGAACATGCCGCAAGTGACGTCGAACTCATCGCACCGCCAAATAGCCATAATTGTGGCGACAAGAGACTGGGAACGTCCAATAATGCGGCTAAGTCGGGCTCGACCACGGGGTCCGCTCGGAAACACCACATTAGTGTGACGTCATGCAAGGTGGTCAAGATCACGACGCCAATGGGCCGACGCTCGCATGAGGGCCTGTTCCCCCAGAAAGGTGTGTCTGGGTACACTACATCGGACACCACGAAGTTGGCCTGCAAGAAGGATGTGCATGGGTGCACTAGTACCCATGTGCCCTTGTTCTGCCAATACCCCCACGTTCAGCCAAGCCAGTATGCCTGCGAAGCGCCACACCTTCATCATTGTGAACCGCCAGCTTTGCACGCATGGAACCACCCCTGCGCACACCTGCGCGTCCATCTGGGCCGTGGATGTCTCTAGGCACGCTTGGGCCGCAGACGTTGCCTCCCCTCCGGCCCGCATGGCTACAGACCGCGCGGCCTCTACGTCAACCTACCTGGCCACAGACCATGCGGCCGCGGTCGAGGCCCCCACGCCAGCCCACCTGGCCACAGACCCCTCTGCGCTGGCTTGCCTGGCCATGCTCGGACACCATCACGCGTGCCTGGGTGGCCCACGAGCAGCACCTCCTACGCTCTCACGAGCAGCCCCTCTGCCAACCCCTCGTGCACGGCCTGCCGCGCCCACCCCCGCACCCGCCTACATGGCTGCACGGCCTGCATGGTTGGGAACCGAGTAACCTGCATGGCCGTGATCCGCTTGCATGAGTGAGTGTAGGGATGACGGTTCTCCAATGCGGTGCACTCCAATTGTTTCGCCGGATCAGCCTCCTGAACGGCGCGAAGAAACATCACCCAGACGTGGCAAAGGAGAGGCGTGCAGTGCTACAATGTAATCCCTCACAGTCAACAGTCTCCGAAATCTAATTGGCGCCACAAACTCCTGCGTGGGTGATGGGTCGCTACCAACCACACTATTCCCATCATCGTCCGTGGAGATCTTCGTCGGTTCAAAATCGTCATTGTCCATTGCATCAACTTCTTGTGCATGGAGATCATCCGACGACATCGTGGAGAGAGGAATGTTGAGTCTCTAATACCAATGTTCGTTCTTGATCGGGACGTGTACCTTGTTGTTGCAAAAACTCGTAGGATCGAGAAGAAGGCTACTAGAGTCTTCTTCATTGTTTCCTCGCTCCAAACACCTTTGGGATCCGGTGGTGATGGCCCGTGTGATAAGTCTAACACAAGAGAGAGAGAGAGAGAGAGAGAGAGAGAGAGAAAGAGAGAGACTTGCGCAGGGTGCACACCAAGAGAAGGAACCCTTCTTATTGCATGCTCATGAGAGAGGATAAAAAGAGTCCTAGGGACTCAAGAGACAACCGCCCATGCAGTTGTTCTCCATGCAAAGGTTGCCTTTGGTTGCCTTGCATGGGCAACCACCGATGGCAGTTGCCATCAATTTACAGAAACAAAATGCAGTGGACACTCATCATCAACAGTGAGAATAATTTCACTGTGACATTACAAACTGCACATATAGACACATCTTCCTCACTCTCGTGTAGAGAAATCACATCTTCCTCACTCTCATCTCCAAATCCACATGTATGTAAGGGTCATGTCACATTAGACAAATTAGGTCTTTTGAGTATTAGATGTGTATAGTCATAGTTATTTAGTAGGAGTATGCCCCGGTGATGATGAACAACTTTTTCATTATAATAATCCAAATTTAGGTTGATTGTATTAGAGGAGTGAGAACATTCTCTCCTTCTGGGGGGGGGGGGTGCACTCCTCCTATTAAAAAAATTATTGTGAGATCTAAACCTTAATGTCTCTGAACAACTTTTTCATTATAATAATCCAAATTTAGGTTGATTGTATTAGAGGAGTGAGAACATTCTCTCCTTCTGGGGGGGGTGCACTCCTCCTATTAAAAAAATTATTGTGAGATCTAAACCTTAATGTCTCTAAAAGGTCATAACATAACCTTATCTCTCACATTGAAATTTGTAATCTCATGTAATCTTACTAGAAGATCTATACCTTTCTTATAAGAGCTTAAGCCTTTGGAATTCACTTGGCCATAAAATGTGATTGTCTAGATATTTATATGAGATACTGTATCCATAACCTCAACACTTGGCATTTATGGGGTTCAATCAGGTTCTGAAGGAGCACCCGAAGGTACTTGTACCTATGAGAGTTGATTGACCAATGTGTGGTATTACATTAATACATGCATGCTAGAATACTCTACAACAATAAAATCGTGAATGGATAAATGAATGCTTGACTTGAACCTAGTGCCCTTGTGGGTATTACTTGTGTTATAATCAATTCCTTTTCATTACACTTGATACAAGTTCCTGAATACTTGCAAGCTAGTTCCATGCATGCTTTTAAAATCCTATACTTGTCTTGTCTTTACTTACTCATTATACATTCACGTCCTTATGATTATGATTTACTATTGCATTTACCTTCAGTTTGAATTGTTTTGTAGCATTTAGTGTACTTAGCATGTTAAAATATTAATCACTTAAAGTTTTCTAATATATAGATATAAATCTTACTGAGCTTGTTGCTCACCTTGCTTTAAACTTGTGATTTTTAGATAACATTGATGAGGAGACACACTCTTACAGAAAAGGGTAAGAGTGATGAAGCGTCCAAGTTATCCTTAGAAGTTCATTAATAGAGTCATTAGAGTTTTTATTTTCCTTAAAGTCAATATAATAATTGTGATGGGCCCTATGTATTGGTCAAGAAGAAATTTATGTAATAGAATTTAGTTGAATTTGAATATCAATAAAAATGTGACAATTTATTAATGTCATTTGGTTATTGTCTCTTAAAATTATGTTATTCCTTAAGTACTCACTCTGATCGTCTCGATCGTTATAATTGTCCATTTTGATATTTCACATCGAAGAGTGACAATTTCATTATGCTAACAAATGTTTGTCTCTAGGGTGAGTGACTTTTGTGTATCATGTTTTTTAGTTGTGTCTACTTATCCTATAAAACTGTGATTGGTGCACGTGTGGGCTCAGTAGGATGTTTGTGCAAAATTATGCGACTGCTCTCTAAACCCACATGATGTATTGGATAAAAGGAAGAGTTGAAGCGTATTTTTGTGAGAAGAAAAAGATATTTATTTGAATTGGGAAATACGCATTGGAGACAACTTACACCTTTACTTATTTTACTTTTCAAAAAACAAAATTGGTTCCCAGAAAATGGAATTTTTATGACACATGGGCGTGTACACATTGGCCTGCCCAGAGATCGTATTGGCGACACATGGACAAATTGCATATCAATTCATAAAGAGTCCTTTGCATAAATACTCTTATTAAAGTATAGTGTTAGATCCTCCATTTGTATTTATGCTTATATTTTTATTATAGATGCAAAATGTGACGAGAGTCTTCATTGTTTATTTTAGATGTGATCCAAGTATTAAATGTATTTTGAATGTTAGATTAGGCTCTTTTATTTTGTGATAGGTAGAAGGAAAGCAGAAGGTGGATTAGGGCCTGTTTTAACGTCTATTGGATTTAAGTTGGATAAGTTTGCTTCTAAAGAGGTAAGGGTTGTTTTTCTATATCTTTTTATTAGATTAGTAACTGTGCCATAGGAAGAATCATAATTGACATTTCTCTTGAAATAGAGACGAGATTCGTCACTTCTGTCATGGCTAGTCCTTATAAGATTTATCAGGATGTCATTGTATGCATAACAAGGGTATATATGTAAATATAAACATAGGATTGATTATCTTACAATTAATATTCTAAGAAGAGGCGTTTATGTAAAATATCTATTCATTCCATCGTCCTTCAGCCAAGCGCATAATATATGGATGGCCTAATACACCTACTCGGGAGCTACAAGGTCGACCCTTGGTTGCTACTGGGCCAAAGCTGCTGTTAATATATGGATGGGGCTAAATCCTAATACACCTACTGGGGATCTACAAGGTCAACCGTTGGTTGCTACTGGGCCAAAGCTGCTCGTGGGGCTGCTCAGGAGGGGGTGGCAGGGAATTATTGGATAACTAGTTCTTTGTCCTTGCGATATACGGAAAATTTTAAAATATTTAAAATTTTATAATAATAATATCTAAAAAAGTTAATCTGAAATTGAAATATATGTAAATAACACCTTAAACATATTTCTAAATTATTCTTTATATGCACAATAAAATACAGTAAATAACACCTTCATAATCACAAGCCTGCAGTGAAATGAAAAATAAGCACAATAAATGGACAACAGAGCATATAAGAACAGAAAAAGGAAAATCATAAACGTGTTCAAAAGTCACTACATGTCCTTTACAGGGATTCAAAGTTGACTTTTCTTCTGCAGGTAGACAAAAAATTTGATGATTTCATTGTGCAAATGAACCAATTGTTTTTGTGCTGCTTAGAAAATCTGCAGTCTTTCAGTGTGAAATAGGTGGAAAAGTCTTAGATGAGGTATGTAACACATTAGAATCCAGGTTATCTTATGGACAAAAAAGTGACTTTTAGTTTGCTGTCCTGTCTAAAAAACCACAAGTGGCATTTTAGCATTTTCTCATGGATAGGCACCATAACCTTCAGAATTATGTTGTTAATGTATTATGAGTTAGATACTTGATTATTAATCCATTACTTTATTAGTTATGTATTTTTTTGGTGGATGAAAATGTAGATTTCTGTTAGAAGTTTTTAATGATCCATGTATTTTTGTTCAAGTACCAGATACAATGATTAAATTTAGATAATAGTGATTTGATAGATTCCTACCCTTGGATGCAGAACTCTTCTTGATTAAATTTAGATAAGGCACAGGGATATCTAAAAATTTATATAGGTGCACACGATTTCAGAAACACTAAGGCACAACATTTCAGAAACATAAGCATAAATGAAATATACATGCACATTAAAACCCATGGATGTGTAGGGATTCTATATAAAAGAAAATCAAACTATACAAATGTTATATAAATATAGCTTATTTATATAAAGGTCTTTGACATATTGACAAAATGTGAGTATCAAAAATGAGAATGCTTACGTTGTTGGAAACACAATGCTTGATCTTGAATTAAGTGAGTAATATAGAATAATAAAAATACATATACTAAAGAAGATGACAGGCACTACCTGTATAGGCATACATATAGGTAGCAAAGCCAAAATTAAATTTCAAAAGGAAAAAAAATTGAAATGACCAATTGAAATGGCATTAACAGAGTTAGGTAGTAGCAATTAATTGCCCCTTTTTAAGAAGTCTCAAACGATTAAATAACGGAATAGTCAGAGAGTGTGTGAACAAAATAAAAATTCAGGATATCTATTTTTAGTGCACAAAGAGTGTGTGAGATAGTGAAAAAAAATCAAGATGTACTTAATCATGCACACAGAGAGTGTGTGAGAAGATCTGTAAAAAATTAAATAATTCAAGCATATGTAATGAATTTATTTAAATAGATGACTCCAAGAAAATAACAGTTTGAGGAGATGGCTATAAAAAAATTCTGTATTGCGGCTATTCCTCTGACATCAGAGAAGTGCAGATACTTCCAAGAACTTATTGGCCATGGCAGCTGGAATAAAGCAAAAGGAAATTGTTGATCAAATTGTTAGAAAGGTTCAAGTCAATGCATAACTCGAACATTTGTTTTCATTGTCTTAAATTTATTCTGGCCTTTACTGAGTCAAATAATGACTTACTTTGATCATATGGCAGTTCATTTCCAGTGATTTCATTGTCATGCTATTCCATTATGATGGCATTGTGGATGAGTGGGCACACTTTCAATGGTGTGATAGTGTACTGCATGTCTCTGCAATCAATCAGACAAAATGTATATAATTTTGTTTGGTGAATCATATGATCCAGTGGTCTAAGTAATCTTTATTTATCATGACATGTGGTTTGCCAAACGTTTTCTGCATCCGAATATAGTTGCTGAATATAGTTACATTTTTCTTTAGGATAAGGATTTTGGGCTTGAACATTTTGATCCTAAATGTGGCGTCTGAATGCAATACCTTTTTTTGTACCTTTTTTTGAGGACCGGCCATGTCATATGCAATGCTAATCTTATCATCAGGTATTGAAGGCCGTGTGGATATATGACAAAAAACAATTCAAAACCTAAAATAAAGATTGATATTGCAAAGGCAGATATGGGGGCATTCAAATAATAAAAAATTAAAGTGAAAAAAATAAAGAGAAAGAGGAATGTATACAATTAACTTATATTAAGTTATATAAACTAAACATAAATGTTTCTTGTTTTAAAGCACACACACTTAACCTGTAAAAATATAATTTTCTATTAAACTGATAAGGCATATGTTGAAAAATAAATGAGTAAAGAAGATGACATCCTAGAAAGTCAATCCTATGAAGGAATTATGGCGACCAAAAATAGATGACTCCAAGAAAATAACTGTTTGAGGAGATGATCAATCTGGAGGTCACTGGAGGTACAATATATTCCTGTGTTCCTGCACATATAGCTTTATCATTTCAGTTGCTTCTTTTTTTTATGTCAAGATGACTTTTCTTAGTAGCCCAGCACTTTGCTCCACACAATGTGGTAAGTTTGGCTATCATTTTATATGATCAATTATAATAATGTGAAAGCATCCTCCAACCTACCAAATTCAGATTTTCTGAAACAAACTTCTAACCTTTTTTCTCACTGCTCACCAATCTGGTTATTCCAACTGGTGGATCATTTTAGTCCCCTCTACCAAAATACATTTTTGGCCATAACCACATTTTTTGAGATAAAATTCAGTTTCCTCTATTTAGCAGGAATCTGAGAAAGCAACTAAGTTATGATGTGAAGATTTAACATTGGTGAATGGATTAAAGGCCTCCTAAGCTATGGCAGACAGAAGGATGGGTATACATATATATAGCTCTTATCAGGCTATTGCAGAATACATTTGGATCCCCTCCCCTTCATAGGCTTAAGCTTTTGTTTTAGTTTCTGTTCTAAAATTAATGTAACTATTTGATTAAAGCTTCTAAAACTGAAGAGTGTGTGAGAGAGTTAAGACAATGTAACTATGTGATTAAAGCTTCTAAAACTGAAGATCTAAAAGGCAAAGGCCACTATGTTCACAGGCTTAAGCTTTTGTTTTGAGTTTCTGTTTATTAACATGTCTTTGGAAATGACAAAGACAAAGGCCATTGAGTGTTTAAATCACCAGTATGAACTATGAAAGTGGGTAGTTAAATCAACTATTGAAGAATCCATTTTTTGCTTATCCATGTTGGATAGGTCCTTGAATGGGAGATAGCTGGGATAAAGATTAAAAGCATGATTAAATGGGAGATATAGTGATAAATGAATGATAACACAGATGCAGACTGAGAAAATTCAAGTGAAGTTGCTACCTCTGCATTTCAGCCTCCTTGTTGGTTCCACTCTGGCAAAATAGGTAGGAAATTATAAGGTATTCTGGTAAGATGGAGGAAAGATATGAAGAAAAAGAAACATAGGGAGTGGAGGCAGTAGTAGTACGACATTGCTTTCATTTGGGGTGGGAAATGGGGTGGGTGGATTATCTTTTTCCCCAATGGAATGAAATGACAACCTGATTGGGCAGTGTATTATTATTTTTTTCTTTTGGGATGGGAGCAGTGTATTATTATTTTTTTCTTTGGTTTGGTGTTGATATTTCATGCCAATGTGTGTTTTTTGTATTGTTTTTTTGTTCTCCTTCTAAATATGGAATTTTCTGTCATGAGAATTCAGACTTATCATACATTCTAAATAGTATGAAGAACAGTTCTTTTATTGTTGAGTTTTCTTAGTTTACTGCAGAATGTATCTGGTTTTTACAACCCCATGACAGATTTTTTTTAGCAAAATCCAGTTTTAATGCATTTAAGATTGTAAATCCAAAATTTTGGCATTAACAGAGTTGCAAGAAAAATATGTTGTTTTGATTGAGAGATTTAGAAAAATTATAAACTATACAAAAGGAAAGGAAACCATACAAACAATATATATATATATATATTGAAATTAATTACTTTTTCTATATTTAATATGATGATAATGACATTTCAACCATTGGAAACCTAAATGAATAGGCAGAAAACAATTCAAAACCTGAAACAAAATACTTTACCTCCAATTTAATACAAAAAATGAACATTTCTTAGGAAATTCATAAAATGTTAGCACATTAAAATGACTTCTATATATGCTTATAACTGTTTATGATATCCAAGGAAAAAAAACCTGAAACAAATAAGAAAGCTCCAATAAATGTAATAAGACAACTGAAAATCCTCAAAAAATAAAAAACATTAGCCTACAAAATGTAGGATAGGTCCTTGATCTAGTCAAATCATAGTACTATGGAAATTTACCAATCCACCATCTCAATTCTATTTCTATTTGTTTTCCTTGTGAAAACTGGCAGGTCAACTTCCCCACAACAAAGTTAATATTAAAGGAACCTGCTGCATAGTTTAGTACTATAGGCAGGGCATCAATTTGTGAGTGGGTTGCCAATGGTCTCAAAGAGAAAAAACCACATAGTAGCCACCTGGAGCAGGACTCCAGCTTGGCTCAACATAAGTTGGTGCCTGTGAACGAAAAAGAAAAAAGTCTCCAATGTTTTCACTTGGCCTTTTGTTTGCAGGTGCTTTGCCCTGTTTTCATTGAGCGCTTATCCAATCCACCATCTTATACATTGAGCACTTTTCCAAAGAAAATAAAGATTGATATTGCAAAACTACTTACTGCCTTGTACTTTTGAACTGGCCATTATAACTACTTACTCATCTATAAAATTATCAGATAGTAAATCAAAGAATTAATTCTTATGATAATAAAGAGTAAATGTGTTATTCAGTCTCAAATTTAATGTCCTTGAGTTGGGAGAACTAAATCTGAGTCAATCACTTGTCTTGTCCAAGCTCACACCGCTGCATCTGTGAACACACTCTAATCAAATACAAAAGCCTCATGCAGAAGCAAGCATACCCCATTTTGTTGCCTTCCCAGATGTGTATCCTTTTTAGTATATTCAATTCCAACCATGTCTTTTCAGACTTGTACTCATATTAGTCTTCTTATCCCTTCTACTTTAAATGGTGCTCTAACTGAAGTCCTGGATAGTATGTATATTTAGCTTTATATTGACATGGTTTGCGGGCGTGCCTCTGATAGTTTGGTTGGCAGGATTACTAACCAATGCTATTGTGCTACACTTCTTGATCCTAAAGGTGTCTATTCAGTCTCTATTGCAATTCCATGTTCATAGTTTGGATTGGTAAGGTGAAGGTGATTCTTTCCTTCTAATTAGAACATTGATAATATTATAATTCTATTTACTTGGTTGAAAGCAATAGCAAAGCAAACTAAACAAACAATATAGATAGCTCTTATCAACCAAACTCACTGGATTTAGGAAGAAACCAACACAAACCATAATCTTAATATGTTCACACAGAGCTTATACAATACAGAAGACGTAGAGATGATTTTTAGAAGATGAAATTTCAAACTTTTGGTATATATAAATTAAGGGAAAAAATACCTATTGAGGCAGTGAGATAGTGGACAGAAGCTGAGTAGTAGGCTCATTTCCCTGCACATATGGATGATGAAAGACATGGTTAGAAAACATATATTACATATATGAAATTCATTAAATGTTAGCACATTTAAATGAATTCTATTTTTTGCTAATAACTGCTTATGATATCCAAAAAAAAAACAAAACAAAACCTAAAACCAAAAACTAAAGCTCCAGTAGCCAATGCTCAGTATATTTTATTATATTACAATGAAGTTTTTATGAACAAAAAAAGAAATCAGGATATCTAGTTTTAGTGCACAGTGCAACAGTAGCCAATCTCCCCCTTTCCATTAGCATACAACATATACAATGCCAAATTTTCTGCATCATGAAGTTGCTTATACGCAGCTGAACTGAGGCTTTACTCTTCATTTATGATTTTTCTTCCATGATTTTTCCTTCATGTGTTTAGTGTACTACATGCTTTTTGCTAGCTATAGGGGTCAGTTACTTTTGACGTATTGTTCTTCAATCACGTTAGTTCATCCATATTTCATGATAATAATATTTGTTATCCTACTTCATTTGGTATGCCCGCTGTTGAATTTCATAAATGTTATACATTTGTCATGGTCTACCATTCCACTGAATTATCCTTGTTTTTCTATTTACTTATTTTGCCTTTTCTTTTCCTACTTTAGGTTCCCACTGGTGGAGTACCAGCCCCTGAGAAGGCCTAGCCGCTTGGTACTATTTCTGCTGCTTCTTGGGGTTCGGCACTTAGATTGCCTATTTCATATCAATACATAGCAATGATGGGATCCAAGGGTCTCACAGAAGCATCAAAGATTGCTATTTTGAATGCAAACTAAATGGCAAAATGCCTAGAGGTTTTTTTTTTCTAAGCCTAATTTATTGCCATACTTTTGAAGTAGATAGGATTAGAGCTAGATATCTAGATGTTTCTATAGTTTCATGGATTATGTATTAAGAATACCAACCATCAGTTTTGTTTCTAAGGTAGGCTATTGAATGCAGTTTTGTTATGAGACAGTCTGCTTTCCTCCAATCTTGGCAAGTTGCAGTCTTTAAAAAAAAAAGGTTTCTGTTTGCTCCATGATTGCATGTCATTCTAGCTCTCTAGTTGATATAATGTCATTCTAGAAACTTGTGAATGCATGAATGCCTGGAGGATAGTCCATCAGAAAACTGTCTTATTCTAGATACTTATCTGGATTTAGCCAACACTTTTTTCTGATGAGACATGACTTGTAATGATGATTATAAGATGGCTTTAAGTGATTCATGTTTTTTTGTTACCAGAAAAAGTATATTTTCTGTTTTCTTTTACGAATCTGATTAGACCTTGAATGAGCAGAACCATTACCCAATTCTCTTCCGTGGTGTCAATGGCATAGTTGCCCATGAATTCATTGTTGATCTGATGGGTTTCAAGGTAATCATTTTAAAATTTTGATAATTTTTTATAATTTCTTTTCTTAATTTTGATCCCAAGACCAAATGCTGATTAACTGTCCTGCAGACTACTGCTGGTATAGAAGCTGAAGATGTAGCTAAACGTCTTATGGATTATGGATTCCATGGACCCACAATGTCATGGCCTGTTCTAGGCACACTTATGATTGAACCAACCGAAAGTGAAAGCAAAGTATGGATGAGACCATTGTAATTCTCCTACCCTGTCCATTTTTTTTCTACCAAATTAAAGAAACCACTGGTTTGTTTTGCAGGCTGAGCTCGACAGGTTCTGTGATGCTCTTATTTCCATCAGAGAAGAAATTGCTCAAATTGAAAATGGAAAAGCTAATGTTCACAACAATGTCCTCAAGGTAAAGTACTATCCAATTGATTTTTGTATAAATAGTAACTTGTGTGGTATTTTTTACCTGTTCAATTGCATATTTTGTGAAGAATTATTTCTGCACATTCAAGAAAGCATTTGCTTTTCATCAATATTCTTTTCCTTAATGAAAAGCAACTAGGAACTGACCGTTACAGAAAATGTTAATCATTGTTATCATAAAACACAATTATCGCGTGAAGGGAGTTCCTCACCCTCCATCTTTGTTGATGGGTGACACGTGGACTAAACCATACTCAAGGGAATATGCA
Source organism: Colocasia esculenta (assembly GCA_014218235.1). NCBI lineage: Eukaryota > Viridiplantae > Streptophyta > Magnoliopsida > Alismatales > Araceae > Colocasia > Colocasia esculenta. The sequence continues at coordinate 83,697,337 of CM024761.1, read as the reverse complement.
GCATTCCCTGCTCCATGGCTGCGAACCACCAAGTTCTAGCCCACAACAGGTAAGACGCTTTTATTACTACTATTTACTGTAGAATGGATCTAGTTTTTACAACCCCATGATAGCAGGCAATGACACTGGGAAAGTCCGGTTGCTACTCATAGATCAATAAATTCTAGAACTATCAAACACTCACAGATCATGAATAATCATTAAAAGGAATGAGAAGCATATGTTAAATCATAAAAGTTAATTGGAGAAACTTTCTAGTTACTCAAAAAGCCTTTGCAGGTCAATATCGATTGACAGTCAAAAGGAGCATCAGAAATCCTTTTTGCCATGATGTGCAAAGTGAAAACAGGATAAAAGCAACATGTAAGCACTCATTCCTCTTTCTAAAAGCTGTCTGGGGTTCCAAATCATTATAATTTTTTCTGATAGCTTTCTTTTGTAAAGGTCAATTGGGGTTCATAACTTATAAATAACCTGACAGTCTAATGACAATCATAAGGCACATGGATATCTAAAAATTTATATAGGTGCACAGGATTTCAGAAACACTAAGGCACAACATTTCAGAAACATAAGCATAAATGAAATATACATGCACATTAAAACCCATGGATGTGTAGGGATTCTATATAAAAGAAAATCAAACTATACAAATGTTATATAAATATAGCTTATTTATATAAAGGTCTTTGACATATTGACAAAATGTGAGTATCAAAAATGAGAATGGTTTCGTTGTTGGAAACGCAAGGCTTGATCTTGAATTAAATGGCTGTCAGAGGAATAGCCGCAATAGGGAAATGAAGCACATGAAAGATGTTTGAGATTTGTTTGACTCCAATAGGGAAATTTTTTACTCAAAATCTCATATCTAGTCACTCAGTCCCCAGCCAGCCAAAAAATGATAGGGCACGGCAATCTTGTATTCGTCCCAATTAGCATAATAAACACAACATCAATGCTTCCCTTACTAACTCCCTTCATCTACCCAGTAGACCATAAGATATTAGTTTTGTAACTTATCATTATGTGCTACTCTGTTGCCTGAGGGGTAATCCTTTCTACATCTTTCTATCTTGCTGCAAATTGATTATAGTAATTGTAGCACCCCAAAAATTTTAATTAGAAAAAATTCAAATAAATAGAAATAAATAATTTCCATAATAACGGAGTAGTTAAACATACATATCATTATCGTATGTGCTAAAACACATTGAAAAATTTCGTAAAAATTATAAATCAACCCCACATATTATTCCTAAAGGTACCACAAAGAAATTTGTGCCAAGAAAAATCAGATTAGCCAAATTTAAAGTGTTTTGCGACTTATTATCACACGTACCTGGATGAGTCAGAAAATTAAATAAAAATCATATATGGACTTCAAATAATATACTCTAATGACCCATCAAGAGATTTGGGTTAATAAAAATCATTTGGGCTAGGTTTAAGAGTTATTGTGACTGATTATCCAAATTGGGAAACAAGTCGGAAAACCGTTAACACAAAAATACGATGCAACCATAAATTAAATAAAAATATTGGGGACACTTCCAACATTATATATTGATGACCCATTATCATAATTGGGCCAATGGACAACAGTTGGCCCAAAAATCAAATAAAGCTAGAAAATGCATGGAAATTCGTAACTCTAAATAGGCTGAAATTAGAAAGAGGCAATTTGAGTTGAATTGGGATAGAAACATGCATTCTTGGCAACCCAAATTAGTGCTTAACTAGGGTGGGAGGTTTCCTAAAGCCTCACACACTCTACTGGAGGAAGAAATCCTCAAATTAGGAAACTAACAAGCCAAAACCGCAACTCTTCTTTCCTAGTCACAATAGGACTCCTAAACACCATGATTACTTAAATACTCTTCACCAAACCCTTGGGATGAGTTTTAACCCTTGTTGGGTTCGTGTGGAGGAGTTCTTGGCGGCTGGGGAGCAAAAAATCGCCCACACCAAGCCGTTCTTCTTCCCCTTCTTGTCTGCTGCGACCTGCATAAATCGTCCACTTGAAGTAGACCAAAGATAAGCCAAACCATAACCAAACCTTGCAAGGCTTATAGCCTTGGAAAGAAGGTCGAGTCTACTTTCTAACCCAACTAGAATGAACAATTTTCATGTAGTATACTACATGTAGTAAGCGTTCTCTTGCAAGTGATCTGAACATGGGTTTTCTGGAAAAATGGGACTTCTTCAACCCATAAGGTAGGTTTTCTCGGGCCAAACCTTAATAAATCCTATACCAATGTGTAGAACATCAAGTTTACTTTCGTTTACCACTGGTTTAATCAAAGTTCAATGAATAGATTTTGAATTATAAGCATGTTGCCAAAGTCGCGCACTGTTAGGGCTATTCCCATTCTTTATATGTTGCATGTCATTTAAGACCGAATTAGAGAAAACCCACAACATGAATGTTTTTCTACTAGTTTTCCTCGTCATGTCTTGTGTTGAACATTTTGTCTAAATGTAAATAGTTAGTGAGTTATAAGCATGGTAAGAGGGTCACTGCATGAAACTACGTTTTCGGGTTCACTTGGCTTTTATGTTTGTGTTTGACTTGATTAAAGCCTATCGAAATCATCCTTGTTTTCTAATTCCGATTTATTGGATGCACCCTTGCATGTCTAGGTTGGTTTAAAACTAGTTTCGTTATTTTTCATGCACTATACAATTTGTTCTCTATTTTTGAAGCACCCTGTGTCAATATAAGGCAGTTCTGGACCGCAATCCAAGAACATGTCCTTTCTCTATCAGATTCAGGCGCAGACCCTGTGAAGGTGACGGCCCGATAGGCCGCATTCTGAGGTCTTGTCGCGATAGCAAACCCGTCACGTTCTGAACGCGACGAGCGCCCTGTCGCTATCTCTCTGTCTGTTTTGACCCCCTTGTCGCGTTCTGCACATACCCTTGTCGCCTTCTTCATATGAACCCATCGCGATCTGCCTGCCTGATCAGACAAGCCTGTCGCGATCCTTACAAGGCACTGTCGCATTCTGATCTGACCCCGTCGCGATCCTTACAAGGGTCCGTCGCGACCTCAGGATTTTTCATGAAACCCCACCTATTTCTATTACAAAACTTACTGCTATACCTGAGGTCTGTTTAAATATGATATTTAGCGTGTAATTCACATGTCTTAGGTCTGATCATTGCATGATGGTTTATTTAATGGACTAGAAGTGATTAACCCATTTAAAAAGCCTTAATTACATGAATATTATTCTAATTGCTTTCTTAATGATATGATCATTCATGAAACTTGTGATTTACTCTTATTACTGTTCTAGCTTGATTTAAATGATAATTATTATCTTAAAATCTTGTAAACCCATGTGTAGTTAAATGCATTGTCCATTGCATGCCATCATGTTAAGTGTTTTCCGCAAGTTTGAGACCATGAATTGAGACGCGTACATCACTACGCACTTACACGTCTAGGCAGCCCTTTCTTGGGAATTTGGAAGCTCTCTACCGGTCGTTCTGAGTCGGTAGACTAGTGACCTATTCTCCAAGGCCTCCGTAAATCTCCTCTGACCATGGATTCCCACATGGCCGACGAGTTGGTTGTACCATTGAAGTTCCTTGGAGATAGTGTGCACTTCCTTTCTCTTCTTGTTCTCGTGAGTGTGATTTACAATCTAGACTAAAGCCAATAATGTAAAGATTGAACTAAATTATAAATCGTACCGTTATGCTGTCGAATTTATATCTTAACCATTGTTATCATGAAATCATGTTCAATTACTTATTACTAGTTCTCATCATCATCATGAACATGACATTACACATGCTTACTTATTGAAACTCTCATTGGCCATTATTAATGATTATGGGTATCTACATTTAAAATTTAAGTGAGATGTTGACCGAGCATGGCGAGTGTCCAAGGGCTCCAGTCTAGCCCCAATGACGGAGAGTCATAAAGATACTGTTAACCATGGAGTATAATGATTACTGGCATTGCATCTGCACTGGGAGTCGTGCGTGTCGTGTTGAATGATAGATACAATAACCACATACACATGTCCTAGTGTACATTCTTGATGGATCTTTTCTTGGTGTACATTAGTGTCTACGTGCCTGATTAGTGTTACATTATTGTGCTCGTACATTTTTGCTTGCGTGATATGGCCATTCTGCATTTAATGCAATTAGTGATATCTTGCGTTCTTGACATCAAGTGAAATCTTGCGTGCTTGTACAAAGTGATCTATTGCTAGTTCTATCTTGTCATCTTGTTTAAAAATCTTGTTCTATCGTGATCACTCTATCTAGCTTGTCCATGTATCATGTTTTAATGAGTTTTATTCGCACATGCACATCATGACATTCATCGTGCTTACCTAGTTCTAAAATGTTAATCACTTATATCATTGCCCGCACATTGAGATATAAATCCTATTGGGCTAGTTTGCTCATCCCCTACTTTTACCCAATCTAGGTGACTGTGAAGTTCAAGAGGAAGAACAAGTCGAGGATGGGAATGCGTCCGAATGATGAGTGTTCCAATTATGAGTCTATCTATAGTTAGTTTATTTTGAGTGTTAGAACAATATAGTAGGAAGTGATGTATTATGTACTTTTGCTTTTATTGAGTCTTAGTCCTGTAATAGTTTCCATTTTGAATACAATAAGTTGAGATTTGCATACAAGATTAATTGAGTTCAATATTTGAGCCCTATTATGATGTATGTTGTTATACATTTAGTGCGTGCTAGCTAGAGGCTTATTTTCTGACTGTTCACGTCTCGGGATATCGACTCGAATTATATTCCGCATCATTAATATCCGCTGCGAAATTCTCGGGACGTGACAATTTAGTGGTATCAGAGCCTAGGAAAACCAAATAGGATATATGTCTTAGGAATAAGAGATACCTATGGAACATAGGTCATAGAAATTAAATATAGTACCTGGTGAGAATGGGTAGAGACTGTGAATATGCTAGAAAGAATTAAACACTCCTACCCATTGACTTTTATAATGTATCTAGAGACATTAATTGGTTTCCATCCTTTCCTCTGGAACCCTCATAACTCTTACACCCAACTACAATGGCTCGCAATTAGTGGCGAGCTATGCAAGAAACCGTGGCTGGATTGACTCAGGCCTTACAAAATGTGGTTCATGCTGGAAATCAAGCTGCTGCTGCTGCTAGGAATGGAGCGGGTGATTTACACCGCAACTTTAGGAGTTTGAACCCTCCTCGCTTCTCTGGATCCCCTGATCCGGACGAAGCAGAGAACTGGCAGGAAGAAATAGAAAGGATTTTCCAAGTTATGCAATGCACTAATAGGGAAAAAGTGGTACTGGCCACTTTCCAATTTACAAAGGATGCCCGAGCATGGTGGAAGGCCTCATCGGCCCATCTGCCAAATGTAGCTGAGCTAGAGTGGGCAGGATTTCTGGAGATCTAGTTTCGAGGAAATTACTTCTCAGAAAGAGTTAAGGAAAAGAAGGCGGTGAAATTTGCTGCACTAAAATAGAAAGGAATGTCTGTGGCTGACTATGATGCTCAGTTCGCGTGTCTGGCTGTGTATGCCCCACATCTGGTGGTAACAGAAAGATTAAATGCTAACCGTTTCATGGATGGGCTCAGGCCCATGTTCATTGAAAAGCTCGGACCACACAACATCCAAACCTACACTGAGATGGTCCAAAGAGCTCAACTAGTAGAGGACACTATGGCTAAGGTGGAAGGCATAAAGGGGAAAGACAACTCAAAGCCGACCTCCATAAAAAGAGGATCAGTCAATACAACTGGAACTTTCCACAACAACAACAATAACAACCACTAAAACAACAACAAAAGGCCAACCACTGGGAAGGGTTATGGCATGGAGAAAAAGATCAAAGTAGTAGAAACAATGATGGCGGAATATTGTAAATTTTGCGACAAGCCTGGGCACCAAGCAGACAAGTGCTGGAAGAAGGCCGGGGCTTGCCTACGATGTGGGAGTCAGGAACATCGTATACCGAACTGTCCCATGCTAAAGACCAAGTTGGAAGGAACCAGGGAGTGGTAAAGCGTCAAGGACGTGTGAATGCTATAACTCAAGCGGAGCTCATGGAAGGAGGTATGATTATTAAACCCCTAGACTGATCTTATGATGTTTTCTTATTAGTACATTTCTAAGTGGGGGAGATCATTAAGGAGAAATTAGAAAGGAATAATCTAGTAATTATACCGTAGTTCATCTGGAAGATTAAGATGGAGTTATAACAACCGTGGAAGGAAAACAGGAGTAGAAGGAATCAAATCGATAATACGGTGGTCATAGGTGTAGAGGTTGGACTAGCATCCACGATGCTAAAGGAATTAAATCTGAAACGACCTCAAGGATCATAACTAGCAAAAGCCAATTAATGATCTATGAATTTGGGGATCAAATTCTCTTAAGTGGGGAGGGTGTAGCACCCCATAAATTTTAATTAGAAAAAAATTAAATAAATGGAAATAAATAATTTCCATAATAACGGAGTAGTTAAACATACGTATCATTATCGTATGTGCTAAATCACATTGAAAATTTTGTAAAAATTATAAATCAACCCTACATATTATTCCTAAAGGTACCACAAAGAAATTTATGCCAAGAAAAATCGAATTAGCCGAGTTTAAAGTGTTTTGTGACTTATTATCGTAATTCATAAATAAGTCAAAAAAATTCATTATCACACGTACCTCGATGAGTTAGAAAATTAAATAAAAATCATATATGGACTTCAAATAATATACTCTAATGACCCATCAAGATATTTGGGTTAATAAAAATCAGTTGGACTAGGTTTAAGAGTTATTGTGACCGATTATCCAAATTAGGAAACAAGTCGGAAAATTGTTAACACGAAAATACGATGCAACCATAAACTAAATAAAAATGTTGGGGAGACTTCCAAAATTATATATTGATGACCCATTATTATAATTGGGGCAATGGACAACATTTGGCCCAAAAATCAAATAAAGCTAGAAAATGCATGGAAATTCGTAACTCTAAATAGGCAGAAATTAGAAATAGGCAATTTGAGTTGAATTGTGATAGAAACATGCATTCTTGGCAACCCAAATTTGTGCTTAACTAGGGTGGGAGGTTTCCTAAAGCCTCACACACTCTAATGGAGGAAGAAATCCTCAAATTAGGAAACTAACAAGCTAAAACTGCAACTCTTCTTTCCTAGTCACAATAGGACTCCAAAACACCATGATTGCTTAAATACTCTTCACCAAACCCTTGGGGATGAGTTTACATCTTGTTGGGGTTGTGTGGAGGAGTTCTTGGCGGCTGGGGAGCAGGAGATCGCCCACACCAAGCCGTTCTTCTTCCCCTTCTCGTCTGCTGCGACCTGCATAAACTGTCCACTTGAAGTCGATGAGCCAAACAATAACCAAACCTTGCAAGGCTTATACCCATGGAAAGAGGGTCGAGTCTACTTTCTAACCCAACTAGAATGAACAATTTTCATGCAGTATACTGCGTGTAGTAAGTGTTCTCTTGCAAGTGGTCTGAACACAAGTTTTCTAGAAAAATGGGATTTCTTCAACCCATAAGGTGCCAAACCTTAATAAATACTATACCAATGTGTAGCGCATCAAGTTAACTTTCGTTTCCCACTGGTTTCATCGAATTTCAATGAATAGATTCTGAATTATAAGTGTTTTGCCAAAGTCGCGCATTGTTAGGGCTTTTTCCGTTCTTTATATGTTGCATGTGATTCAAGACCGAATTAGAGAAAACCCACAACATGAAAGTTTTTCTACTAGTTGTCCTTGTCATGTTGTGTGTTGAATGTTTTGTCTAAATGTCAATAGTTAGAGAGTTATAAGCATGGTAAGAGGGTCGCTGCATGAAACTACGTTTTCAGGTTGCACTTGGCTTTTACGTTTGTGTTTGACTTGATTAAAGCCTATCGAAATCATCCTCGTTTTCTAATTCCGATTTATTGAAAGTACCCTTGCATGTCTAGGTTGGTTTAAAACTAGTTTCGTTATTTTTCATGCACTGTACAATTTGTTCTCTATTTTTGAAACACCTTTTGTCAATGTAAGGCAGTTCTGGACCGCAATCCAAGAACATGTCCTTTCTCTGTCGGATTCAGGTGCAGGCCCTGTGAACGCGACGGCCCGATAGGCCGCGTTCTGAGGTCTTGTCGCGACAGCAAACCCGTCGCGTTCTGAATGCGGCGAGTGCCCCGTCGCTATCTCTTTGCCTGTTCTGACCCCCTTGTCGCGTTCTGCACATATCCTTGTCGCCTTCTTCATATGAACCCATCGCGAACTGCCTGCTTGATCAGAAAAGCCTGTCGCAATCCTTGCAAGGCACTGTCGCGTTCTGATCTGACCCCGTCGCGATCCTTACAAGGGTCCGTCGCGACCTCAGGATTTTTCATGAAACCCCACCTATTTCTTTTAAAAAACTTACTGCTATACCTGAGGTCTATTTAAATATGATATTTAGCGTGTAATTCACATGTCTTAGGTCTGATCATTGCATGATGGTTTATTTAATGGCCTAGAAGTGATTAACCCATTTAAAAAGCCTTAATTACATGAATACTATTCTAATTGCTTTCTTAATGATATGATCATTCATGAAACTTGTGATTTACTCTTTTTACCGTTCTAGCTTGATTTAAATGATAATTATTATATTAAAATCTTGTAAACCCATGTGTAGTTAAATGCATTGTCCATTGCATGCCATCATGTTGTGTTTTCCGCGAGTTTGAGACCGTGAATTGAGACGCGTACATCACTACACACTTACACGTCTAGGCAGCCCTTTCTTGGGAATGTGGAAGCTCTCTACCGGTCGTTCCGAGTTGGTAGACTAGTGACCTATTCTCCAAGTCCTCCGTAAATCTCCTCTGACCATGGATTCCCACATGGCCGACGAGTTGGTTGTACCATTGAAGTTCCGTGGAGATAGCGTGCACTTCCTTTCTCTTCTTGTTCTCGCGAGTGTGATTTACAATCTAGACTAAAGCCATTAATGTAAAGATTGAACTAAATTATTAATCGTACCGTTATGCTGCCGAATTTATATCTTGACCATTGTTATCATGAAATCATGTTCAATTACTTATTACTAGTTCTCATCATCATCATGAACATGACATTACACATGCTTACTTATTGAAACTCTCATTGGCCATTATTAATGATTGTGGGTATCTACATTTAAAATTTAAATGAGATGTTGATCGGGCATGGCGAGTGTCCAAGGGCTCCAGTCTAGCCCCAATGACGGAGAGTCATAAATATACTATTAACCATGGGGTATAATGATTACTGGCGTTGCATCTGCGTTGGGAGTCGTGCGTGTCGTGTTGAATGATAGATACAATAACCACATACACGTATCCTAGTGTACATTATTGATGGATCTTTTCTTGGTGTACATTAGTGTCTACGTGCCTGATTAGTGTTACATTATCGTGCTTGTACATTCTTGCTTGCTTGCTTGCGTGATATGGCCATTCTACATTTAATGCAATTAGTGATATCTTGCGTTCTTGACATCAAGTGAAATCTTACGTGCTTGTACAAAGTTATCTATTGCTAGTTCTATCTTGTCATCTTGTTCAAAAATCTTGTTCTATTGTGATCACTCTATCTAGCTCGTCCATGTATCATGTTTTAATGAGTTTTATTCGCACATGCATATCATGACATTCATCGTGCTTATCTAGTTCTAAAATGTTAATCACTTATATCATTGCCCGCACATTGAGATATAAATCCTACAGGGCTAGTTTGCTCATCCCCTACTTTCACCCAATCTTGGTGACTATGAAGTTCAAGAGGAAGAGCAAGTCGAGGATGGGAATGCGTCCGAGTGATGAGCATTCCAATTATGAGTTTATCTATAGTTTGTTTAATTTGAGTGTTAGAACAATGTAGTAGGAAGTGATGTATTATGTACTTTTGCTTTTATTGAGTCTTAGTCCTGTAATAGTTTTCATTTTGAATACAATAAGTTGAGATTTGCATACAAGATTAGTTGAGTTCAATATTTGGGTCCTATGATGATGTATGTTGTTATACATTTAGTGTGTGCTAGCTAGAGGCTTATTTGCCGACTATTCACGTCTTGGGATATCGACTCGAATTATATTCCGCATCATTAATATCCGCTGCGAAATTCTCAGGATGTGACAGTAATTGCAACTTGAACCAAGACTGCTAAAACTATTTTTGAAATTTCTGAAACAATATTCCTTTACAGTCAAAGATTCTTTTTTCTATATTTGTTAAATTTCTATGCACTGTTTGCCATTTTTTTGTGCTTCTGTGATGATATGTACCCTCCCAACATCAATGTTATAGTTCTCAATTTTGCATTCCCACACATACGTCATGCATAAAATATCATTGAATCTTCTTCTTGGGGCCAATGCTTGATCTTTAAAGCTGGTCATGGAGGCCTGATAAAGATCCAATTTTTCTGGAAAAGTAAACTTATTATTGGTAACATGGGTTCAAGTTGGTGTTTTTGGAGGAGTTTCTACTGGATCTTGTTTTGGAAGATTATTCTTATGCTGATATTGAATGACAATGAGCAACAATGAATAAGGAAATTGTGAGATATGACATCAAAGAATTCCACTTAGAGCGACTTAAAATTTTCCTCCTTCAGGGACTTTATGTTTTGCTGATGGCTGATCCAAAAGGGATGACACTGAAGATTTCCTTATATGTATGCAGGGACTAAATGAGGAGACATCTTTTTATATCACTTCAAATTGTTCAAGTTTGAAATTTGTATTTTTTTTATTTGGCAGCAATAGATACTTGCTATCTTAAAAGACAGATGCTTGTTTTACATCTTGAAAGAACTGTGAATACATCGTATTCCATGTGCAAGAAGATTTTGGAATTTGGCATGGCTACGAGTTGTTGGTTTAGTAGAGTTCAAGATTCACTGTTTCTTTTTCTCTAAATTACTGTGCATATATTATCTCCTGGAGATGTGGCATTTTCTCTTGGGAGGAATTATGTTCAGCTGGCACATTTACCATTTGCAGATGATGATACCCTTCTGTTTTCATCTACAAACATGGCATTTGAATAAAAAATAAGAGGCATTTGAATCCCTTGGAAAAGGGTAGAATGGATGTATTACCACATTTGGACCTAGATGTGCATAAGGTTTTTTTTAGAAGTCTGATGAAGGCATTGGAAGGATGGAAGGAGCTCATAGTTTTCAGACCTATGAAGGCCTTTCAGAAGCTATCTTCATTTTTTCTACCAATAGAAGGGAAAGAACTATGTATCACAGGGCACAGAATTAAGTGTACCATAACACATTCTACGTTCCATTGGAACAATATAAACAAAGAGAATAGAAACAATATATGTTGAGGCAGTGAGTAAGTGGACAGGGAGAAGCCATCGCAGGGAGGGAGAAAAAATTTTTTATTACCTCTCTCTTTGGCGTCGGTGATGGATGAAACGGTGAGGCTGCGACGGGAAGGCTGCGATGTTGAGGCAGTGAGTAAGTGGACAGGGAGAAACCATCACAGAGAGAGAAAAAAAAAATTAATACCTCTCTCTGCGACTGGGTGGATGCGATGGCGAAGCTTCGAGCGCGAGCTTGCGAGGTCGAGGCTGTGCGGGGGAGTTTGCGAGGTCGTGAGCTTGCGAGGTCATGGGCTGCCTTGATTGGGAGTATGCCAGGGCGAGGGTGTGAGGTCGACGATGCAAGGGAGAGGCTGTGAGGGAGAGGCTACAATGGGAAGGTTGCGACGGGGAGGCTGCAAGGGCGAATCTTCGAGTGCGAGCTTGTGAGGTCGAGGCTACGCGGGGGAGCTTGCGAGGTCGTGAGTTTACGAAGTCGTCGGCTGCCTGGATGGGGAGTATGCGAGGGCGAGGGTGTAAGGTCGACGATGCGAGGGAGAGACTGTGAGGGAGAGGCTGCGAGGGAAGGGATGCGACTGGGAGGATTTTGCGACTGGGAGGATGCGATGGCATAGTGCAGGGAAGGGGAAATGGCTACCCACGCCATCTTCACTGGGGACTAGCGGGCGGACATGGGAAGGCGAAACGCCAGGAGCATTTCACTGGGAATCGGCGTGCCAGGCAAAAAGCATCACAGGGAGGGAGAAAGAGAAATAGAGGAGAAGATAGTATACCTCAGTTTTGGTGGGATTTAGATAATCTCTGGTGTTACCACGCGTACTTTTAAAACTGAGATTTATTATAATAGTATAGATCGCAAACGGAAACAATATAACAGGGAACACCAAATCAACACTTACATATTTAGGCCAGCATTAAACAGAGTTGTAGGACTAATAATCTTTGTATTTTGCACCTCTTGGGTGTGTGTAGTGTGCACTCAGTTCCTTTTATTTTATTTTATTATTCTTAAAAGAGCAAAGTATCCCCATCATTTTTTATCTCGTTAAAGATATCAGATTTATTTATTTTCCCCTTTAGTTGGATTTTAGAGCCTCTAATCATAATGACCCATCAAAATCCTAAGATTGACATTATTTTTAAAAATGAAAAAAAAACTACTATTTGTATAATATTTTTAAAAGCTTATGGTGGACATGTACTTCTAATTAAGAATATATTTAACATGTTATAAAGTTTTACATAGTAAATTAAAAAAAAAAAACTCTTAACGGGTTGAATGCATGATTTGTCATACCACACGGATCGACTGTGTATCGTACCGCTAAGATATAGTGGGAAAAAGGCCTGTTTGATTTTTTATATTTTATTTTACGATTTGTTCAATATGTAAAATGAGTAAACTTCGAAAGAAAATGAGCAAAACATAAGGACATCATATAGAGAGGTTGAAAAATATAAGAAACTTCATTTAATCATTCAACTCAATCCAACACAATCATCTAGTACTGTGATCTATGTCGTCCTGAGTATATGAAGTAGATGTCAATTAAAATTCTTATTCTCTAGCTATACGAAATTTACATCCCTCCATCCCAAGGCGATTTTGTGAAGGAGGGGCCTTCTTCTTGCCGAACGTTCACAATAAATTTCTTAATAGAGATCACGTAGTTAAGTTGGAGAGCCAATATAACATCATCTAAGGGCTTCAATTCTCATTGGAGATGGCCCACCACAATATAAGAAAAACTAGAATTATTGACGAAGTTTTTCGACGAATCAATATCCATATCGAGAAATCTATTGGGATTTGATGAACTACTACACCATATAGATTCGTAATTTAGTACTATTATATGGACTGGATGATACTATATCATATTAGTGATGCATGCTCGTGATAAAAATTATGATTTCTATGTAGTAATACATTATAGGGATGTATCATACTGAATAAAATATGAAATCCGAAATTGACTATTTTCTGAAATTTTCATGACTAAAGTACATAGATTAGTAGTACTATTTGTAGACACCCGATTGCGACTAATAGGTTGAACCACATTTCTTGTCACTTCAGTGGGCCCCTAATTGGTCACTCACCTTGAGCTCATCATTAGGCTTGATTTGAGCCCATTATCGATTTAAATTACCTTAAAATCCCGCCCATATCACTTTGAGAGAGTCCTTAAGCATTAATAACTCTTATCCATTCATGCGGTTCGCTGATAATTAACATAAATTTCGATTTTATAGTCGTGACGCATCGTGGCGCCGCGTCTCTGAGTCGCGACGGTCTAAGCTGCCGCGACAGCCCATGCATTATCCATGCACGTAGACAATTCTGTTGCGACGCTCTGCCCTGTCGCGTCTCCATGTCGTGGCCCTACGATACGCCGCGACAGCAGCTGCGCATGCAGGCCTCCGCAACCACCTCCTATTTATCCTCCTATGGGTCTATCTTTATCCCTAGGGAATATTTCAACCCCTTAGGTGGGATTTGGGCCCTAGGGACTCTCCTTGAGGCTCCTAAGGACTCTCCATCCAATTTTGGGTGAGGTTTATCTCCCATTTTAATTAATTCTCATTCAAAGGAGATATTATCTCTTAAAGAGGCTCGATAAAAGCAAGGCCTCTCTTGAAGGATGGGGGACCCCGTTTTTCACCCCGAAGGGCTGCCAAAATTTTCTCTGATCCATGCTTAGACTCGCAACCTTCATATCACCACTTCCTTTCACATCTTGTTCTATAAAATTCATTGGTTTCTTCATAAATGGAGCAAGGAATGCACGAACGGTGACTCCAACATCTCCCTGAAACTTTTGGATGATATTTGGGTCATTCATCAAGCCAGGAGTCGCCCTAATGGGGCTCACCCTCTCTTCTCTCATTTTCCTTATTTCTTCATGCATTGTTGTTTTGTTTCCTAGATAGATTGCACTCCACATCCTTCCCACATTTTTTCCTTATCCTAGGGGTTTAAAACCACCCCCAGGTTCGTTCCCTTCATGTTGTTTTTATTTCCATTCATTTTTAGAGCAAATACTACAAAAATCATGTTCTAATAGGGCTTTTGTTGTTTCTCCCTTTGATTGATAAGCATTCAAGTGAAGTTCTATAAGGAGTTCTCATCCTCTGGCCGGCCGGAGGACGGGAAGGAGGTCCCACTCACTATCTCCCGCACAAGAAGAGAACGCGATGGCGGTAGACGACGCGACAAAAGATGCATCCATCATGGCGGACGCGTCATCATGCTGCTCGCGTCTGTCCTAATGACTGCGACATCAGGTACTCCTCTGTTCTCTTCCCCCCATTCCTAGAGTAGTTAGCCCGCATTATTATCTTTATTTGGCAATGCTCTAGGTGACGATCACATCCTATTTATCATGCTATCATATTTAATATTCATGTTTGTGTTGAGGGGGGTACAATCCCTGTGATTACACCTTTTGGCGATCACGGTGGGACCTTCAGCGCTACCCTCGTGGATTGAGTTTGTGTGCTTGCCATGTTTCCTTCACAGTTTGTTTTTTTTAGGGCCCTGTTAGTCTGTTGTTCCATTGTTTCCTGCATTTTTTGTCTCTCGGTTCGTGTCGCGGCGTGTCGCAGTGACGCGATAGAATCACGTCGCCCGAAGAGGACACGATAGCAGGTCAGTGTCTTCTTCTCCTATCTGCCTTATCCTGCTTTCTGTGTGTTCATGTATGCCTATTCCATGATTCTCTTCCATGTATGTTCATGTTTTTTTTATGCTAGAATCCTGCTAAGGTTCAAATTTTTCCTTTTATTCTCATTGTAAGTTTTTGGAAATGGTCGCGGCGTAGAGCAAGGACGCAACAAGGTCGCGTCATGGGGGAGCGTCGCGTCAACAGGTACGCTCTATTTGTTAATGCTTCCATCCATGAATCGGTTTCTGGGTGCTTCCTGATCCATACTGTATTAATTTAGTAATTTTATGTCTTTATCATTTGTTAGGGTGGTTTGTTTGAGTTTGTGGGTGTGACTTACTGTTTCCTCGGGTTTCTATTCCTATCGCAGTAGCCCGCGCTATCACGATAAGGTCGCGGTGTACACGGCCGCCGCGACTTGACCTGAGAGCTATTTTGTCACTCTATTTGCCTTTTATTTACTACTCTTGCATACATTTAGGGCGTTTAAGTCCCTTGCATACGCTATTTATCCCATTGGTCAGGTTCCCTCTTGGATGAGTGAGTCCTCTCACCTACGAGCACTCGTAGGCTGACTGGGGCCCACTTTCCGAGGACCTCCGTAAGACCTCGTGACCTTACGCACGTTGCGGCTCACCGGGCTAGTTGTACCCGTTGCACCCTTAGTCTGAGCCACCCTCGCTTGTGAGTGTTCCATCCTTAGTTACACTGAAGGACTTGAGTTCACACCTGTTAGGGTCCATTTGACCGAGGGATAACCTCCTTTATCAATTCATTCTAAAGGTCAAGTGTGAACTTTAACAAATTTGTGCATTAATCATGATAACTTGAGTGCTTCGGTTCATTTCTTCTCCTCTCAGTCTTTCTTGTTTGTGTCAAAGTCTAGGTGTTGTCAGTATCCCCCCTTGCCAGTTAGGGGGGTGCATGCGTCATTGCCTAGGGAGATCGAGTCATTCCCCTCCTTTCCTTGTACTCTATCATAACCCTTTGTTCGACATGGAACAGTTCCGTGTCCTTGCTGACGATGCCTTGCCCCTTGGACTCCTCGAGGATGTGGCCCAACCCTCAATGGCCGTACCCCTAGGGCATGTACAGGCTCCTCTTGTCATTAGGGGTCATTCCCGTCCTCCTTCTCCTCCAAGGGAAGATGACCCCCATTCCCAATTTAGTCAGCTGCTTCCTCATCTAACTCCGGATCAAGTCCAAGAGTTCATTGCTTCCGCCAAGGGAAAACAACCCTTGTCTCCCTCTGCTCGTAACTCAGCTCAGCCGACGGCCTCCTCCGCCCATATTGCCTCAGCACCCCACCTCTCTTCTTCAGGGGCAGACCCCACACCCCTCTATCCTCAGGCCATCCATTTCATGGAACCGAGCTACCTTCCGGTGCGAGAGGCTTGGCCTCGATCCCCTCCAACCTCGGTATACTATACGGCCGAGCCTGCCCCCCTTGCCCGTGAGAGGTCTCACACCTTCGATCAACCCCGCTTCATTGTCTCTACGCATCATGCCCAAGCCCCCTCCAACTTCCTTGCAGAGTGGGCTATCATGAAAAAGGAGCTTCACGATCTTAGAAGACAGATTGACCCTCACAAGGTGGCCGACATCGCCCTCCCATCATTCCAGTACCTCCGGGTACCACCCCAGTCAGAGCTCCCTGTTTACCGGCGATACTCTGGGGTAGGAGACCCATATGTTCATTTAAAGGATTTTGTTTATGAGTCAGCACCGCACAAGTATGACCGCCATCTCATGGCATACTTGTTCAGAAAATCCTTGGATGGTCCAGCTCTGGAATGGTTTTATTCCCTGCCACCTGAAGAAGCCGAAGATTTCCAGATTGTCCAAGAGAGGTTCTTGCAGCAATTCCAAGATCGGGTCGGGCCCGAATATTCCTTTGTTGATCTAGTCGCCGAAAAAATGAAACCTGAGGAAGAGTTCTCAACATACGCTGATCGGTGGCATTCATTGTCTGCCAAGGTTCGTTGCCCTATGCCAGAAGAGGAGAAAGTCAAATTGTTGATCTCCAATGCTACCCCGACCTACCGGTCCATATTCGCCATGAATGACATTTCTACCATGCACCAGCTTTATAGCCGAGCCCGTTTCATTCAGACGCAGCTTAAAGACTCACCTATACACTCCATGTTTGAGACCCCAAAAGCCCATTATGCCAAGAAGCCTTAAGGCCATGTTACCGAGGGGATCCAAACCAATGGGCAAGTCGGTGCAGTCAGTAACCCCCAAGGCCCGGTAGGCAGATCTCCGTATACCCAGCAACCTCAGCAGCCATGGAACAGCAACAAACAACAACCTCCTCAAGGTCAGAACCCTCCCCAAGACCAGCGCCAATACTCTCAGGTCCCTCCACCTCAAAATAGCTTTTCCTCTAGAAAGCCCAATGGACCCAAGAGAGCCCAATATCCACCTCTACCCGAGTCATTAGCCGATGTCTTTGCAGCCCTCATGTCCCTCAATGCTCTTAGACTCCCTCCTGAGAAGGCAAATTGGAATATGGCAGCGGACCAAACAAAGTATTGTGTCTACCATCGCCATCCGGGCCACAATGTGTCGGATTGTTTTCAGTTCCGGGACATGATATATGACCTTCATGAGCAGATTGGTGAAGAGGTTAATTCAGACATTAAGAGACCAACAGGGTCAGAGGCAACAACAACAACAACAGAGGCGACAGCAGCCGCAACAACAACCACATCAATAACAACAACAGCAACAGCAGTTCTAGCCCTTCCAACCACAGTATCAGCAACAGCAACAACAATAGCAGCCGCAGCAGTCGGCAAATGACCTTGTCATAATCCGCAACCCCATGCCACAACACTAGCCTGCTCCAAACCCTCAACCTGCTCCTCCACCTCCTCCACCCGCTCATGTTAACCCAGTCATCCACCATCCACCCCCAGAAGCTCAATGGGCCTTCGACGATGAGCATGAAGTGGGCCAGCTTCTGGTTATCTCCCATATCACACCCCCTGCCACCACGCCTACATCCACCGGGCCTCCCTCCTTCGCACCCTCTATTGCCACCATCACCTCACCATCCTATAACTTCCCAGTCATATCACCCATTATACCCTCCTCCAGCAACATCTCTCTCTCCCCTACACCAGAGCCATTGTTAGCCAATCCCTCCATCCTTGACACCTCACTCCCTCCACTCCACCATAACCTCGCCCTGTGGAGCGGGCGGATCTTCCATCGGATGTATCCTAATGCGTTCGTACCCATGCCAGGTCAACCAGCACAGCCGTCCAACACCCAGCAGCAGCAAGACATGGAAGAGATAGATCCGGTCCCGAGAACCCAATATGACATTCTGAGACATTTGGATCAAACTCCCGCCAAAATCTCCATATTAGAGTTAATCAAAAGGTCACAGACTCACCAAGATGCCCTAAGGGCCTTCCTGCAAAGGGTCATGGTCAGTGAGGACATGAATCCTGACAATCTACCATCTGTACTTTCTATTGTGAACAGGGGGGCCCACCATTACCTTTTCTGACAGCGAATTAGCCGCCCCTGAGGCCAGGAAGATGCCTTTGTATGTGACACTGACTATAAACAAGGTGGCCATTGACGCAACGCTAGTAGATACGGGGGCTTCTATTAATGTATGCCCGTTGAGCACTCTAAGAGCCTGCAACATCTCAGAGTGCCAATTGCAGCCTACCCCCACCACTATAGCTGCTTACGATAATTCACGACGTGCCTGTCATGGGATTGTCACATTGCAAGCAGAGCTAGGGCCACTCATCATGTCAATTGAATTTTACGTGTTGAACATCGATCACACGTACAAGGCCATCCTCGGGCGCCCGTGGATCGAATCACTAGGGGCAGTACTTTCCACGGCACATCAATGTTTGAAGTTCCCCTTCCAAGGGCGAATAGTCAAAGTTAAGAGCGTAGCAACGACTCACACAGTGGAAGCTGTCGAAAGGGTATTGCCATCAGTCTGGCGTCAAATAAGTCCTTCATCTCAGTACTAGATGTGAACTACCCCTGGGCTTACACTTTCTCTTCTAACCGCCCGATTGGATCCCCATTAGTGACGGCCATCAGGAAGGATATGTCTGCAAACACAAAAGGTTGGGATATCATGTTCAGACTAGGCTATCAACTAGGAAAAGGTTTGGGTGCTCATCTCCAAGGGAGGACCAAGACAGTGCCTAGCACAAAGAAATTTACAAAATATGGTCTAGGATACCCAGAATGGGCCGCGTTCTCATCCTCTTCGCAGTCAGACCACGGCTCACTCACTTGGACATTGTATGATCATTTTGTCAGAGGGCCTATACAGCCTGGGTACAACACTACAACGGAAGCAGCACCAAGGTCGGCATATCAAGCTTTAGAAGCTCAGCGACCCAACAAGAAGAAGAGGGCCGAGGCAGATGCAGAAGCAGCAGATCTTGAAGATTTGATTTCAGCAGTTAGTTTGTTGTTCAGTGAACCAGACACCGAGACAGAACAACCAGAATTGGAGGATCTCATCTCAGCGGTCAACCGCTTGTTCAGCGAAGATGACACATCGCAGTCTTAGGCAGCACTGCCATCAACATCAGCAGTCACCATCAAGCGACAGTTGCTTGGATTTGGTGAAGAGATTGAAATAGTGAGTTCAGCCATTCTAACAAAGGAGCTCTGGCCAGGGTTTTCCCGGCCTCCCAGTCATTGCATTTCATCCATCTTTGTTGTTAATTTTGATTTTATTCCCTTATCTCCACCCCTCATTCTCCAATTCTCCCCCGACGCTGTTGAGGCATTAATCCACCCTTCACCTCTCTTCACCATCTTCTTTAATGGCTCGGTCCTGTCCTTCCTCTGAAGCCTTCTAATGTAATATGGTTCCTTTTATAGCACAAAAAAAAATAAAAAAAGGAAATGTGTGTACATTCCCTATTCATCTTCTTCCCCTTTCCTTCGGACGGCGATCCCCGTCTTCTCCTTCCTCCTCTTTTTTTCTTCGGACGGCGATCCCCATCCTCCTTTTCTTTTCTAACTCACCCTTCTCGCTTTCTGCCTTCAGCTGTCCAGCTCTCCCTCAACGGCGGTCCCCGTCATCCACACACTTCCCCTCTGCTTCGACGGTGATCCCCGTCATCCACACACTTCCCCTCTGCTTCGACGGCGATCCCTGTCATCCACACACTTCCCCTCCGCTTTGACGGCGATCTCCATCACCCCTGCACTCCTTCTCTCCTGCTGACGACAATCCCCGTCACCCCCGCTTCTCCTAGGCGGCAATCCCCGCCCTTCTCCTCCTTCTGCTCAAGCTGTGCTTTCGCCTGTCATCCGACATGGTTGCTCTGGGCGATCTGGGTGAGGGATCTTCTGTTCCCCGACACCCCAACTCTTCCGTCGGCACCCAGAGCTCGGGTGGCCCACCTCTTCCTCTAGTCCCATCGGAGGATCTTTGCAGCCCTGCCACACCTTTTCCTTTCCTTTCTAATAAACCTCTGAACACTCCTCCACAGCTTTGTGTAAATATCAAATCTGGTATAGGTTCAGGGGTAGAATCTAGCTAGTCCCCATCCCCGCCTAGGAAGAAGAGGGGTAGTGGCATACCCCGTAGGTATCTCCAAGACCTGGTGCAAAGGTGTGGCGCTCTTCTAGCCGTCGAAGAGTTCGTCCAAGAAGCTGTAATTCTGAACTTAGAGGATCTACACAAAGAGGAAGGGCTAGACGACGGGTTCGGAGTGTATGAGATCTTAGCTGAAGATGACCCATCGGATGAAAATGATTGTGAGATAGAGGATGCTGCCGAGATGTATGCAATCGGAATGAGGAGATTTGATGAACCCACCTCAGCAGTCGACGAACCCACCAAAGAGGTAAACGTGGGAACAGAAGAGGATCCCAGGCTTTTAACCATAGCTTCCAGTCTCCCTTCTGAAGAAGAAGAAGAAGCGCTCATAGAAATGTTGAGGGAATTTAAGAATTCCTTTGCCTGGTCCTATGACGACATGCCCGGCATTGACCCCGAATTGGTAGAACATAGGTTAATTTTAAAGCCAGGGGCAATTACTGTTAAGCAAAAGTTAAGGAGGTTCCTCCCCCACATCGCATTAAAAATGAAAGAGGAAATCGATAAACTACACAAGGCCACGTTTATCCGTGTAGTCCTCTATCCATTGTGGGTGGCAAATATAGTCCCGGTGGTGAAGAAAGACGGAAGGGTGCGCATCTGCATAGACTTCCGGGAGTTAAATAGGGCATGTGCCAAAGGATGATTTCCCGTTACCTCATTTGGACGTTTTAATCGACAATACTGCAGGGTTCGAGACTCTATCATTCATGGATGGGTACTTTGGCTATAATCAGATTCGCCTAGCCCCGGAGGATCAAGAGAAGATCTCCTTCACCACTCCATGGGGAACATATTGCTATGTGGTCATGCCGTTTGGATTAAAGAATGCCGGCGCCACTTATCAAAGGGTAATGTTAGCTATCTTCCACGATATGATACCTATTGATGTTTAGGTTTACGTGGATGATATTGTGGTGAAGTCTTGGACTCGAAGATAACATTCCTCCATCCTTGCCAAAGTATTTCGTCGCACACAAGAGTATCAGTTGAAGATGAATCCGAAGAAGTGCGTGTTTGGGGTATCCTCAGGAAAATTGCTAGGGTTTATAGTTAGCAAACAGGGGATTCAAATAGACCCACACAAGGCCAAGGCGATCAATGAGATGCCTCCTCCTAAGAATATATCTGAACTTCGAGGTTTGATTGGTCGGCTCCAGTTCATAAGGAGATTTATATCTCATCACTCCCAAAGATGCCGTCCCTTCTATGAACTGTTGAAAGGAGGAGTCAATTTTGAATGGAATTCCAAGTGCCAAGAGGCCTTTAATGAACTCAAGAGTTATCTCATGAATCCACCCGTGCTTCAGGCTCCTATCCCTAGGAAACCCCTAATCTTATATCTGTCGACTATCGAGGACTCCCTAGGAGCTGTCCTTGCTCAACATGATGAATCTGGCAAAGAAAGGGCAGTCTACTACCTATCTAGGCTCTTTAATCCTTCCGAGCTCAAACTCACCACAATGGAGAAAACTTGTGCAACGCTAGTTTGGGTAGTGCAGAAATTGAAGCACTACTTCCTAGCTCATAAGGTGAGTCTGATGTCTAGAATGGATCCTATTAGGTATCTCCTGGAGAAGCCAGTCCTTGCCGACAGATTGGCATGCTGGCAAAGTTTCCTCTCTCAATTCGACATCGCCTTTATAGTTCAGAAAGCAATCAAGGGGTATGCCATTGCTGAGCACCTTGCTCACCTCCCTCTCCCTCACAGTGACACAGTTCAAGAGGAATTCCCCGATGAAAACCTATCACTCGTCTCTCGCGATCCCTTCTTGTCGCTCCACTTTGATGGAGCTCTCAATTCTAGGGGACGGGGCATAGGTGCTGTTCTACTCACCCAGAAGGGATCACCATTCCTCTAGCCTATCAGCTCCAATTCTATGCCACCAACAACATCTCCGAGTGTGAGGCTCTCCTTGCTGGTCTTAAACTCGCCTATCTCTTAGGCACGTGTCATCTCAAGATCATAGGAGATTCTCAACTCGTCCTTCGGCAAGTCCTTTCTACTTACCGCACGCGTGACCCTAAACTCAAGCCCTATCAAGATCTGGTCACACTCCTACCAAGCAATTCCGTCAACTCATCTACATTCATACTCCTCGCTCTCAAAATATCCTGGCCGATGCCCTCGCATCTTTGGCCTCCTCTCTCTCCTTCCCTCTCAGCCGCAGCATTGAGACAATCACCGTTCAATGGTTAGAGGCTCCCTCCACTGAGGATCCTTGGTTCGTTAACCTTAGGAGTTCTCTAGTTCTGAAGGCAGAAAGAAAAGAGGTGAAGGAGTTATTGCTTGTAGAGCTAGGAGAAATGATGGAAGAAGAAAGACCGTGGTAGCACGAGATCGAGCAATATTGCAGAGACGGTACCTTCCTAGAAGAAGCAGAAGCGGAGGACAAGCGAGCCATCCGTAGAGCAGCGTTAAGATATACCCTTATTGGTGAAGTGCTCTACAGACACGCTCTAAATGGAATGCTCCTCCAATGTTTGTTGGAAGAAGAAGCCTGGAAGGTAGTAGAAGGATCCCATTCCAGTAAGTGCGGAGGGCATGTGAATAGCCAAATGTTGGCTAAGAAAATTCTTAGGCAGGGCTACTACTGGACAACCCTTGAAGAAGACTGTGTCACCTACGTTCGTAGGTGTGTCAAATGCCAGATCTATGCCGATAAAATCCATGCTCCGTCCTCCTCTTTACATCCACTATCTTCCCCTTGGCCTTTCTCCATGTGGGCTTTTGATATCATCGAGCCTCTTGGTGATCCTAATGCTCAAGTAAAACAAAAATCTTTCATCCTTACTGCTACTGAGTACTTCACCAAGTGGGCCGAAGCTGAAGCATTTGCAGAAATGAAAGGTTCAACCGTGTGCAAATTCATCATGAGGAACATCATCGCGCGGTTCGGAGTGCCAGGCAGCCTTATCACCAACAATGGACCACAGTTCATATCTCAAGAGCTTCAGGATCTGTGTAAGAAATTTAGCATTTCATTGCATCATTCGTCTCCATATTATCCGTAGGGCAACGGTCAGGCCGAAGCCACAAACAAAACGCTTTTGAAAATCCTAAAGAAAACTTGTGAGTCTAATAAATTTGCTGATTGGTCAGAAAGACTAGTCGAGGCTCTGTGGGCCTACCACACCTCCATCCGCACACCTACTGGGCAAACTCCTTTCTCACTCACATACGGGATGGAGGCGGTATGTCCACACGAGATCCTCATTCCTTCGCTAAGGGTCCAGCTGGACAAAGAACTCAATCCCGATGAACGTCGGGAGGCGTTACTTGTGTAACTAGAACTCTTAGACGAACGGTGTCTGGCCGCGGCCGATCATGTGCTTGCATATCAAAACAGACTCTCAAGATCTTTCCAAAAGAAAGTGATCGAGCGTAAATTCCAAGAAGGAGACATGGTTTTGAAGCGCATTTTTATAAAACCTAGAGGTCCAAGGTCCAAATTGTCAGCAAACTGGGAAGGGTCGTACGTCGTTAAGGAAGTGTACCCCGGAAACTCATATAGGCTAGTTAATGCTGAAGGTGAGGAGCTCACCCACCCAAGGAATGGATTGTACCTTAAAAGATTCTACCCCTAATATTGATAACAACACCAATTTGCAAAAAAAAAAAGAATTTTGTTGGCCATATGCCTCACCCCTCCCTCATTGTGGTAAATGATCTCTATGTCCGGTCACACACACACAACACGGCGACCTAAGGCCAATTCCCCTTTGTTTATTGTGTTTTCGCTCAGCCCTCGTGTAGAGAACCTGAATTCTCTTCTCACTCGGACAAGGTCCAGGGGAAAGGGAAAGCTAGCATGTAGACTAGCAAGTAGTATGGATCATGTGTATGAAGTCTCAAAGAGGGACGGTCAATTCAAAAGAAAAAGAAAAAAAAATGATGAAAAAGTGAAAGAAGAACGATAAGAAAATAGGGGCATGTCAAAGAGTGGCAGAACTGTTCCCCGCGGGACGCCCTTGAGCCCGGTCGTACACATGCCCCCAATTCAAAAAGAGCAATGACCTAAAAGTCCCTGGACAATAGACGGATTGCACATGTAACATACCCATTGCAAATCTTACAAGCCAGTAAACCCCGACCCTAGGACCAAGTCTTGTCTCATTGCTAATCTTCCTATTCTCCCTGAAAGACCGAAGGACCCCCACACCTAGTCTGTGTTGGAACATCAATGTTCAAGGGGCAAGAAGCCTTAGTAAGCCGAGGATAAATGCACGCTGCACACAGATATTATTCGCCAAACAAGAGATGGGAATGAGGTCCATGGCTAATTACTCAAAAAAATGCAAGGAGTGTTGTTATCAGAAAATCTCAAGAATAAAAAAAATCAGAAAATCTCGAAAATCCAAAAAAAAAATCTAAAAAAAATAGAAAATCTAAAAAATCCAAAGAAAATCAAAAATCTTTAAAAATGTCCAAAAAATATGTGTACATACCGCTTTCCTTTAGCATGCATTGTTTATTTTCCGTTCTGCCTATTTAATAAGGCCCAGCCCCTTGACAATTACAAAGTCAGATTCATGTTTATTTAAGCGCAAGGGGTTGAGTCAAAGAGCATATCTAACCTATTTTGCTAAGTGTGCAGGAACAAGTAATTCTAAGGGACACGCAGCACTGTGCTCTGTATTCTCCGTCTCTCTCTCTCCGTGTTTGAATCTCATCTCACACTCGTATCAATTGTAAATCATTCATTCATTCCATAAAGATTGACACAAAATAAAATTCCACTAAGATATGAACAAAATGTACAAAAGATGGGGAGGTGGCTCACAAGTCTCCTCACTGACCACCACCACTCTCCCCAGATCCCTCCTGCCGGTCCGGTGGTGGCGGCATCTCGCCGCCACCCCTACCGCTCTGGGCACTCGTCTTGCCCCGGCGGCGCCTCTTCTCCTCCTCATTCCTCCGACGACTGGAGGACCCCGCCAGATACTGCCCTACCGAGGTGCCCGTCGCCCTACTGGCACTCGCCCCGCTCCTGCTCCTACTATGGGAACGACCTATTGCCGTCATAATCTCCTGAAGACTCCGTGCCACCGCCTACTGCGCCAGAAGCTCTATGCGTAGTCGGGTGATCTCCTCCTGATCTCCTGGCGACCTCTGCACCTGTAGCGCCGCCAGCTCCCTCGTCGCCTCCGCGATCTGGGCCTCAACTGCCTCCGCCCAGATGCGCAGCTGGTCTCGCTCCCCTCTCGCGGTTTGGACCTCCCTCTCGAGCTCGTCCCTCTGACCCTGGAGCTGATCCCTCTACCCCTGTAGTTGGTCCCTCTGCCCCTGCAGGTCCATCGCGTGCTTGGTGATGAGCCGCAAATCCCTCTCCTATAAAAGAACAATCTGGTCAGTGTCAACTATTAAACAATTTTCAATTTAAAGGTGATATTGTACTTACCCGCTCCTCTAGGTGCCTCTGAGCCTCCTCGGCCCTCAGCACCGCTCCTACCAGCTGAGCCTTCAGAAGCGATGGAGACCCCCTGCCCCTCGTGAAGAGGAAGCACCGCTTGCTCCAGTGCTCCTCACTCTCTCCAGCACCCTCCACTGCACACAAAAGCACATGTCAGTTTCTAAAAATCAGCTTTAAATTGTTAAGTGTTGAAGTTGGAATAAGCACTTACCAGCTCCGCAGTTTGCCTCTGCGCCACCTCCCGATCCTGCATCGCCGAGTAGAGTAAGGCTCGGAGCGATGCAATCTCACCAGCTACATCTACCTGCAACACATTTCAAATCATTAACTCAATTCTATAAAATCAAATTCACAGGGTTGTGGTTTTAGGGTCGTTACCTGGTGTCGGGCACTCTTGTACACTTTCCCTCCGTACTTCAAGGCATATGCCTAGAGGTACGCATCATCAGTGGTAGCATCCGACCTCACGGCCTTTCCTCGGTGCTCCCAGTTGTTGATCTACTACTTCGCCCGCTCGTGCCAATCGGTAGTGTCATGAAGCCCCCGGAAACTCCGACCCGGTCTGCGAAACCGGTCTCGGACGGGGAACTCCACGGCACTCTGCCGAAGGCCGAGAGAGCGCTGACTGAGGAATAGGTGAAGAGGTAGCAGTAGGTTGAGTGCATGCACCCACACCGACCTACCGAAGTAGGGGCGGGTCTGCACCAACCAGGTTGTCCCTCATCACTCTCCACCAGATATGGCTGCCAAACCACCTGCAAATAAGTCAGTTAGTCATCAAGCAGTGAAATGAAGAAATTAACCAAAAGGGAAAGGTTAGGGTACTTGCATCCAGGTGAGGGTAGCTGTCTATCGCCTCCTGTAGGCGCTCTAACTAGTCGCCAAGGTTGGGCGTGTCCCAGCGTGAATCCCAGTGGCGTGCAATGGGCACAAGGCCCGGCTGCTCAAGGATCCCTCTCCCTAGGGCTGGAAGATGTAGGTAAGACCAGACCTGCAAGATGAGAAGCGGATTAGGTGGCAGTTTTAAAGAAAATGCAATTCGTTTCAAGGATTAGAGGGAAGAAAAGTACCTGGAGAAAGGGGAAGAATCCGATGGTCGACGTCTGCCGCTCAGAGGTGCCCAGGCTGTCGAACTGGTGTGCTAGAAAGGCTGCTCCCCAGGCGTACCCCCCTACCTCACTCAAGTCCTCCAACAGGGGCAGGAAACGGCAGTGGACTGCGTCGCCCCTCGTGGCAAACAAAAGTCTACCAAGGAAAAGGATGAGGAAGCGACGTAGGTCCAAGTCCGCCTGCGCCCCGGGCTTGCTCGCTAGCTCCCTCCGGTTAACCCGAACCAACCTATCCAAGTGCTCATCCTCACTCTCTCCTGCTCCCTTCCCCACATCAAACAACCCTAGGCTCTCCTGGAGGGGTACCCTAGGAACTAGGGAAGACCTATGCTCTACAGGTAGCTTTAGAAGTCGTTGGGCTAGGTCATGGTAGAAGGGGTAGGTGTATCCGCTCACCGGTCTCCCATAAACTCTGAGCCCTGTGATCTGGCTCACATCCTCGAGGCTGGGGATCATGTGTCCCCATGGGAATACGAAGGCAGTCGCCTCCGCATCTCACTTGCTCCGCAGAGCCTGAATGAGAGTTGGATCCACCCTCATCCTCTCCACTCTAAACACTTCCCTGAACCCCATCTCCTCTACTCTCTCCCTCTGGAAAGGGGGGAACGCCAGGAAAACAGCCAATACCACCGTCCACGACACTCGGGCCCTCATCTCACCCTGCAGGCGCAATGGAATTTGTTAAATCAGTTAATTTTTTAGTGTTCGGTCGGAGTCGCGACAACCATGGAGGCCGCAACCTTGTCACGACGGTGCGGTGCACCGCGTCCCCTTCCTAGGCCACGATAAGGTCCCATCCACCGGCATCGCCGCGACATGGTCGCGTCGCCCAGGACCGCCGCAACAATCTGTCGCGACGGGTCGGGCTGACGCATTCTCAGGACCGGACCGACCAGATCCTTCTTTGTCCGATCTTCTTTTCCTTGGGCATCACGCCCTACATCTGCCCTCCAGGGGCACCGTTTACCATTCCTACACATCTATTCAAGGATTTGGGGGCGATTTACTCACCGATTTCATCGCTTTGGCTCTCTTTTTCCTCTCCTCTTCCACGTTCATCTTCGAGGCCTCCACTTCTTCCTCCGCCCCATCTCGACGTCGGCCACCTCTTCCTCGACCGGGGGCGCCTCCGCCCGGCGCCGGGAGCTCCACCGCTCCGCATGCTGCTTCCCCCGAGACGAGCCCTCGCCGGTATTCTTTCTTCCCTCCATCTCGATTCCGGGTTCTTCAGGTGATTAGGGAGAAGTTTGAGCAAGGGATGTGTGCAAAGGGGGGGGGGGGGGCAAGAGAGCAAGAAGATGCAAGAAGGGGTGTGAGAGATTCAGGTTTTTTGGAGTTTGAAAGGTAGGAAAGAGGGAAAGAATGGCCGTTTGCATTTTGAACAAGTCGGTTCTTGACGCGACACAGCGAGCTGTCACGTTCATGTCGCGCCTGTCTGGGCCGTCGCGTTCATGTCGCGACGCCTTGATTAGACGCGACATTAAGGCGACGCCCCTGCTTGTCGCGTCATCAACAGAGTCCATTGCGCTTGCAGGAAATTCAGTTTTATTCATTCAAATCCAAGTCATTACATTCTCTAACTCTTCATACAATCAAATAAAATGCTCAAATTCTTTCCATCTGATATCTTTCCTACAATCAAATCAACTCATGCTTAAATAATCCCCACTGCCGGTTGGATCTTCTTCAATGCTTCGAGGTACTCTTTGATCACGTCTTCATCTTCCACTACTTCAGCTTGGAGAACGCTCATCGCACATCCTTCCCAATGGACGATGGCGCTACGCACGTCGCGCTCGTCCTGCTCGTCATCCATCTTCCGTTTCTGAATGGGCGGGTAATGTGATAGGATGGGGAGAACCGTGCGAGCCCCGCCGCATTGTAGATAGCAACGATCCGGGTTGTAGAGAACCAGCGCTTCATTGCCCAACAGTCGCAAGGCCAGTCCGGTGTGCTGTGGAAGATGAATCACCCGGTTGTGCAGAAAGTGTGGGCGCATGTCAAATGTCGTCACGGTCAGTTGCTTGAAGAATGCACGCCATGCCTTCAGCCCTTTCACTTGCGTAGTTTTGCACCATGCCTTGGTGCTCATATGGAGAGGTCCGCCCACGAATGCCAATGGATGATTGAGCATTGTCTTACACTCCGTGGCCAAGTTCTCCATCGCTCGGAATTGGATATGCATGCCCATCCATAGTTCAAGGGCGATGACAGAGCCGAAGAAAGGTCCCCCAGTTGCTGCAGAAGACAATCCAGCATATAGATATCCCAAGACCGCCTTGCCAATGCTCATACCTTCAGAAATAGAGTCGATGATGCTCAAGTTGGCGAAGGAGATAGCTCTGTCCTCGGCTGGGAAGAGTATGACACCGCAGATGCAAATAGCGGCTACTTCAACGATAGCCGTGTAGTTCTTGGTCTTGCGCTTGCATTGTGAGGTGATCCACTACGCAATTGGAAGAAGATGGACTTGCATTCCACTCGTCGTGGAGTATAAGTCACTCTTCTTTGTGGTGATGTCTGCCAAGATGCTCCAGGAGTTGATGGGCACTGTGGTGTAGGAGAGGGCACACTCTTCGCCCCTTTGGTATCGTAGAAGGCCGAGCATTATCTCTAATTCTTCCAGCAGGATCGTGGCTTCAAAGCCAGGGAAGATGAACGTATATGTCTGGGTGTGCCATAGCTCTATTAGCGCGGTAATGTTGTCCCACATATGCACCACTTTGTCATATTTCTTGGCCAGCACAAGCACTATGGACAGCCCCCACTCTTTCAAATGGCTAATGGACGTGGGCGGCAATAGCTCGAGCATGGGCGCTAGCCATGGCACCCGGGAGAACCGCCTATGGCCGAGTAAGATCTGAGGAGAGGTAGAAGAAGGGGGTCTAAGAACAGAGAGAAAAAAAAAACAGGGGAAAACAGAGCATAGTTCAGAAGTTCAGAAATTGAGGAGAAAAGACACTTACTTGGAGCTCTGGACGCATGCATATGTGTCCCGGGATGGAAGACGGCGGCTGGAGCTTGGCATAGGACTCTCTTGCTTCCTTTGGACCAGAGTAAGGGGGGATCTCTTCCTGGAAAGCGGAATAGTTCCTCTTCATGATGGCAAAGAGGGAGAAACTTGAAGAAAATTGAAGAAGAAAGGGAGCAGAAGGTTAGCTGCGGGATTAGCCTCCAAACCCTCCTATTTATAGAGTCTTAAGGGGTGCACTCCCACTCTAATCCCGTAACTAGGTGTTAGTATAAGATTAGAAGAGGTTTAGGAGTCCTAGTGTTAGTCTAGATGTCTTAGGATAAGGACAAACTTCAGTTTTCTGGTTTTTCTCGGTTCGATCCGGGTCGCAACGCCGCGATCTGACGCGACCAGGTCGCAACAGGGCGGTGTGCCGCGACTATGTTGCAGTCATTCAAAGCGTCGCCTCTCTACCTGAAGGGTTGATTTCATGTCTGTGCTTTGTATGTATGTTTATTTGTTTATAATTGTGAATATATATTGTCAGTTTGTGCTTACTATGTTTGTTTCTTGTCAACAAAAATACAAAAAAAACAAATCACAAAATTAGAAAATCACAGAAAAGAGGTTGCCGTAGGTAAGTCAGGTAAGTATTTGTAGTATCCCGTAAAATCAATTAATTAAAAATTATAGATAAATAGAAATTTTATCTATTAATAAATTCAATTAATTAAAACGATACACATCATTATTGCATGCGTATAAACCTTTATAAATATTTTGTAAAAATAGTAGTTATACTTTAAATAATGTTCTCTAATGACCCATCATAAAATTTGGGCATAGAAAAATCATTTGGACTAAGTTTAAGAAATTACGTGACTTATTATCGTAATTAAGGAATAAGTTGGAGAACCTATTATTTTATGAGCCAAAGTGGATTATAAATGAAATTAAATGTGGGTAGACCTTAAACAATATGGGTTGATAGCCCATTATGATATTTGGACCAATGGACAAATCTTGGCCTATGAATAAATTCTCTAATAAAAGGATAATAAAAAATCCATTAAGTAAAGTAAGTAGGTTCTACAATTAAGCTCACATGAGTTATTGGGCCAAGAGTAATTGCCCAAATGATGAATATTAGAAATATTGGCATGAATAATATTTATTCAATTTAAAAATATAAAATTACTTGAATAAGTGTGATAAATAGATTTACATAAGGATAAATGGTGAATAATTGGAAACTAAATCAATACCCATTAAGTTAAATTAGTAATGGGTTTGGTTAATGGACCTAACATGAATTGTTGGGCCTAAATGAGAAGAGCCCATCATGAGATGGGAAGTAATTAGTCTAAATTCGTACCTAAAATAGTAATAAATAGAAAAGGGTTAAGATAATGATTATTTTAACTCTTACATATCTTAAAAAGAGTCCCCATCCCATCCTAACATATTAGCCATGAAATTAGATCTCTCCCTAAGCCAATTAGTAGATTAATGCTAGAATATGGGAGATAAATGTGTAAATTCGGAGTTAATATTTAAATAAAATAAAAAGGGTTAAGATAATGACTATTTTAACTCTTACTTATCTTAAAAAGAGTCATAACCCTAGTCTAACCTAATAGGACTCTATCCTAATATAAAATTGGGATTTAGATGAGAGACAATTGGGTTAAATATAAGAGACCCAAATTAAATAGGGAAATTCGTAACTATATTATCTCTTAATTAAAAATGGGTCATTAAAGCACTAATATGACTCGTATATATCTTAATAAGAGTCCTAATCCTATCCTAAACTATTACCCACGAAATTAGACCTCTCCCTTACCCAATTAGATAGATATAGCAAGAAAAATATCTGATAATTATAGAAATTCGTAATTAAATGAAGAGGAAAGAGTTTTAGGTGATTTAGAACTCTACAAGCCATCAAAACACCCCCAATTTGACCCTAGCACCCCACAATTTCGTGCTAAGACTTTTGGAGAGGAAGAGGAGAAGATTTGGACCAAGGAGCAAGGAAGGAGAAGGCTTGGAGCAAGAAGTGTTTTCATAATTTCATCATCCAAACTAGGACTTTCTTACTCCACAAAAAAGGTAGGCAATCTCTCAAGCTAAAATTGTGAAATAATTACCCTAGGTAACCTTCATGTACCTCTTCAAAAGCCTTATGTTTTCGTGGTATTTCGTTCACCCATTTGGGCGAATTTAATTCATAAAGTCCTGTTGTTACCATGAACTGAGATCTTGTGTTTTCTATAATCCCCAACGTGTACTTGCTCTCATGTCTTGATAAAATTTTCAGATATACTACATCTCATTATCTTTCAAACGCCTCTAGTCTTGCTTGATTTCGATCTCCCATGAGTGAGAATTAAATCTTTGAATATCTATCAGATTTGTGCACTCGACCCTTCTTGTTTCCTTTTTAACCTCGTGTACACTTGACATCATTCCATGATAAAATTATCATAAATACTAATACATGTTAGCTTTCAAACTCCGCTCATTTCAGAATTTTTCATCAAGTATACATCTCTAATTAATTTGTTGAACCCTAACTGCGCCTGTTTAGGTCACCGAAACATAACCTGATCAATGCATGTCTAAACCTTGTCTATTTTCAAATTAATCATGCATGTTGATATATATACATGTCTACTTTCGTTTAAAACTGGTTTTGTGCTTTTTGGATCACCGTGCGATTTTATACTGATTTTAGAATGACCCTGTGTCAAGAAGGGTCCACCCAGAGAAAAATAGAAAAAAAGCCGGACATCCCTGATATCGTGGCGGTGCGACCCGTCGCGATACGGGGAGGTCGCGGCCGGCTAAGGCGACGCGTTCATAACGCGGCTGCCTGTACCGTCGCGTTCTCAACCCCGAACCGGGCCAGACTAGGCCGGTTCGCCCGTCGCGCCAGGCCGCCCCGTCGTGAACTGGATCGCGACGGGAACTCCCGCCGCGTTAGCAGTTTGACGCGCCCGTGTGACCCATCGCGACGTGATCGCGACGGGCACCACCGTCGCGTTCTTGAAATTTCGGCCAGAACCTTTAATTACTCTTATATCCCTTCTTTAAATGTCATCTAATCCTTGTACAAGTTAAATCATATACTGTTAAGCCTAATAAATGACCTGAATATTTTTATTTGATAATATTTAAATTATTCTTATTAATTTAAAAGCCGTGAGCACGACTTATTCTATTCTCATGATTTCTTTACACTTAGACACTAAACATTATTTATTGCCATTTGACCCTATTAAATTACTCAATAATGTATCTGGTAATTAAGTGAAATTAATTACCTAATTTCCCTATTTTTTAAATGACACATGTCTTCGTTTTATTCGCGTGATTTGTACACCGTTATCGCGTCCCTCTGCCTTCGAGCACTCGAGGCAAGACAGACAACATTTCATAGCTCACTTTCTCTTGACTTGGACCACCTCTCCACCGGGAATACTCTCGACTGGACTAGGGACTCCTTGTCAATTTAGTAGTCGAGAGTATTCCCGGTGGAGAGGTGGTCCAAGTCAAGAGAAAGTGAGCTATGAAATGTTGTCTGTCTTGCCTCGAGTGCTCGAAGGCAGAGGGACGCGATAACGGTGTAGAAATCACGTGAATAAAACGAAGACATGTGTCATTTAAAAAATAGGGAAATTAGGTAATTAATTTCACTTAATTACCAGATATATTATTGAGTAATTTAATAGGGTCAAATAATGTTTAGTGTGTAAGTGTAAAGAAATCATGAGAATAGAATAAGTCGTGCTCACGGCTTTTAAATTAATAAGAATAATTTAAATATTATCAAATAAAAATATTCAGGTCATTTATTAGGCTTAACAGTACATGGTTTAACTTGTACAAGGATTAGATGGCATTTAAAGCAGGGATATAAGAGCAATTAAAGGTTCTGGCCGAAATTTCAAGAACGCGACGGTGGTGCCTGTCGCGATCACGTCGCGACGGGTCACACGGGCGCGTCAAACTGCTAACGCGGCGGGAGTTCCCGTCGCGGTCCAGTTCACGACGGGGCGGCCTGGCGCGACGGGCGAACCGGCCTGGTCTGGCCCGGTTCGAGGTTGAGAACGCGACGGTACAGGCAGCCGTGTTATGAACGCGTCACCTTAGCCGGCCGCGACCTCCCCGTATCGCGACGGGTCGCGCCGCCACGATATCAGGGATGTCCGGCTTTTTTTCTATTTTTCTCTGGGTGGACCCTTCTTGACAAAGGGTCATTCTAAAATCAGTATAAAATCGCACGATGATCTAAAAAGCACGAAACCAGTTTTAAACGAAATTAGACATGTATATATATCAACATGCACGATTAATTTGAAAATAGACAAGGTTTAGACATGCATTGATCAGGTTACGTTTCGGTGACCTAAACAGGTGCAGTTAGGGTTCAACAAATTAATTAGAGATGTATACTTGATGAAAAATTCTGAAACGAGTGGAGTTTGAAAGCTAACATGTATTAGTATTTATGATAATTTTATCATGGAATGATATCAAGTGTACACGAGGTTAAAAAGGAACAAGAAGGGTCGAGTGCACAAATCTGATAGATATTCAAAGATTTAATTCTCACTCATGGGAGATCGAAATCAAGCAAGACCAGAGGCGTTTGAAAGATAATGAGATGTAGTATATCTGAAAATTTTATCAAGACATGAGAGCAAGTACACGTTGGGGATTATAGAAAACACAAGATCTCAGTTCATGGTAACAACATGACTTTATGAATTAAATTCGCCCAAATGGGTGAACGAAATACCACGAAAACATAGGGCTTTTGAAGAGGTACATGAAGGTTACCTAGGGTAATTATTTCACAATTTTAGCTTGAGAGATTGCCTACCTTTTTCGTGGAGTAAGAAAGTCCTAGTTTGGATGATGAAATTATGAAAACGCTTCTTGCTCCAAGCCTTCTCCTTCCTTGCTCCTTGGTCCAAATCTTCTCCTCTTCCTCTCCAAAAGTCTTAGCACGAAATTGTGGGGTGCTAGGGTCAAATTAGGGGTGTTTTGATGGCTTGTAGAGTTCTAAATCACCTAAAACTCTTTCCTCCTCATTTAATTACGAATTTTCATAATTATCAGATATTTTTCTTGCTATATCTATCTAATTGGGTAAGGGAGAGGTCTAATTTCGTGGGTAATAGTTTAGGATAGGATTAGGACTCTTATTAAGATATATACGAGTCATATTAGTGCTTTAATGGCCTCTTTTTAATTAAGAGATAATATAGTTACGAATTTCCCTATTTAATTTGGGTCTCTTATATTTAACCCAATTGTCTCTCATCTAAATCTCAATTTTATATTAGGATAGAGTCCTATTAGGTTAGATTAGGGTTATGACTCTTTTTAAGATAAGTAAGAGTTAAAATAGTCATTATCTTAACCCTTTTTTATTTTATTTAAATATTAACTCCGAATTTACACATTTATCTCCCATATTCTAGCATTAATCTACTAATTGGCTTAGGGAGAGATCTAATTTCATGGCTAATATGTTAGGATGGGATGGGGACTCTTTTTAAGATAAGTAAGAGTTAAAATAATCATTATCTTAACCCTTTTCTATTTATTACTATTTTTAGGTACGAATTTAGACTAATTACTTCTCATCTCATGATGGGCTCTTCTCATTTGGGCCCAACAATTCAAGTTAGGTCCATTAACCAAACCCATTACTAATTTAACTTAATGGGTATTGATTTAGTTTCCAATTATTCACTATTTATCCTTATGTAAATCTATTTATCACACTTATTCAAGTAATTTTATATTTTTAAATTGAATAAATATTATTCATGCCAATATTTCTAATATTCATCATTTGGGCAATTACTCTTGGCCCAAGAACTCGTGTGAGCTTAATTGTAGAACCTACTTACTTTACTTAATGGATTTTTTATTATCCTTTTATTAGGGAATTTATTCATGGGCCAAGATTTGTCCATTGGTCCAAATATCATAATGAGCTATCAACCCATATTGTTTAAGGTCTACCCACATATTTAATTTCATTTATAATCCACTTTGGCTCATAAAATAATAGGTTCTCCAACTTATTCCTTAATTACGATAATAAGTCGCGTAATTTCTTAAACTTAGTCCAATGATTTTCTATGCCCAAATTTTATGATGGGTCATTAGAGAACATTATTTAAAGTATAACTACTATTTTTACAAAATATTTATAGGGGTTTATACGCATGCAATAATGATGTGTATCGTTTTAATTAATTAAATTTATTAATAGATAAAATTTCTATTTATCTATAATTTTTAATTAATTGATTTTACGAGATACTACAGTATTTCTTCTCTTACTCCCTGCATTATTATATGGTATTCTACTTATTATATCATTTCAAGGACTAGCTGGTTATTCAATGTGCTCTAGGATTTGAGTTCCCCTTTACCAAAACCAGTGATAATCTAGGTGCACATTGCTAATCGTTGGATGGGCCGTTGAGTTGTTTAAGTTTGGGAATGATGGATTCAGGCCTGCACTGCGGTTGTGGGTAGTCTCTTGACCCGTCTTTATCTGGCTTAGCAATATTATCCTTGATATATTTTCCATTTTCCCCTTTTCTTTGCATTCGTTTTGATGATTTCTTTTATTTTAGCCCAACATGCATCATGTAGGACTTTGAGCTTTCTTGACTCATTCCTGACTTTTGATGAGCCCTTGTTGAGTGCCCAATCATTCTTCATATTCCAAACAAGAAATCCAATTCCACTCCGGATCGGAGGGTTTGCCTCCGAGTAAGTTGTTCCCGTCAGTTTGACAAGAATTTCCCTGTCTGGATTACCTATCCAAATTTTTTCTTTTCCTTTGATCCGTTTTGGTTGTGAACCGCTCCCAGGACAGAGTTATGAGTTACCTGCCTGGCACGCACATGTCCCTCCAAAACGAAACCTGCAGGCCAATCGGCTAGGGTACCTCTCAATCGAGGGGTTGATCGTCCCTTCTCCTTTTCTCGTCCAGACTTGTGTTTTTCTTTGCATTCTACTCAAGCAGCTAACTCGGGGCTTTCACAAGGATTCCAATTGCTCGTTAGTCAGATCGGGTGTCTCTTTACCTTGGCTCCAACTTTTCAGTTCACTCCGCATCACTTCCGCTCCGCCATCACTTCGTGACACCTCCACTACACTTCTGCTTCGCTTCCTTACAAAGTGGAAGCCAAGGAGGGGCAATCTGTAGACACCCGATTGCGACTAATGGTTGAACCACATTTCTTGTCACTTCAGTGGGCCCCTAATTGGTCACTCACCTTGAGCCCATCATTAGCCTTGATTTGAGCCCATTATCGATTTAAATTACCTTAAAATCCCGCCCATATCACTTTGAGAGAGTCCTTAAGCATCAATAACTCTTATCCATTCATGCGGTTGGCTGATAATTCACATAAATTTCGATTTTATAGTCGCGACGCATCATGGCGCCGCGTCTCTGAGTCGCGACGGTCTAAGCTGCCGCGACAGCCCATGCATTATCCATGCACGTGGATAATTCTGTCGCGACGCTCCGCCCTGTCGCGTCTCCATGTCGCGGCCCTACGATACACCGCGACAGCAGCTGCGCATGCAGGCCTCCGCAACCACCTCCTATTTATCCTCCTATGGGTCTATCTTTATCCCTAGGGAATATTTCAACCCCTTAGGTGGGATTTGGGCCCTAGGGACTCTCCTTGAGGCTCCTAAGGACTCTCCATCTGATTTTGGGTGAGGTTTATCTCCCATTTTAATTAATTCTCATTCAAAGGAGATATTATCTCTTAAAGAGGCTCTATAAAAGAAAGGCCTCTCTTGAAGGATGGGGGACCCCCGTTTTTCACCCCAAAGGGCTGCCAAAATTTTCTCTGATCCATGCTTAGACTCGCAACGCTCATATCACCACTTCCTTTCACATCTTGTTCTATAAAATTCATTGGTTTCTTCATGAACAGAGCAAGGAACGCATGAACGGCGACTCCAACATCTCCCTGAAGCTTTTGGACGATATTTGGGACATTCATCAAGCCAGGAGTCGCCCTAATGGGGCTCACCCTCTCTTCTCTCCTTTTCCTTATTTCTTTATGCATTGTTATTTTGTTTCCTAGATGATTGCACTCCACATCCTTCCACGTTTTTTCCTTATCCTAGGTGTTTAAAAGGGCTTTCGTTGTTTCTCCCTTTGATTGGCAAGCGTGAAGTTCTACGAGGAGCTCTCATCCTCTGGCCGGCCGGAGGATGGGAAGGAGGTCCCACTCACTATCTCCCGCACAAGAAGAGAACGCGACGGCGGTAGACGATGCGACAAGAGACGCGTCCATCATGGCAGACGCGTCATCAGGCTGCTCGCGTCCGTCCTAACGACCGCGACATCAGGTACTCCTCTGTTCTCTTCCCCCCTTTCCTAGAGTAGTTAGCCTGCATTATTATCTTTATTTGGCAATGCTCTAGGTGGCGATCACATCCTATTTTTCATGCTATCATATTTGATATTCATGTCTGTGTTGAGGGGGGTACAATCCCTGTGATTACACTATTTTAAATTGATAAATAGTTTTTGGATTCCAAAAATCATGAGATTTTGAACAGAGGTTTGTATGACTATAATATGTGCGCAGTAAAAATATTGAATCGTGTTGATAGATAGTTTCATTATAGTGGATTTTTTCTCTAATTGTAACAATGATGTGAATACTGTGAAAATTAGATTATATGCCAGAAAATCATGAATAATTCATGATTTGTTTTATGATGGCAGAGGCACATTTTGACAAAATTTTAAGAATTTTAGATGACTATAAATATTTATGTCTGAATATTACTATGAGAATTGTGTTCTTTTGAAATTAATTGTGGAAAAATGTTTAAAATTTCAGCATGTTATAAATTTGAAATCAGTCTCTGTCAGTATCTGATCATATGTATATGATTTGGCAACATGATATGTTGCATTTGAAATTGAATAAATTTGTACATGAATATGTATATGGCCAATAAGACACTACCACCATAGAGTAATCTGGAACAGGACCATAGTAATGCCCCTATGGAAATGTTCAATATGTTATATGTTCTCGAGGGCACGGAAAGAAATCCTGGAGGTGGACAAGTACCATGGTTAAGGTGGGGAGGACTTCCCCTGGTATTGCGCAATAACCAAGACTCTATCACTAATTGCCTAGGTGATGAGTATATGTCATATGTGTATCCGACTTCTAATGGGGTTTGGGCTATGTCTTGGGAAAGAAAATTGTGCATATGTATATGCTATGAACAAAGTTTGTTTTCAGCTCTATAAAGATTTCATGTAACACTTGTTTTATTTCTATTTGAGTGAATGACATGAAGACATGCTAATATGCAATTTCTTGGAACCATGTATATAAATTGTACCATGTTATATCTTGAATCCATATCATCATGTCGATCTAAAATCTTTAGTAAGAATAAATATTGTGTAGTTAAGATCATGCCTTGGAATCACTTTATTCTAGTAGCAATTGTTTTCACTTGTGGTTTTAATTGAGAAGGATAAATGTACATAATGCAAGTACTATGATGGCTGAATTTTATATGTATTAACATGCTTTGAAACTTTAGGTATATGTTAGATTGATAATCCATTTTTGGGTTGCTTGCTGAATCTTCGTTGTAGACTCATACTTGCTTAACATTTCAGGTGAGACAGCAGATCCCGAGGCTTTGATAGCAGGATCGGATTCGGAGCGAGAGGATTGACTTAGATTGTGTGATTGAGAGATAATTGTATGTGAGGATTTGATTATGTTATGAACATTGTAATTGAGCTATTCGTAGTATTGTGGACTTGTGATGGACTATGGACTTGATTATTAAAGTTGATGAGTTGTGCTTTATTTTTGCTGCATTATTCTTTATTTGTGAGTGAATCAACCTACATTTGATATATGTTGGGGTGTGTTCCCCATGTAACATGTCCCTTAGACTCGATGAGAGTTGGTATAACTGGACCGGGTCTAAATGGGGTGTTACACATGTGAGTTTGCACTTCTAACAAGGAAGTTCAGAAAATTCCTAAGAAAAGAAGGTAAATGATTTCTCAAAGGAAGACCTCAGGTAATTAGCAGTTCTTCAAAATTTAAACAATCTATGAATAGAAAGTCTGACAAAATTATTTGCTATAACTGTAGGAAACCTGAGCATGTCAAATTTGAATGCACTGATGCTCAGAAAAAAAAAAAACTCACACTAAGTGGAAGAAGAATAAGCCCAAAGCAATGATAGGAACCTAGAGTGAGGAGGAAAAACATGAAGAAGAAGTGAACTCAGAAAATGACGAAACAGATACCAAAATTTGCTTGATGGCAAAGGAAGGAGAAGAAGAGAAAGATGACATAATGTCTCATTTTAAAGATTTTTTACTTAGTGATTGGGAAAATATTTATTTTCAACTGCTTGACCAATATGATGAGGTAAAAAGAGAAAACAAAATCCTTAGAAGGAAGATGAATCATATTGTTCATGACACCTCAATGAAAGAAAAGAATGAGGAACTTGTGAAAGAAGTTTGTGAATTAAAAGAGAACATTGAAAGGTTAAACATAAAGGAAATTAAACATGAAAATGAAATGAAACTTTTTGTGGAAAAATATGATGCAATAAAAATGTCAACAATGGAATGAAGAAAGAAATTGAAGAACTCCAAAATGAAGTATCTAAAGAACAAGAACCTTTGGAAAGATTTGTCATGGTAAAAATAATCTAGATGCTCTATTAGAAAGTGAATTTTAATAAAGAAGGGTTAGGATTCAACCTCATAAAGAAAAAAGAAATTGAAATGAAAACAATCACTTTTGTTTCCACAACTAACTCAAAAGCTTCTACCTCAAAAAATAACAAAATGAAAAAATGGCTTAAAGAAATGGGAAAAAGAAAGTTGCAAACAATTCTGCAAATGAAAAATTCAAAGGGAAAGGCAAGGTCTACATTGGGTATAAAGGAGGTCAACCCAGTTCAAACATGAAGACTCCTGGTAGTCAAGAAAGTCGACACAGATGCCTCACTGGAATCAATATTGGCAACTAAATGATTGGGCAGGTTGACACACCTCATATGGTAGGTTGACACTCCCATTTGCTAGAACCCAGGGTATCTGTGGATGGACTTGGGAAGGTCGACACAACAACTTCAGAGTGTCGACACATCCTTAGACTTTTGCAAGACCCATTCATCCAGGATACTCTAGGTGGCTCATCAGTTACAACTACCTGTGGATTTTTCATTGGGGCAACAAATTTCAACCTAAAAATAATTTTCTTGGTGTGAAAAAGAATAAAGCTCCAAAAATTTTAAAGAACAAGAAAAAGAATGAAATAAAAAATAAATTCAAAAGCAACACTAATTCAACAACAAAAAGGCAAGTATGGATTCCAAAAAGTATGTTATTATGTGCAGTTTGAATTAAGTAATTTGAAGGCACCGAAATGTGCTTTGGTTCCAAAGACTCTAGTTTAAAATATTTTGCAGGAATGTCTTACAGTCATGGACAACAAGTGGTATCTTGATAGTGACTGTTTAAGACATATGGCAGAGAGACAAGAGTAAATTTTGCTTATTGGTTGAAAAGCAAATTGGACATGTGACCTTTGGAGGTAACAACAAAGGCAAGATAGTTGGATTAGGAAAAGTTGGTAAGAATATTTTGTTCTTCTGGTGGAAGGATTGGAATGCAACCTCTAAGTATAAGTCAACTTTGTAACAAATGACATAAGGTAATGTTTGACTCTCTTATTTGCACTATATTTACAATTTTTTCGATAAGAGAGTTAACAATGGGTATATAGTTGGCTTAGATGATCCTTAAAATGATAATTTATGTCATGCTGCTAATAAGAATGATCTGGCATGTCTTTGGCATTGTAGACTAGGTCATGCTAGCTACAGTATGCTGCACAAACTGGTTGAATTCAACATGGTTAAACGGTTACCAGAAATATCATTAAAGCAGAATAACAAGATCTGTGAAGCTTGCACTCAAGGTAAGCAAATTATAAAATCTTTCAAAAGTAGATCTAAAAATCAATCTTCCAAACATTTAGAACTCATTCACATGGATTTTTTTAGACCCACTAGGACTGCTAGTCTTAATGAAAAAAGGTTTGGCTATGTGCTTGTTGATGATTTTTCAAGGTTTACTTTTGTATTCCTTCTTGCTCATAAAAGTTATGCTTTCATGGAATTTCTTGAATTCTTTAAGAGAATCATGCAAGAAGGAAATTTTAAAATTGTTTCAATAATGTCTAATCATGGTGGGGAATTTGAGAATTTTGACTTTGATAATTTTTGTAGAAATGAAGGAATTACTCACAAGTTTTCATCCCCAAGAACTCTAGAGCGAAATGGAGTCATTGAAAGAAGAAACATAACCCTAGTTGAAATGGCAAGGACAATACTGGTAGAAAGTGGTATGCCAAGAAGATTTTGGGCAGAAGCAGTAAATACTTCTTGCTACATAATAAATCTAGCACTAGTAAGGCCATTAAGTAAGAAAACCCCATATGAACTGCTAAAAGGTAAGAAGCCCTCCATTTCTCATTTCAAAGTCGTTGGCATAAAATATTTTATTTAAATAATAATAAAAAGGATTTGGACAAATTTGAACCCAAGAGTGAATAGGGTATTTTTCTTGAGTATTCAAGTATAGATTGTTTAATGTTAAAAATCAAACTATTGAAGAATTTTCTCATATAACCTTTGATGAATTTAATAACAACATTTGCAAGAAAGAAGGTGATGGGGAATTCTTTGAAAGCAAGGAATCACACGATCCTCAGCAGAAAAACTCAAGCTCAAATGAGAATCCAATGCTTTGAGATCATCCTCTAGATAGCATAATTGGCAGTCTGCATGACTCTACAAAAATTAGATCTCATTTTAAGTTTATTGAAGAAATGGATCACATGGCTCTTGTCTCTCAAATGGAACCCAAAAATATTGAAGAAGACTTCAAATATGAATTCTGGATTAATGTTATGTGTTATGCAAGAGGAACTAAATCAATTTGAAAGAAATGAAAGTTTGGCATTTGGTTCCAAGACCCACTTCACGGAGTGTTATTGGAACAAAATGGGTATTTAGGAATAAAACT
The DNA here is from genome assembly GCA_014218235.1 of Colocasia esculenta. NCBI lineage: Eukaryota > Viridiplantae > Streptophyta > Magnoliopsida > Alismatales > Araceae > Colocasia > Colocasia esculenta. The sequence continues at coordinate 83,654,049 of CM024761.1, read as the reverse complement.
AGTGAAGAAGGGAAAATAATAAGTAATAAAGATATACTAGTTGTAAAAGGCTATAATCAAGAATTTGAAATTAATTTTGAAGAGTTTTTTGCTCCGGTACTAGAATAGAGACCATCAGAATTATGCTTGCTTTTGCATGTGCTCATAACATAAATCTTCAACAAATGGATGTTAAAAGTGCCATTTTGAATGGTCTAATAAAATAAGAAGTTTTTGTTGAACAACCTCCCAGTTTTGAATGTTCTAAATTTCCTAACCATGTGTTCAAACTTGATAAGGCTCTTTATGGACTCAAGCAGGCCCTCTAGACATGGTATGACAAATTGAGCACATTTTTTACTGGTAAGGGATACATAAGAAGTAAGGTTGATCAAACCCTTTTCACAAAAGTGTAGAAAAATGATATTCTGATTGTACAGGTTTATGTTGATGATATTGTGTTTACCTCAATAAAACCTTCTATGTGTAAAGAATTTGCAAATCTCATGACTAATGAATTTGAAATAAGCTTAATGGGAGAACTAAAATATTTTCTTAGACTAGAGATTGCACAAACTAAAGAAGGAACATTCATCAATCAATCAAAATACATCCTGGAGATACTGAAAAAATACAATATGGAAAATACCAAGGCTATGGCAACTCCAATAAGCACCACAACTAATCTAGATGCGAATCTGAAAGGTAACATGGTAGATGCAAAATTTTAAAGAGGTATGATTGGATCCTTGCTCTATCTTGTTGGATTGTTGACAATAGAGCTTTTCACCTTGGGGGGGGGGGGGGGGTGAATAGGTGTTTTTCGTCACATAAGCTAATTTTAACAACAACTTAACAACACATGTTAGTTATGTTAGTCAAACCACAAAGGATAGAAATTTTATCTTGGTTCGAACCTTCCTTCCAATGGATTTCACTATCTTTTCCAAAGATACAACACCCCGGTACTTACCGGTCTTCCCTTCTACACAAGGGGAAAGATAACCCGCTAGTTGCAACTAGCCTTCCCTTTACAAAGGGGAATAAACAGCAAAGACTAGGCCTTCCCTATTCTAGAGGGGACACACCCTGCTCAGCAGGTCTTCCCTTTCTTAAGGGGTGCACTTGCTTTTGACGAAACTCCTTATGTGTAGGATTAGACTTTAGAAGGACTCCAAAATGAAAGAATAAGACAGAGAATTTCTAGTCTTAAGAGAGACTTCTTGAGTCTAAGAAGAGAACCTTTACAAGGTGAGATTTGAACAGCTACTTCACTGTATGCATAGGCAAGGCTTCAACGTAGCACCGATGCAGTGTCTACATAGAGGAAGCTTGACGCAGCACACTTGCAACTTTTTCACCTCTTCTCGTGTATGTGCTTGTATCTCTCTTGCTTGCTTATGTATGGCTTGGTATCTCCCACACTCGTATATCTGCTTCTTTCAACTGTCTTTATATTTATAGGCTTCATCTTTGTAGCCGTTACTTGATTTGTTTGAAACTATCAATTAGAGAAATAGTCATTGCATGCCTTCTTCTGAGGGCGACGTGCATGTATTCTTCCAAGGGCGACGTGCATGTCTTTTACATTCACATTGATTAGTCAGTCCTTGTATTGGTGCTATTTTGTCTTCATCCTAAACGAGACATGTTCCAAGATATACTAGACTGGGTCCAGTATGTTAGCTACAGATATGATCATACGTACTTGTGAGATATTTCAAATATTGACGGCTATCTTCTGTGCACTAACAATTAATGTTCTATGAAAAAGTTATGCACAAGGATATTATAGAATATGTAGTAGGTAAAGAACGTATAGTGCAGTTCTGATAAAAGACAATATGGATGTTCTTGTGGCAGATGCCAGAAGACCTTTTTCACAGACTTTGACTAAGGCTTTTAGGATACATATATTTTAGATTCATGAGACAAAGATATATGATAATATACATTTGAGAGATTTTTGTAAAATGAGACTGAAATACAGAACAATTGAATTTAATCAATTTGTACTAAAAACTCGTATTTCAGAATATAGTTGAAATCAAGAATTTATATTTGAACTGGACATACATGTTGAGCAACTATCCCTAAGAAAATCATTTAAGACCTTAAATTATTTTAACATGGTGATTTTACTGTGACAAAACCTTTTAAAAGATTTCTTACAATCAAATCTACTGCAACATATCACAGAACATATTTTGAACAATACTGTAGTAACACTATATTGAAAATTTTCTAAGTACACAAAATACACTATGTATCATACTATCTCTAATTGTGGACTCCGACTTTGAAAAATCGAAGCAGACTCACTTTGGAAATCGAAGTATGGACTCTATCTCTTGAGAAGTCGAATCCTGACTCCGACTTTGAGAAGTCAAAGTAGGGTATCGAATTATGAACTGAGAATTTGAAGTCCTCACTCTGACTTTAAAAGTTGAAGTCTACTCTCCGACTCCAGAAAGTCGAAATTCTCTTTGTTGATATCTGTCACGTCCTAGCAAAATTCCATTTACTGAATATGACATATAATTATTACAAGACAAGTAACATAAAGTTTGTTCATAAACAACTAGATCCACGGAAGTTATTACATAATACTCCTCATTATAGTTTAAATGAGGAGCAAGTAAAAGTAACTGTAACTTTATCACATTTCAACTGAACTACAAAAAAAAACAAAAGATAACAACATTTCTTCACATAGGGTGGTCCACTCAGCACACAAAACCCCTTAAGCTTCCTCGTCATTTGGTTCACCTGAAAATGGTAAATTGAATGAGCTAACTAGCCCAGTAGAAATCAATTCCTCTACTTCAAAAGGATTCAAATGCATATATTCAAGGTAAGACAAGTATAGATTTCTAACATGGAGTGTTCAAGAAAATGAATAAGCAAGATAATTCGATAACACATATTGGACAAGAACAATTTTGGAAGCAAGATCAATAACTAAGGATGAAACTTGAATTCAGAATCAAACACATTATCACACACACAAGCATGATGTGGACTAATCAAGCCGAACTGATGCATGCCAACGTCCAGGATGTCCTCATCGCCCCGCGCCGCCACTAACGAATTCGGGCGCTCCCCCCCCTCCCCTCCGACTGAACCAGCCCTTTATTTGCCAGGCATAATTTCTAAATGAGTCCGAGACTCTCAATTTGTCATCATCACACACTCATCATTGTAATGAATCAAGGATACACAAAGGTCATTCAAAGTTTACACACAAGAGTGAAGAAACTTTGTTTCCTTACTGATTTCAGAAATTGATAGTCCTTCAAGGTCAATTTTTCTCGAACTTTAGAAAATGATTCATGGTACAAAGAAGGTTAACATGACTGGTTTTAGTAGGTGTTAGGTGGTAAAAAAACATAAAACTTAGGTGGGCTATTGATTGGAAAAATTGGATACAATTTGCACCAAGGAATGGATCAAAACAAGTGCTGGAAACATAACACTGTCAGCACCTTTCGACAGGCAAGAGCTTGCTGTCGACAGGGGCTGGTTTCCATAACTGGAATTTCAGTTCTGTATGTTCCTGTCGACAGCAGGCTATGGGCCTGTCGACAGCAACACACAGTGATGGTTTTCTGGTTTCTGGAAATAGGTTCCTATCGACAGCAAGAAGTTCGTATGTCGACAGGTCCTGTATGAGCTTTCAAAAAGGCATTAAAATCCACTCTAAATGGTTCTCCAAAGTTCCTCTATAACTCTTAACATGATTAAGACTTAATCCAAGTATAATCTTAGCCACAAACATAAAGCTAACATGACAAGAGAGTGAAGGATAAATCATGGGATATGGTTCATATGGGTGATCAATCAAGAAGACAAACTGAAAGGAGAATTTACTGGAAGAGTAATACCCTGAATTTCTTTCTTTCTTCTTCCATTCATTATTATCAAGTACACTTACTTGAGACTTCCATGGCCTCTCAATGAATCAATCTCACAAAGAAGAAAGAACCATTTTGGTTCTGTCTACACTACACCATGGAACCGATAAGATTTCAGATTTTAAACAAGTTGAGGGAATGAAAAAGGAGTAATGTGTAACTTCCAATGGCTTAAGGACTAACTAAATATGAGGAAAAGTCTGGTTTCTACCATGGACAACCTCTCTAAGCTTTGGACAATAGCAGCATGACTTCTTCAGATTTGAAAATCACCTGACTTATCAGATTTGAAAAATAGCATAAAGGTACCACATACCATTAACCAGCAATTCAAGGAGGAATAATAGGGGAACGAAGAAAGGTTAGGAGGAGAATCCTCCCATGATCATATTTCCTGAACTAAAGAATGACAGAAACATGATAAGGATCACTTCAAACAATCAATCCAAGAGGGAAAAGAAGAGGATTAGGAATTGAATCCTACCTTATGACTAGCACAACCTTCTCCTGATGTTAAATTCCCAAAGAACCCAACGTATAACAGTTGAGGAAGTAGCCAACAGGAAAGAAAGAATAGCCGAATCCTCCCAGGTCTGTTTCGCCAGCCTCACAACATCCCCTGCAATAGATCCAGCACCAACTTGAGCAAGAACAAGGGTGCAAACATAGAGACAATGGTTCCAGCTATGACATCCACTCAGAAACCTTGCAATAGAGCAGCAGCATAATGGGAGAAAGGTTCAGGAAGATGGTTACAAAGGATATTAGGGTGTATTTATAACCCCAAAGGTCTCCATGCATCACAGCACGTCAATAGCTAAGATGTCATGGTAAAAACCATTTGGTTTTTTTACCTAGACACGTAGCCCATGCAAGCTATTTCGTGGTTACACATAGGTAACCAACGTGTTACCTTCCCTAATAGGTGTGCTGGTATCCCTTAAACCTTACACGTAGGCGCCCAGCTAAAACCCACAAAAATCCCAACTGTAAATACACCATAATTCGGCTGGTCCAAAGATCCTTCTGAAAACATGTCCAAACGATGTCTGTTTGTATTGAAATTTCAACCATAGGCTAATATTATGGTTTTTCTAATTATGGTGATTTTTATTTAATTTTTGGATTTTATTTTACACTAGGTGAAAAATCACCCGAAAAATGGTCGCGTCGACTTAATCTCAAAATTTGCGTGTCGAAAAATTCGGATAATTACATTTCTGACTTCTCCACATTTTTCTGAGAATTATGGTGCTCTTAGATTTTTATTTCGTTGTCGTTTTCCAGTGTCGCCCTGTGGAAAGCGTACCTCTATGTACGACATTGGGGTAACGTACGTTACCACTAATCATACCTAAATATCAATTATTTCAGTTTAATGACAATCCTAATGTATATTAACCACATTATTCATATTTTTCTAGCACTTTAAATTTTTGGGGTGTTACAATATCCAACTCCAGGAGGTCGAATAAGTTCACTCCGACTTTATGAAGTCGAATTCCTTCTGGGACTTCTATAGAATCGAATTTTAATCTATCTCTCATGTCTTAGACTCCGACCTCAGAGAGTCGAAGTACATCTCTTTTGTCTCTGACTTCCTTGACAACTTATGTACTTCACTTTTTCTATGCAAATATTATTTTATGGTTTCATAAAATGTTGATTGTCTGGTATTATATTTTCTTAATGATATCTTCTGTAGAACACATAGCACCTGTATATCATTCAAAATTATTCCTGTCATGTTATTATTATTTAATGTATTCTGACAGATAGGATATATTATACTCAAAGCAACCACAAAAAATTATCTGTAAAGATGTCTGAAATATTTATTCAAATTGGTCTCTTACTTTATGTCACAAGTTCAGATTCTCTTTTCATTCCGCAGATATCTTGCAATTAATGCCATAAGGAACATGGGGTATTTGACAGGGCTCACCTACCACTGTCAGAACCTCACCTTACCTTCTGATGAACTGTCTGTCTATATTTATTTTGCACTGAACTTGTGTCTGTCCGAGGTTTTCATACTTTTACATATATCTTTGACTCACCTACCTCAGAAAGTATGGAGGTATCTTTTCTTTTGTCTTATCGTTGTTGCAGAACATTTATTAGGCATGTTTTCAGCATGGAGCTTTCACAGAACATTAATTAGAAGTTGACCTCTAAGCTGAGAAGCTACAAGCATGGTCTGAAGCCGTTGGAAAGCAAAAAAGCTGAAGAACTAATGGATAATCAAAATCTCATCTGCACCCAAATGATCAAAGACCACTCCTCAACCGGTGAGATCTCCAACGGATAGTTTCAAAACGGACACATCCTCTGAAGCATATATAGAAGCCGAAGTTTGAACAAGAGGAGACACCATGTGTGAAACCAGCTAGCAATTCATTCAACTCTCTCCTACCTTCTGCTAGCGAGAGCCTCTACAAGCCTTCTCTGGGTTGAAAATTTTGAGAGCCTCTTCAATCAGAAACTCTTCAAGCTCTCTTCCTCACATAAGTCTTGTTGTGTGTTGGGTGGAATTTGTAATTAGATATCCTTCTGTCCACCCTTCCTAATTCAGAAAGGATCATAGCTATAGTTCTTATTTTTTTTACTCCTTTCTGAATTTGCTGTGTTTGCTCATTCTTTGGAGCAAACCAACAAGTGTTCTTTCAATTCTGTCTGTGTAAACCCGTAGGAGGTTTGTTCCTGCAGTGCCCCTTTTGTAAAGAGAAGACCTTGTTTAAGGTTGTTGTTGTACCCCTGTTGAGGGAAGACTTGCTTGGGAGCAAGTGGGCTTGTATTACCTCTCAAGGATGAGAGAAGGCCAAGTATTCTTGGCAGTTAGTGAAATCTCAAGTGGTTTGCTTGAGGACTGGACGTAGGACTTCCATGTGGGAAGGGCTGAACCAGCATAAAATTCCTTGTGCATTTGTGTGATTGTTTCCGCTAATTTACACTTGAATCACACACTACACTAAATTCTAATAGTTCTATTTAGTGTTGTCTAATTTCAGATAAATTTTTAAAAGGTCAAGAAGTCCTATTCACCCCCCTCTAGGACATCATTAGTGCCATCTCAATCCAACAAGTGGTATCAGAGGGAGGTCTTCTCAGAAGAATCGAAAGATTTGAGAAGAGATGGCAGCTGAAAGTCACAACTATGAATGTTAGTCTGTTACAAGGCCACCATTCTTTGATGGTGAAGATTATCAATACTGGAAGATGTGAATGGAGTGCTTCATCAGAGGCACAATTTTGATCTGTGGTAGGTAATAGAATAAGGTGATTTTGATATTCTTGGTGAATCTACCTCTGTTCTCTCCATAACTGATAAGAGGAATATGTCCTTGAATTATAAGGCTAAAAATTATCTATGATGTGCCCTATCCAAAAGAGAATTCAATAGACTATCTACGTGTGGAACTGCTAAAGAAATGTGGGATAAACTACAAGTTACATATGAAGGAACTGATAGAGTAAATAAAACTAGGATAGATATTCTTGTGTCTCAGTATGAACAATTTAAAATGCTTCCAAATGAAAACATAACTCAGATGTACAATCATTTTTCAATATAATAGTAGAACTAAGTTCTATAGGAAAAGTTCTTACAAATCAGAAACTGTAAGAAAATCTTAAGATCATTAACAAATGTTTGGACCCCTAAGGTCACTGCCATTGAGGAGCACATGATCTAACTCAGCTTTTCATTGATAAATTAATTGGATCCTAATGGCTCATGAATTAACATGGAAAGATTTTCTGAAAGTTCATCGAAAAAGAAAATGCCAATGCTTTGAAGTTGCGATTCTTCCTCCTCTGAAGATTCAAAGGAGAAATCAGATGACAGTGATGATGAAGCTATGTTGTCGAGGAAACTGCAAAGAATCCTTGCAAAGAAAAAGAACTTTGGTTCTAAAATATTCTCAAGAAGGACAAGAAGAAGAACCAAACATGCTACGAGTGCAATCAACCAGGACATTACAAGTCTGAATGTCCTAAGCTAAAGAAGAAGGATCAAGCAGAACGATTTGAGAATAAGAAAGGCAAAGAAAAAAATTTAGAAGGTACAAGAAAAAGGCAACGACAGTAGATGGGATAACGAAGAAGTCATCAGTTCAGACTTTTAAGTTCAGAATCTGAAGAAGAAGAAAAGGCAAACCTAGACCTTATGGCAAGACTGGTAATTCTGAAACCTCTTTCACATCATGTTCTGAATCTGATTCTGATGGCCTTGAAGATGCCTTCAACGAATTATATGAAAATATAAAATAGTGGTTAAGTAAATAAAAAATAGTTAAGCTAAGTTTGCTAAATCAAGAAAAGGCCAACACCTTCCTGAAAATGAAGCATAAAGGTTTGGACAAAGTTTAAATGAACTAAAAGAGCAATGAATTACTGTGTGAAGACTTAAAAAATAAAAATAGTAAAATCATGGAAATAGAATCAAATTAAAAGAACTTAAGGATGAAGAAAAATTAAAAGAAGAAAAAACTATTTAAGAGCTACCATAGAGAAAATATCTAACTGTAAAACATCCTTATTTGTTAGACTAAAAGGTTCTAGGACAAGCAAGAAGAAATATGGAGTAGGATATACACCTCCACATAATGAAGAAGATATGTGTATCCTAAAAAGTATCTAACGCCACAATTTGTAAAAGAAAAGGAATTAAAAGTCCTAGAAAGTTAACCAATATGCTTACAAACCAAAACAGAAATTAACAACACTACACCCTGAAGAATGCTTTGATTTATTGTAGTCACTGACCAATAGGACACACTGTCAGCACATGCACAACTAGACATTTGTGCTAGATCCCTAAGACTAACCATCAAAGACCCAAGAAAATTTGGGTACAAAAGTTACAACTTAAGTTTGTTTGCAGGGTCACCTGAGAGCATCTAAATGGTATTTGGATAGTGGGTGCTCAAGGCATATGACAGGTGACAGGAAGTTATTGCAAGCTTTAGAGATGAAAGTGTTAGTGTCACTTATGGAGATAATGGAAAAGGAAATGTCTTAGATGTGGAATATAATAGGAACAAGAAAAGAATCTAATAGAAGATGTCATGTTTGTAGAAGGATTGAAGCACAACCTGATTAGCATCAGTCAATGTGTGACAAGGGTCACCTAGTAAAATTTCAGAATGACAAAGTATTATTCAAAAGGATGAAAAAAATAGTATTTGAAGCTCAAATAATCAAAAATCTATACACCTTACATTAGCAGAACTAAAAGAAGTAAATTTATGTCTACAACCAACTGATTGTGGCACAGAAGGAAGACATGCAAGTACTTCAGTAATCAAGAAATTAATCAAGCATGATCTAGTTGAAGGTCTTCCGAGATGAATTGAAGAAGTCTAGAATCTGTACAGCCTGTGCAAAAGGAAAGCAAACCAAGACATCATTTCAATCCAAAACAATGGTTACAACTCCAAACCTTTAGAGCTCATTCACATGGATTTATTTGGACCTATAAGAACAGTTAGTCTTGGAGGAAAAGTCTATGGCTATGTAATTGTAGATGACTACTCAAGGCACACTTGGGTATCCTTTTTGGAAGCCAAATCAGAAATTTTTAAGCTTTTCTGAAATTCAGCAAATTAGTATAGAAGAACCAAAAGTTTCAGATATCAGTATATCTGATCATGGTGAGGAATTCAAAAATGAACATTTTGTGAAGTTCTGTGAAGAAAATGGAATAGAACACAATTTCTCTACATCATGAACACCTCAAAAAATGGAGTAGCATTAAGGAAGAATAGAACACTACTAGACATGGCCAGAACTATGCGTACAGAGTACAATTTACCAAGATACTTCTGGGCAGAAGAAGTCAACACAGCCTGCTACATCATGAACAGGTGCATGATCAGATGAATCCTAAAGAAGACACCTTATGAGCTATACAAGGAGAAAAGGCCCAACATCAGCTTTGACATTTTGGTTGTAAGTGCTTTATTTTGAATAATGGTAAAGATAACTTAGGAAAGTTAGATGCTAAAAGTGATGAAGGTTTTCTATTAGGATTTATTTCAAAACCTAGATGATATAAAGTGTTTAATAGGAGAACCTTAAATATAGAGCAAACTGTGCATATTTTATTTGATGAGACTAACCCTTCTATTAAGAGAATAGAAGAAGAAGAAGATTGTGTTGAAGATCTGTGCAAGGATCTAGAACAGACATCTCTTGAAGAAGGAGAGAAAGAAGAAGAAAAGGAAGATCCACCACTAGAGGAACTTCAACAACAAGAAGAAGCACAAGAAGGACTGCCTAGAGAATTGAGGTATCACAGAGATCATCCAAGAGAAAGCATTACAGATGATCCTCAAGGTAGGTTAAGAACAAGATGTATGAACATTCCTTGTGACTTCGCATTTGTATCTCAAATTGAGCCTAGGACAATCAAGATGCATGGCTGATGAATCTTGGATCCTTGCAATGCAGAGGAACTTTTTAGTTCCAACGCAGCCAGGTTTGGACTCTTGTCCCTAGACTTCTGACCATCCCAGTTATTGGACCAGATGGGCCTTCAGAAATAAAATGGATGAATCAGGAGTGATCACCAGCAACAAGGCCAGACTGGTAGCACAAGGGTATTCCCAAGAGGAATGCATTGATTTTGATGAAACTTATACCCCAGTAGCTGGATTAGAGGTTATTAGAATTTATTAGCATGCATGTTCCCTTACCATCAATTTGTTTCAAATGGATGTAAAAGTGCTTTTTCTGAATGTTTCATAAAGAAGAAGTTTATGTTGAGCAACCACCTAGTTTTGAAGATACTAAATATCCAAATCAGGTTTCCGTTTTTAAGAAAGCATTGTATGGTCTGAAACAAACTCCAAGAGCTTGGTATGTAAGGCTAAGTGCTATCTTATATCATATGATTTCATAAGAGGTAAAGTAGATAGCACATTATTTATTAAGAATCTGAAACAAACTCCAAGAGCTTGGTATGTAAGGCTAAGTGCTTATCTTATATCATATGATTTCATAAGAGGTAAGTAGATAGCACATTATTTATTAAGAAATTTCAGAAGGAATCTTAATAGTGCAAATATATGTTGATGATATTATTTTTTTGGTTCTACTAATGAATCACTTTGTAAATTCTTTGAAAACCTTATGCAAAGTGAGTTTGAGATGAGTATGATGGGTGAGCTTAATTACTTTCTTGGGTTGCAAATCAAGCAGACCAAGAAAGGTACTCACATTTGTCAAACTAAACACATTTCAGATTTACTTTCAAAATATGGTTTTGACAAGTGTAAGCCCTTAGGAACAACCATGAGCTCAGAAATTAAGTTATATAGTGATCCACTTGGCAAGAAAGTAGATCTGTAATACCCCATATAAGAATATGTTAAATGGACTAAATCAGCAGACTACCAACAACCCGGACTAGTCATTTCAGAGCTCGAGATGGAAAAGAACTCTGAAGTTAAGCGTGCTCAGTTGTGAGTAGTCCAGATGGGTGACCTTCCTGGGAAGTCTACCAAATAGCATAGTTGTTGGGCCAGTTTGCTGGTTGGGTCGTCACAAATGGTATCAGAGACTTACCCAGCCGGAAAGTGCAGGAACTAAGTGCCACACAGGGCAAAGGGCTACGCTATGGGAGCCACCTCTTTGAGGCCATAATGGCGCAAAGTGCTACATAGTGGGAGCCACCTCTGAGCCGGTGGGCCACCGCTAGAGTCCCCCTTTGCCGCCTTGTGTTTTTGATTGTGTGCTATGTGTGAGCACGACGAGGAACTCGTCTTATATAAGAGGGGTAGATGTAATACCCCATATAAGAATATGTTAAATGGACTAAATCAGCAGACTACCAACAACCCAGACTAGTCATTTTCAGAGCTCGAGATGGAAAAGAACTCTGAAGTTAAGCGTGCTCAGTTGGGAGTAGTCTCAGGATGGGTGACCTTCCTGGGAAGTCTACCAACTGGCACGGTTGTTGGGCTAGTTTGCTGGTTGGGTCATCACAAGATCAAAAGATGTATAGAGGTATGATTGGATCATTACTCTATCTTACTGCCAGTAGACCAGATATAATGTTCAGTGTATGTTTGTGTGCAAGATTTCAAGCTGATCCTAATGAATCACATGTTAATGCTGTCAAAAGAATTTTTAGATACCTTATAAACATAAGTAAATTGGGTTTATGGTATCCCAGATGTTCTGATTTCGAATTAATTGGATATAGTGATGCTGACTATACTGGATGCAAATAGATAGAAAAGCACCAGTGGTACATGTCAAATTCTTGTAGGATGCTTAATTTCTTGGTCTTCCAGAAAGTAGAATTTAGTAGCATTATCCACAACAGAAGCTGAGTCCATTGCAGCTGGAAGTTGCTGCACTCAACTGCTGTGGATCAAACATCAACTGGAAGACTATGGTCAAACACTTCAAGAGATTCCAATGCTGTGTGACAACACAATCGCAATCAACTTGACCAAAAATCCTGTTCAACATTCAAGAACAAAGTATATTGAGGTCAGACATCATTTCATCAGGGACCATGTAAGTAATGGAGACATTTTACTTGATTTTGTCTCTACAAAAAATCAATTATCTGATATATTTATTAAACCTCTTCCTGAACATAGATTTACATCAATAAGAAGAGAAATATGTATGTGTAACCTTGATTGAATTACTATGGTAAATCCATGTTTGAATTTCTGCAAGTGTATGTTGAAAACTCATTGCAAATTTCTCTAAGTCCCAGTACTGCGACTGTTGGAAGTCGGAGTGTAGACTGTGACTTCTCAAAGTCAGAGTCTTCCACGACTCGTAAAGTAGGAAGTGTTCATTGCGACTCCTGGAAGTCGGCAAAGGCACTTCGACTCTTTAGAGTCGGAGTCTGTGGAAAAGGAATTCACATTAATTTAAAATAATAAATGATAATAATTTTTAAATTTAAAGAGGTATTTATTATAATAACAGCTCATTCTTTTAATCACAGCCGTTCATCTCCTCATCTTTGGTCCGTTACTTTTCATCTACTATATTAGGACCACCCCTTCCTTTTCCCAAAGCACTCATTTGAACTCTCTCTGCGACTCTCCTGTCATCTTCTTCCTCTTCCCGCGCGTACTGTTCATCTCCTTCAGAACTGTTTTGTGAGAAACTACAGACCTCTCATCTCCTCTGAAGAAAGGTAGGTTACTTGATCTCTAAACTTCATTTCTTTGTTTCCTTTGATAGTTCTCTAAATCTTCTCCATCCTTTTCGGTCTAGATGGCCTCCTCTAGGGTTCCTGAAGGAACTATGCTCACCCTTGAACAGTTTCAACGCCTTTCTTCTTCCAAGGTTTCCATCTGTTCGGGAAAGGTTGTAGTTTTCAACCAGTTGCATGGTAGTCTAGGTTGGGTAGAAGAAACCCTAGCTGCTATGGGCTGGTCCAGACTATGCCAAATATCAGAACCAACTTTTGAAAGCGTCCTTAAGGCTTTCTTTGTGTCCCTTCAAGTTTCTGCAGAAGGTTCAGTGACAGGGTTTGTAAAAGGCACCAAGGTAACAGTTTGAGAAGATCTGTTGGTAGAACTGTTGTATTGTCCCAACTCTGGCCATAGAATTAGTAAGATTGTGCCCATGGATAAGCAAAAGATGGGTGTCATTGGCAGCCTATGGATAGTTAGCAAGAAGAGTTTGCTTGTAAATGAGTTGTCTACAGAAAAGAGGATCATCCACTCAATCGTCACCTACATCATCACACCTAGGGCTGGGACCACTCCACCATAACTGCCAAAGATGGTAGCCTGTTATTTTGAGCTATCCAAAGACATAGGGTCAACCTGCCCTGCATCATCTTGGAAAGGATGGTAGCATCCAGGAATCTGCAGGAGTCCCTCCCTTATGGACCACTTCTGACCCTGATTTTCAAAAGATTTTCAATAGATATGAGTGGAGAAATTTCAGTGGGCATGAAGGAAAAGATTGGCTTATCTACTCTGAGAAGAAGCCACCATAGTTTGGAAAACAAAGCTCAAAATTTGTAGATTAAGGATTCTGTGCCCCAGTGCACTCATGAAATTTTCCTTGATGAGGCACAGAGTTCCTCCTCTATTCTAGTTGTTTAGCATGAAGAAGTTAGAGAAGAAAGAGTAGAAGTCCCTGCTCAAGACCAACAAGAGCAACAGTAAGAAGAAGAGGTATTCAGCAAGAGCAAGAGCCACTGCAGCAAGAACAATTTCCTGCCCCATCTCCTGTGCATAATGCACCAGAAGAGACTATCAGTTCAGTACTCAGAGATTTGAGAGGCAAGGAAGTAGCACAAGAAGAAGACATTCCAAGGACTACTCCACTTGTGCAAGAATTTGAAGAAGTAGAGCATCATGCCTCCCCTCCTCATTTTAAGACCCGACCAAGGACTCCGGGGGAGAGTAGCAGCAGTACCAGCATGCTGATGGATATGCTGATGAAGCAACAAGAAGGCCTGTCAGTTCTTCAAATGCAAGTACAACAAGTGGTTGTCAAGTTTGACTTCTTGGCTGAGGAGGTCCAGCAGATGAAGGATCTTTTACTTCAGTTAGTCTGCCAACAGGGCACTAGTCAGCCATCTGCTCCTCCCTCTACTCTTCAAGAAGAACAGCAACCACAACAACAACAACATAAAGAACAAGAAGAACATGTTTAGCAGCCAGAGCAGCAGCAGCTAGAACAATAGCAAGAAGAGCAGCATGAAGAGTAGCAGCATGAAGAAGAGCAGCAGCCAGAGCCAGAGCAGTTTTCAACAGTAATTGAGGAAGATCAGCAGAAGCAAGTGCAGCAGCAACAGTTATCAGTGAGAGTTGAGCCTAAGCAACAGTAGCCTTCTTAGGAGTCTAGGCCTAAGCAACCTCTAGAGTCTCAGGATTTGGAGGTAGATACCAAGTCTAAGGTCAAAACATTCAAGAGGAAGGTGTAGATACCCGATTCTAGCCTACAAGTTGAACCACATTTCTTGTTCTCTTAATGAGCCCCAAGTTGGTCATTCACTTTGTGCCCACCTTTAGCCTTGCTTTGAGCCCACTAACAGCCCAATTTTCGTGATATCCCGTCTGTTATCTCTTAAAAGAGTCCTTGAGCCTTAAATGTCCATTATTCTCCCATTTGATTGGCCAATAATTCAAGAATAATCAATTTTCCTTAACGCAACGAGTCATAGTGCCGCGTTAATCCTTGTCGCGTCCCCTATGGCCGTCACGACAGCCCATGCATATCCATGCACGTGCCCTTGCTGTCGCGCCCCTTCTGGCTGTCACATTAGTCCCTATCGCGCCCCTACGACCCATCGCGACAACAGCCGCATGCGCTGGCCTCCGAAACCACCTCCTATTTATCCTCTTATGGCCTTTGCATTTATCCCCATGCAACCTCCCAACCTCCTAAGCGCATCTTGGGATTGTGGGACTCCTTGGGCATCCTTTGGACTCTCACCCACGAGATTTAATGGCATTTATCCTTTATTTGGGTGATTTATCATAAAAATGGGATTATTCTCTCTCATTTATCTATAAAAGCAAGGCCTCTCCTTCAGGAAGAGGGGAGCCCCGATTTTCACCCCGAAGGGCTGCCGAAATTTTCTTTGAGCTGGACTTAGCCCACAGCCCTCTCTTTCCCTCTCATTTCCACCTTTTCTCTTCACCAAGCTATGTCTATTTCTTCATCCATGAGGCTTGGAAGTGGAGGAGGTGACTCTCGGAGCACCTACATCAACTGAGGACGTCATATAGCACTAGGGAGTCGCCCCTTTGGGGCTCTTTCTTCCTCTCCCTCTCCTTTTCTTCTTTCATGCATGTTATTTCCTTTTAGTAGGTAGGATTCATTCCACCTTTCCACCTATGTTTTCCATTACCCAAGGGGTTTAAAAATCACCCCCAGGTCCGTTCCCACCATGCTTTCATTTTAATTTTTATTTGAGGATAGATTCTACGCTTAAGCTTATTCTAACAGGGTTTTCTTTCTTGTTTTCGTTGTTTTGGCAGGCATCCAAGTGAAGCTGACGAGTAGCTCTTGTTCTCTGGCCGGCCGGGGAGTAGGAAGAAGGTCCTCTCACATTTCTCCCGCACTGCAAAGTACGTGGCAGAGGAGGGCGACGCGACAAAGAAATGCACCCTACCCCGGCGTCGCGACATCAAGCCCATCGTGGCGGGGTCACCCGTCACGATCTCAGTGAGTCCTTTTGTCCTCTTTCCTTTTCCTAGCTTAGTTAGCCCGTCTCATTCTCATTATTAGGCAACTAGTTAGGTGGCGATCACATCCATGTTTCCATGCTCCTATAGTTAATACATGTTTGAGTGTCTTGGGGGTTGCACATTCCCCGTGATTACAGAAGGTTAGAAGAAAACTCCATAAAAATGGTTAGCCTGTTTTCTCTAAACCCTCGACCACTCCTCCCACTGGACTAACACCTCCTGCTCCTACTACTTCCACTGCTCCTGCTCCTCCTGAAGTAGAACAACCTGCCTCCTCATCTCCTCCTACTGCCCCCACTGCTCCCACACCTCCTGCTCCCTCTACTGATGAGCAACAACAACAACCTCCACCTCCTCCTTCTACCTCATCTGATCCTCATCCTTCTACCCCTTTTACCAGAGGATCAGCACCTTGCCTTTGATAAAGTTAATTTTTCCATATATCCCTTGAAATACTATTTCAAACCCTCCAAGGCAAGCATACCCACTCTCCATACTTCAGCTCCTCATTTCTTTTCTTGTCTTCCTACAACCTCCACACCATTGGCTGGTAGATCCACTCTTTCCCTTCGAGAGATTGTACCCAGTGTGGTACTTTCATCTACAAGTGGACGCCAATTAAAAGAGAATCAAGACAAACTCCTCCCTCCTTTTTGGTATACTTTTATCTACCATTCTAAACATCATATGGACTTGTTAAGGGAATTCTTGTCTATCAAAGCATTCCTTGAAGTCCATGAAATGCCAGGTTTCACCTTTGAGGACTGGCTTCCCTCTCTCCTCCATACATCTCAAGTCCAGTTGGCTGATCTGAATTTAATTACTCAGAAAAGTCACAGTCTCTCTCCCAAAGGCTTTCTTGAACTCTATCCTAGTGAAGCCACCAAATTCCAACAAACTCTGGCTAGAAACCAATTTATGGATATTATCCTTCACCTGAACCTTAGATTTTATAACTTGTTTGGTACCCTCCTTAGAGAGTCACAGGTCAAGTACACAAAGATGAAGGAATTCAATGCAGCCAGGTTCACATTAGGGTTGCCTGATGTTAACAAGGGCCAATGGGAGAATATTATCAGAGGTTAGAGGCAGATTTCCCCTTCCATGTCTATTGGACTATCCTCTGGATTGTTCCCCAGCCTGGTTTGTGCCATTTCTGCAAGAAAAGATTTTACTCAGCTAGTTTTTAACAGCCACATTCGCATAGCCACCAGGTTCAGAATCAAGTATAACTTGAACATGTCATTCCATAGGTTTGCCCTTATGCAAGCTCCTCAGAACTCCCAACACATGTTAGATTTTCAAATCTATTTTACTGAGTCTGAGAGGTTCTCTGAAGAGCAATGGGCAGCTGCATACCCCAAAGATCATATAGATTGTGAGAAGTTGAAGATCTATATTAGTGAGTATCTCTACAAAGGACATGAGACTCTTTGGAAGTATATTGCTCATAAGTGGAAGCAGAGGTACTTAGTCTACTACCAAGCCAAGGAAGCTGCAATGCATCAAGGTCTACACTGGAACATTATTGTTCATTAATTTCTACATTTAGCAGTCTCTAAGAAGTTTGTACCTCTTAGGTCGCTTTTGTGCCCTAGCAATTATCATAAGAAGCTTAGCTGGTTCCATAGAAGACATGTCAAGTCGTATAGGAAAATCCCCTACATAGGTCCTTCCTATGACATAGAACATGCTAAGTTTGAGAGCTTCTTTCTTGACAATGAGAAGAAGCTTTGGGCTCTTCTCCAGCCTTTTCTTGCTCAGATCCCTCCTTCTCTGTATTTACCAAGTTCATTACCAGCTTCATAAACTTGTTTTTGTCTTTGAACATTTTAGTTATATGAATGATAGTTCTGTTCCTCATGTCTATGGATCTCTCTCTCTCTCCCTCTTAGTATCTTACCTTTTCTGTTAATGCCAAAAAGGGGGAGAAAGAAAGTAAGAAACAAATAACTTAATCTACAGGAGAACATATTAGTGCAATCTTAAAATTTATTTTTCACTGTCTATTTAAAAGTTTTTGTCATTAACAAAAAGGGGGAGAATTGTTCAGCAACTATCTCCTAAGAAAATCATTTAAGACTTTAAATTATTTTAACATGGTGATTTTGCTATGACAAAACCTTTTAAAAGATTTCTCACAATCAAATCTATTGCAACATATCACAGAACATATTTTGAACAATACTATAGTAACACTATATTGAAAATTTTCTAAGTCCACAGAATACACTATGTATCATACTGTCTCCAACTGTGGACTCCGACTTTGAAAAATCGAAGTGGACTCACTTTGGAAATTGAAGTATGGACTCCATCTCTTGAGAAGTTGAATCCTGACTCCGACTTTGAGAAGTCAAAGTAGGGTATCGAATTATGAACTGAGAATTTGATGTCCTCACTCCGACTTCAAAAAGTCGAAGTCTACTCTCCGACTCTAGAAAGTCAAAAATCTCTTCGTTGATATTCAACTCCAGGAAGTCGAATAAGTTTACTCCAACTTTATGAAGTCAAATTCCTTCTGGGACTTCTGTAGAATCAAATTTTAATCTATCTCTCATATCTTAGACTCTGACCTCAGAGAGTCGAAGTACATCTCTTTTGTCTCCGACTTCCCTGACAACTTCTGTACTTCACTTTTCCATGCAAATATTATTTTATGGTTTCATGAAATGTTGATTGTCTGGTATTACATTTGCTTAATGATATCTTCTATAGAACATATAGCACCTGTATATCATTCAAAATTATATCATGTCATGTTATTATTATTTAATGTATTCTGACAGATAGAATATATTATACTCAAAACAACCACAAGAATTGTCTGTAAAGATGTCTGAAATATTAATTCAAATTGGTCTCTTGCTTTATGTCACAAGTTCATATTCTCTTTTCGTTCAACAGATATCTTGCAATTAATGCCATCAGGCGCATGGGGTATCTGACAGAGGCTCACCTACCATTGTCAGAACCTCACCTTACCTTCTAATGCAACGATCTGTCTGTATTTATTTTGCACTGAACTTGTGTCTGTCTGAGGTTTCCATACTTTTACATATATCTCTGACTCACCTACCTCATAAAGTATGGAGGTATCTTTTCTTTTGTCTTATCCTTGTTGCAGAACATTTATTAGGCACATTTTCAGCATGGAGCTTTCACAGAACCTTAATTAGAAGCTGACCTCTAAGCTGAGAAGCTACAAGCATGGTTTGAAGCCGTTGGAAAGCTAAAAAGCTGAAGAACTAATGGATAATCAAAATCTCATCTGCACCCAAAAGATTAAAGACCACTCCTCAAACGGTTAGATCTCCAACGGATAGTTTCAAACGGACACATCCTCTAAAGCATATATAGAAGCCAAAGTTTGAACAAGAGGAGACACCATGTGTGAAACCAGCTAGTAATTCATTCAACTCTCTCCTGCCTTCTGCTAGCAAGAGCCTCTACAAGCCTTCTCCTGCGCTACAAAAATTGAGAGCATCTTCAATCAGAAAATTTTCAAGCTCTCTTCCTCACAGAAGTCTTGTTGTGTGTTGGGTAGAATTTGTAATTACATATCCTTCTGTCCACCCTTCCTAATTCAGAAAGGATCATAGTTGTAGTTCTTATTTTTTTTTACTCCTTTTTGAATTTTCTGTGTTTGCTCATTCTTTGGAGCAAACCAATAAGTGTTCTTTCAATTCTGTCTTTGTAAACCCTCGGGAGGTTTGTTCGTACAGTGCCCCTTTTGTATAGGGAAGACCTTGTTCAAGGTAGTTATTGTACCCCTATTGAGGGAAGACTTGTTTGGGAGCAAGTGGGCTTGTAATACCTCTTAAGGGTGAGAGAAGGTGTAGTAACCCGGAAAATTCAGTATTTAAAAATTTAAAATAATAAATTTCTATAAAAATGGAATAATAGAAACATACATACCATTATCATATGTGTAAGAACACATCTAGTGTAATACCCCAAAAATATCATTAATTAAAAATTATAGATAAAATGAAATTTTTTTCAATTAATAAAAATTTAAACTAATTAAATGATACGCATCATTATCACATGGATAAAAACATATATAAAATTTTTGTAAAAATAAAAGTTATACTTTAAAGAATATTCCCTAATGACCCATTAAGAAATTGGGGCATAGAAAAATAATTCGACTAGGTTTTTAGAATTTAGGTGACTTATTATTTTAATCAAGGGATAATTCAGAAAACCTATTATTTTATGAGCCAAGTGGATTAATAATTAAAAGTCAAATAATGGGTAGACTTTAACAATATGTATTGATAATCCATCATGAGAAATTGGATCAATGGACCTCTCATGGCCATGAATAAATTCAAATGGGAAATTCCCATAAGTTAAATTCTATTAAGTGATGGGCCCATTAGAAATAAGTGGGCTAAAATAGAGATTTTAAAAAGAGGAATAATAGAGAAATACCCAAAATTCGTAACTAGAATATTACTAAATAGAAAAGAGATATTTAATGCTTTAAATAGCTAGTTTGAATTAGGATTGGATTCCTAAACCTACCCTAATAGGTTGGCCACGAATTTGGCTCCCATCCTAACCCAAATAGAAGTTGGAAAGCAAGGAAGGAAAGAAGGAGTTAGGAAATCTCGTAATTAAAGAGAAATTTGAGTAGTAGTAGGAATAGGAACCCTTACTAGCTTAAATACTCTCTTAACTCTCCATGGCCGGCCTTGAAACTTTGCTGGGGCTCTCTAGACGTGGAGAGAAGGCCAAGGAGAAGGATAATTCATGGGGAGAAGGCTCTGTCAAGCATCTTCCTTTGTTCTTCAAGTTCTAGCCCTAGAAGAGTAAAACGACTAAAGGTAGGCATTCTCACGAGCAAAACTCAATTAAATCCATTTGTAGATTGTTCCATACATCAAGAACAAAATCCCTCTTGTTTCACTCTTTTTCATCGAGCGAATCTTTTGATCTCTATTTTTGAAATTCTGCAAATATGATGAACCCGACCCTTCTTCTTTATTCTTGATCTCCATGTATACTCAACCTCGTGCTCTCAAATTTTAACTAGAGTTACTAATGGATGTTAGGCATATTTTGCCCCTAAAAGCCCTAATTTTTATCCATCCTTTGTCACGAATTAAATCTTGCATGATTTCGACAATGTACTATTGCGGTTTAACCTTGACTTGTGTTACAAGTTCCATACCTCTTTGTGGAGTCGTTTTTAGACCAATTGTTCGACAGAGAACTTGTTACCTCATGAGTCTACTTTCATTTGGCACTGTTTTCCCCAATTTTTTTTTATCGTACTAAGAGTATTAGCCCGAACATTAACACTGTGTCAGATTCATGTAGTCAGTCACAATATGTTTTATTACCTAGTCAAACGACCTTTGTTTCTCAATTATTTGCTATTGTACAAAGTATTGGAAGTAATCTAACTAACAAAGGTGGTTTCACTCAATTTGGATCACCCTAGAATTTGTTTTGATTTTTCAAACCCACAGCTGTCAAACCCAATCCAAGTCGGAGTTGGAAATAGGTAGAAAAAGCAACCCAAACGTCATTTTCAGGTAGCGACAGGTCGACACGTCTCTACCATAACGTGACAACATCATGGTCGCGACCCATACCAAAAATCAGGCCATTTCGTGGTCTTTTTCAGAAGGCGACAAGTTCATGGTCGCGTTCACTTTCAGAAGGCGACAGGCAATGCGTCGTGTTCTGCCTGTGTCCGCTTAATCGGCCATAACTTTTTTTATAGATCTCGGATTGATGAGCCGTTTTCTTTACTGGATTCCTCATTCAAAGGGATTCAATTTGGTATATTCATGTGTGAGATTTGAATGAAAAATCAATGAGTTATGACCTTAGGAAGTGAAGGGATGGGATTGTATTTGCCTTCTAAAAGGCATACATCTTGGTTTCCGTCGTTTTGCGTCGTTCCTTGCATGTGTGAGTTTGATCTCTTCTAAGAAGGTTCTAGAAAGTATTAACATGCATTTATCAACCCATATCAAAGTTAAAACATGTTTACATAATTTTTAATTGATTTTAAGTTCATGATCATGCTCTCTACTTGCCGATTATCCACTTCTTGCCTTGTTATCAAACTTGCTAAAAACACATGTTATACAATGGAGTCATATTGAATGATTTAAAATGTAAGAACACGACATATTTCTATCTATGATTTCTCTCACACGTTCACACACTTGAACCATCTAATTATGGCTTGACTTGGCACAAAATATCTCATAATGTATCTGGTTAATTTATTGCAATAATGTACATTAAATTGATCCATTTTAAATGAACTTGTCTTCGTTTCTCGCGTTGTTTGGGAATACCGTTACCGACGCTCCACTGTTCTAGAATTCCTCTAGAACGTCGGGCACTTGTTTCTATATACACACTTTCCTTGACTTGGACGAACTCTCCATCGGATATTCCTTCTGCCGGACTAGTGAATCCTTGTTCAAGACCTCCGTAAGTCTCCTCTGTCCATGGATTCCCACATGGTCGACGATCTGGTTGTACCCTAACACCTATGATACCCTTTAGGGATCGACAAGATCCAAACAGCCTTAGTTGCTCTCGCTCTTATCTTGAATCACGCCGGACCTCTGGACCTGCGCATAACGAGGACAGCGGTAGGGTCGTGAATTTCCACCTGACTGCCAACACCAAGTGCATGTGTTGTGCAACTGTTACTACCGCCTGGTTACTCGACGTATTACGTGCAATGTCCACTAGCTCTCATCTATACTCTACTCGCTCATTTATTCACGTTCACTCTACTATCTCATCTATTCATCTAGTGCACTTATCTATTTCTTGGTACTCTCAAATTGGCCATTAATTGATTGTCTAAAGATAAACAATATAGCTAATGCCAGCGCAATAGGGCCCGATCAGGTCCTAGGGGGAGCGCTCGAAAGTGCCATTTGCCCGCGGGAGTTAAATGATCAGGATGTCGGCATTACATCCAAGTGCCATACTATCAAGATTAATCTAAGACAATCAACACAAAGTGCTATATTCTCTCATTGTCTATTGACAACAAAAGTGCTATGTTCTCTCTCTCGGCTATCTACGGATAACCAAAGTGCCATTACTATTTCGATTGACGGAAGTTAATCAAAAGTGCTATACTATTTCGATTGATAAGAAAATCAATCAAAGTGCAATTTGCTCTCTATATGGCCAACTACTTTCTCTCTCCTTTCTATACATGTTGCTTGATATTGCTGGACGTTGACGCTATGTGCCATCGTGTTATTTTTGTTTTCTATCGCGACTCGACTTTAACTAACGTGCTATACCTGATTCGTCTGCTATCAGCACCATGTTACTTGTGCTATTACGTTCACAACTTTACTTGACTCTCTCTATCATTAGTTACTCTGCCATTTAATGCATTAATTATTTAAAGCCTGCTTGACTATTGAGATTTAAGTCCTACTGGGCGTTATCGCTCACCCTTCGTTATTTGTCTTGTATGCCTCAGGTAAGTCGGACTCTGACATCACACACACCAATGGGACAGGACCAGAGTGATGAGCTACCTGGAGTCAACTCATGAAGTTACCTTAGTACCATGGAGTCTAGTAGTTATTGCTTTAGATTTCTTTTCAATGTAATGACGTCATTGAGCCCTATGTATTGGCTTCGAATTAGCGGTTGTAATGGTCTTAGTGATTTTATAATGAAATCAAGAGTTATTTCAATTATTGTTCATTAGATGCTCTGATGTTTGCAAAAGTATGCGCAATTGTCGTTACCATACTCGTTGTTCGCGTCTCCCTCCGATTTATTCCGCTGCTAAATTGGAGGGGCGTGACATCTAGAAATTCGATAAAAATTATAAATCAACCCCAAATATTATCCCTAAGTGTTCCACAAAGAATTCGTGTAACGAAAAATCCGATTAGCCAAGCATACGTCACAATGTGACTAATTATCCAAATTAGGAAGCTAAGTCGGAAAACTGTTAACACGGATAGATAACCCGGCCATAAATTAAACAAACATGTTGGAGAGACTTCCAACGTCATGTAATGATGACCCATTAAGGAAATTGGGCTTAGAAAAATAATTCGGAGCAAGTTTTAGAATTTGAGGTGACTTATTATTGTAATTAATGAATAATTCAGAAAACCCATTATCATATGAGCCAAGTGGATTAACAATTAAAAATAAAATGAAGAGTAGACTCCAAACAATATGTAATGATAATCCATCATCAGAAATTAGATCAATGGACCTCCGATAGCCCATGAATAAATTCAAGTAAGAAAATTAATTAAATTAAATAGAAAATCAAAGAAAAGAGAATTAAATAAAAACCATTAAATGAAATAAGTAATGTGCTTTATTAAATGGACCCTTTAAATTTTAGTGGGCCAAAATAAGGATTTTTAAAAGAAGAATAATAGAAAATACCCTAAATTCGTAACTAAACTATTACTTAAATAGAAAAGGGGTAATTAATGCATTAAATAGCTAGTTTGAGTTAGATTTGGATTCCTAAACCTACCCCAATTGCTTGGCCATGAAATCTCCTCTCTCTCTCAACCCAATTAGGAGATCTCTTGCTTAAAAAGGGGAGAGGAAAATAGGAAACTCAGAATTAAATGGGAATTAGACTTAAACTAGGAAATGGAATTAGGGGGAGCTTGAATACTTCTCTAAAACTCTCATGGCTGGCCGTAGCTCATGCCAAGGGTTTGCTAGATGTGGGAAGGAGACAGGGAGAAGGAGAATTCATGGAGAAGAAATCTCTCTCAAGCTTCATCTCGAGTTCTTCAAGTTCTAGCCCTAGAAGAGGAAATCGAGTCAAGGTAGGCATTCTCACGAGCATAAACTATGAAAATTTAACTGTAGGTTTTTCCTATCATCATGAACAAAGTCCTCAAATTTTGTAATTTTCCTTTGACCCAATCTTTTGTTATGGATTTTTGAAGTTCTCAAGTTGCTTGACCCCGAGCTCTCATCAAAAATTCTTGTTCCCCATGTACCCTTGATAACTTGACACGAAAATTTTACTGGAAATACTGACGACTGTTAGGGATATTTTGCCCCTAAAAGCCCTTATTTTCATCTACTCTATCTTGTGAATAAATTCTTGCATCTCCACTATTCACAGTTTGTTGTACTCTATGTTTCATTTGATTAAAATCTATCTAAAACATATCCCTTTTCAAATTCCTATTTACTGTAAGTACTCACACATGTCTAGATCATTATGCAACTAGTTTCATTATTTTTCATCGACTGTGCTATTTGTTCTTATTTTCTAAAGCCTCCTGTATCAAATATACTAATGATTGACCCGCAATCCAAAGTCCTGTCTGATTCCTGTTGGACTCAGGCGCAGGCCATGAGAACGTGATGGCCCAATAGGTCGCGTTCTAGGGTGTGGTTGTGACAGATAGGCACGTCGTGTTCTGAACACGACAGGCCGTGCCGTCGCGATCCATGTGCCTGACCTGACTGACTCGTCGCGACCCTTACATGCCCCTGTCGCGATCTGACCATCTGTCATGACCGACCCATCGCGATCCATCTAAACACCTGTCACAATCTCAGTGCCTGTTCTGAATAGCCTATCGCGTTTAGTGCAAGCCCTTGTCGCGATCTGCCCTGACCACGTCGCTACCCTCATGGGGGTGCATCGCGATCTGGGTCTTTTACAGAAAAACCCTTGATTCTTCATACTCGAACTCCTTAGAGTGTCTATACATCTGTTAATAGTCATCACCGCAGTAAATAAAATGTTAAAATCTTACTTGGTATAATTGCTTAAAAGACATACACTTGATTCTTGTCATGTCAATGATTTCTCTTACACAAAGCACACACAATGAACCACCCATTTATGGCTTAATTGACATGAACATGATACATAACATATCACAATTAAAAAAAAAAAAAAAAAAAGATACATAACATATCTGGTAATTTAGGTAATTAAATTGCCCAATTTTAATGGAACTTGTTTACGTTTTCGTGCGATGCTTTGGAACACCGATCTCGATGCTCCACTGTTCTAGAATTCCTCTAGAATGTCGAGCACTTGTTTCCTTATATACACGCTCTCTTGACTTGGACGAACTCTCCGTCAGATACTCTTTCTGTCGGACTAGTGAGTCTTTGTTCAAGGCCTTCGTAAGTCTCCTCTGTCCATGGATTCCCACATGGTCGACGAGCTGGTTGTACCCTAACACCTATGATACCCTTTAGGGATCAATATGATCCAAACAGCTATTAGAAGTTCACCTTTATCTGGGATCATGCTGGACCTCTGAACCTATGCATAACATGGCCAGCAAAAAGGTAGTGAATTCCACCTGACTTCCAACACCAAGTGCCCGTGTTGTGCAACTGTTACTATCGCCTGTTTACTCGACGTGTTATGTGCAATGTCCCTTAGTTCTTATCTATACTTTACTCGCTCGTCTATTCTCGTTCACTCTACTATCTCATCTATTCATCTAGTGCTCTCATCTATTTCTTGGTACTCTCTATTGGCCATTAACTGATTGTCTAAAGACAAACAACATAACCAATGCCTGCGCAATAGGGCCCGATCTAGTCCTGGGGAGAGCACCCGAAAGTGCCATTTGTCTATGGGAGTTAAATGATCAGGATGTCAGCATTACATCCAAGTGCCATACTATCAAGATTAATCTAAGACAATCAAAACAAAGTACTATATTCTCTCGTTGTCTTTTGACAAACAAGTGCTATACTCTCTCTCGGCTATCTTCGGATAACCAAAGTGCAATACTATTTTGATTGATAAAACTTAATCAAAAGTTATATACTATTTCGATTGATAAGAAATCAATCAAAAGTGCAATTTACTCTCTATATGGCCAACTACTTATCTCTCCTTGCTATACATGTTACTTGCTATTGTTTGACAATGTCGTTATTTGCTATTGTGTTGTTACAATTTTCTATCGTGACTTAACTTTTATCCTCGTGCTATACATGATTCATCTGCTATCTGAACCAGGTGACTTGTGCTATTCCAATCACGTGCTATCATGCTATCTTTTACGATACTTAACTCTCTCGCTCTCTATCTTTAGTTACTCTGCCATTTAATGCATTAATTATTTAAAGCCTACTTGAGCCTGAAGATTTAAGTCCTACTAGGTGTTATCACTCACCCTTCGTTATTTGTCTTGTGTGCCTCAGGTAAGTCGGACTTTGACGTCACACACACTAATGGGACAGGATCAGAGTGATGAGTGACCTGGAGTCAACTCATGAAGTTACCTTAGGACCATGGAGTATAGTAGTTATTGTTTTAAATTTCTTTCCAATGTAGTGATGTCATTGAGCCGTATGCGTGGCTGCGAATTAGTGGTTGTAATAGTCTTAGTGATTTTATAATGAAATGAAGAGTTTTATTCAATTTATTATTCAATAGATGCTCTGAATTATTCAACTGTTGTATATTTTACTCGACTATGTACTTGGTTCACGTCTCCCTGATTTATTCTGCTGCTAAATTGGCGGGGCGTGATAGTTGGTATCAAAGCCTAGGATGTCCTTATTAGGATATTTTAGGTGCTAGGATGTTCTAGGTGAAATGCCATGACATGTGTCTAAGCCAACCACCCTACTTAGGCGAGGATTGGGTAGAACCATGGTTAAGATTTGAATACAATCGTCTATACGTATGTATCAGCTTAATATTACTTTAGCATCCTAATGACAACGTTATTCTTGAAGGGACTCTAAATGGATGATGACATGAGATCAACCCAAAGGCTAGTTCTGGCATGTCAGCAAGCCGCTCAACTACTAGAAAGAGCTCTGGAAGCGACTAAGGAGATTAAAAAGGAGACCAATCAGAATGGGAAGAGAAGACATAACCATGGCAAGAAGGCCAACCAACGAGTGAATCGTAATGATGAGATCATCTGCCTTCATTGTCACAAGCCAGATCATGTGGCCAAGGAGTGTTGGTGAAAATTTGGTGCATGCCTACGTTGTGGCAACTCGAGGCATCAGCTGCGAGACTGTCCACTCTTAGAAGAATCAGCTACTAGTTTGGAAAATCCCAATTCTATGACAAAATGGAAGCAACCAAACAATGGTAAGGGTAAAATGAAGAATAAAGAGAAGGTGTTGAAAAGGGAATGTGATAATAAAGGAGGAGATACAAAAAATAGCCAGAGAATGAAAGGAGAAGTGAAGAGGAAGAAAGTTTGTGAATTTTGTGAAAAGCCAAGGCATCAGGTTGATAACTATTGGAAGAAATTGGGCAGATGCTTGCGATGTGGAAGTCAACAACATCGAGTCATCGATTGTCCAATAAAGAAGAATCAAACTCCACGTCAAGGACGATTGCAAGCCCTTGTGGATATAAATCATGCCAATGAAGATAGACAAGGTATCATCACTAAACCCTTAGTTGATTTCATATTATTTTCATGATAGCAAAGCTCTAAGTGGGGGAGATAATGGAATGAAATATTCAAAGTAAATTGGTAGTCGTATCATATCATATGAATTTGAGGACCAAATTCTTTTTAAGTGGGGGAGGATGTAGCAACCCAGAAAATTCAGTATTTAAAAATTCAAAATAATACATTTCTATAAAAATGGAATAATAGAAACATACATACCATTATCATATGTGCAAGAACACATCTAGAAATTCCGTAAAAACTATAAATCAACCCCAAATATTATCCCTAAGTGTTCCACGAAGAATTCGTGCAACGAAAAATTCGATTGGCCAAGCATACGTCACAATGTGACTAATTATCCAAATTAGGAAGCTAAGTCGGAAAACTGTTAACACGGATAGATAACCCGGCCATAAATTAAACAAACCTGTCGGAGAGACTTCCAACGTCATGTAATGATGACCCATTAAGGAAATTGGGCTTAGAAAAATAATTCGGAGCAACTTTTAGAATTTGAGGTGACTTATTATTGTAATTAAGGAATAATTTAGAAAACCCATTATCATATAAGCCAAGTAGATTAACAATTAAAAATAAAATGATGAGTAGACTCCAAACAATATGTAATGATAATCCATCATGAGAAATTAGATCAATGGACCTTCGATAGCCCATGAATAAATTCACGTAAGAAAATTAATTAAATTAAATAGAAAATCAAAGAAAAGAGAATTAAATAAAACCATTAAATGAAATAAGTAATGGGCTTTATTAAATTGACCCTTTAAAATTTAGTGGGCCAAAATAAGGATTTTTAAAAGAAGAATAATAGGAAAATACCCTAAATTCGTAACTAAATTATTACTTAAATAGAAAAGGGGTAATTAATGCATTAAATAGCTAGTTTGAGTTAGATTTGGATTCCTAAACCTACCCCAATTGCTTGGCCACCAAATACCCTCTCTCTCAACCCAATTAGGAGATCTCTTGCTTAAAAAGGGGAGAGGAAAATAGGAAACTCGGAATTAAATAGGAATTAGACTTAAACTAGGAAATGGAATTAGGGGGAGCTTAAATACGTCTCTAAAACCCTCATGGCCGGCCCTAGCTCATGCCAAGGGTTTGCTGGACGTGGGAAGAAGCCAGGGAGAAGAAATCTCTCTCAAGCTTCATCCCGAGTTCTTCAAGTTCTAGCCCTAGAAGAGGAAATCGAGTCAAGGTAGGCATTCTTACGAGCATAAACTATGAAAATTTAACTGTAGGTTTTTCCCATCATCATGAACAAAGTCCTCAAATTTTGTAATTTTCCTTCGACCCAATCTTTTGTTATGGATTTTTGAAGTTCTGCAAGTTGCTTGACCCCGAGCTATCATCAAAAATTCTTGTTCCCCATGTACCTTTGATAACTTGACACAAAAATTTTACTGGAAATACTGACAGCTGTTAGGGATCTTTTGCCCCTAAAAGCCCTTATTTTCATCTACTCTATCTTGTGAATAAATTCTTGCATCTCCACTGTTCACAGTTTGTTGTACTCCATGTTTCATTTGATTAAAACCTGTCTAAAACATATCCATTTTCAAATTCCTATTTATTGTAAGTACTCACGCATGTCTAGATCATTATGCAACTAGTTTCATTATTTTTCATCGACTGTGCTATTTGTTCTTATTTTCTAAAGCCTCCTGTATAAAATATACTAATGATTGGCCCGCAATCCAAAGTCCTGTCTGATTCCTGTTGGACTCAGGCGCAGGCCATGAGAATGCGACGGCCCGATAGGTCACGTTCTGGGGTCTGGTCGCGATAGACAGGCACGTCGCGTTCTGAACGCGACAGGCCGTGCCGTCGCTATCGTGTGCCTGACCTGACTGACCCGTCGCGACCCTTGCATGCCCTTGTCGCGATCTGACCCCCTGTCATTACCGACCCGTCGCGATCCATCTAAACACCTATCGTGATCTCAGCGCCTGTTCTGAGCAGCCTGTCGTGTTCAGTGCAAGCCCTTGTCGCGATCTGCCCTGACCACGTCGCTACCCTCATGGGGGTGCGTCGCCATCTGGGTCTTTTAAAGAAAAACCCTTGATTCTTCATACTCGAACTCCTTACAGTGTTTATACGTCTATTAATAGTCATTACCGCAGTAAATAAACTGTTAAAATCTTACTTCGTATAATTGCTTAAAAGACATACACTTGATTCTTGTCATGTCTATGATTTCTCTTACACAAAGCACACACTTTGAAGCATCCATTTATGGCTTAATTGACATGAACATGATACATAACATATCTAGTAATTTAGGTAGTTAAATTGTCGTATTTTAAAGGAACTTGTTTAAGTTTTCATGTGATGCTTTGGAACACCGATCTTGACGCTCCACTGTTCTAGAATTCCTCTAGAACGTCGAGCACTTGTTTCCTTATATACACACTCTCTTGACTTAGATGAACTCTCCGTCGGATACTCCTTCGGCCAGACTAGTGAGTCTTTGTTCAAGACCTCCGTAAGTCTCCTCTGTCCATAAATTCCCACATGGTCGACGAGCTAGTTGTACCCTAACACCTATGATACCCTTTAGGGATCAATATGATCCAAACGGCTATTAGAAGTTTGCCCTTATCTGGGATCACGCTGGACCTCTGAACCTGTGCATAACATGGCCAGCAGAAAGGTAGTGAATTCCACCTAACTACCAACACCAAGTGCGCATGTTGTGCAACTGTTACTATCGCCCGATTACTCGACGTGTTATGTGTAATGTCCCTTAGTTCTCATCTATACTCTAATCGCTCGTCTATTCTCGTTCACTCTACTATCTCTTCTATTCATCTAGTGCTCTCATCTATTTCTTGGTACTCTCTATTGGCCATTAACTGATTGTCTAAAGATAAACAACATAACCAATGCCTGCGTAATAGGGCCCGATCTGGTCCTGGGGAGAGCGCCCGATGCCCATGGTAGTTAAATGATCAGGATGTCGGCATTACATCCAAGTGCCATACTATCAAGATTAATCTAAGACAATCAAAACAAAGTGCTATATTCTATTATTGTCTTTTGACAAACAAGTGCTATACTCTCTCTCGGCTATCTTCGGATAACCAAAGTGTAATACTATTTTGATTGACGAAACTTAATCAAAAGTGCTATCCTATTTTGATTGATAAGAAAATCAATCAAAAGTGCAATTTACTCTCTATATGGCCAACTACTTCTCTCTCCTTGCTATACATGTTACTTGCTATTGTTTGACAATGTCGTTATTTGCTACTGCGTTGTTATCATTTTCTATCGTGACTTAACTTTTATCCTCGTGCTATACTTGATTCATCTGCTATCTGAACCAGGTGACTTGTGCTATTCCAATCACGTGCTATCATGCTATCTTTTACGATACTTGACTCTCTCGCTCTCTATCTTTAGTTACTCTGCCATTTAATGCATTAATTATTTAAAGCCTGCTTGAGCCTGAGATTTAAGTCCTACTGGGTGTTATCGCTCACCCTTCGTTATTTGTCTTGTGTGCCTCAGGTATGTCGGACTTTGACGTCACACACACCAATGGGACAGGACCAGAGTGATGAGCGACCTGGAGTCAACTCATGAAGTTACCTTAGTACCATGGAGTCTAGTAGTTATTGTTTTAAATTTCTTTCCAATGTAGTGATGTCATTGAGCCGTATGCGTGGCTGCGAATTAGTGGTTGTAATAGTCTTAGTGATTTTATAATGAAATGAAGAGTTTTATTTAATTTATTGTTCAATAGATGCTCTGAATTATTCAACTATTGGACATTTTACTCGACTATGTACTTGGTTCACGTCTCCCGATTTATTCCGCTGCTAAATTGGCGGGGCGTGACAGAAGGCCAAGTATTCTTGGCAGTTAGTGAAATCTCAAGTGGTTTGCTTGAGGACTAGATGTAGGACTTCCATGTGGGAAGGGCCGAACTAGCATAAAATTCTTTATGTATTTGTGTGATTGTTTTCGCCAATTTATTCTTGAATCACACACTATACTAAATTCTAACAGTTCTATTTAGTGTTGTCTAATTTTAGATAAAATTTTAAAAGGTCAAGAAGTCCTATTCACCCCCATCTAGGACATCATTAGTGCCATCTCAATCCAGTAATACAATCATGAATAAAATTTTCTATAAATGAAGAATGTCATGAATATGATGAAAAATGCTAATGATAGAGAGATATCATATAATTAGTGTATTCTTCATTTTATCTGATATAGATATAATGTAATTTGTTGAGGTGACACTTCAAAAATAACGAAGTGAACTTTGTATATGATGGAGTGAACTTCGGATATGATGAAGTGGACTTCATATATGACGAAATGAATCATCGTATATCACGATTTCAGTGTGATCAGTCGAAGTGAAGTCTTCATGTTTTACTTCCTTTATAACGAAGTGAACTTCGGATATGACGAAGCAAACTTCGTATATGACGAATTGAACTTTGTATATCACGATTTCAACGTGATCAATCAAAGTGAAGTTTTTGTGTTTTACTTCGGATATGACGAAGTGAGTTTGTTATATCACGATTTTAACGTAATCAGTTGAAGAGAAGTTTTTGTGTTTTACTTCGCATATGACGAAGTGAACTTCGGATATGATGAAGTGTACTTTGTATATTTTTTATTTCAACATGATCAGTCGAAGTGAAGTCTTTGTGTTTTACTTCATATATGATGAAGTGAACTTCGTATATGACGAAGTGGACTTCGTATATTCTTTAGGCAAACAAAGTTATACTTAAGATTTCTGAGAGGAATCACTTATGTGACAAGGTATTCTTTATTGATTTATTATATGATATGTAAGAGAGAGAAATGTAGTATTTGACATGTTTTGATTATAAATAAATATCTTATTGATTTTGTCATCTTCAAAACTTATTATATATTATGGTTTGATTCTGTGAATGTATAATGTATATTTTGAATAGAGGTTCAACAAACTTCCCCTTTTTGTTGATGACCAAATACAGATATTAAAGTAAATGCAACATTGGAGCAAATATGTACACATGTAAGAGACATGATGTAAATCCACATATAATGTCATCTCCCCCTTTCAATTATAATTTGTCTCCCCCTTTACATTATAGAGTTGTATTACATCTATCCCTCTTTTTGTAAGGTCAACGAAAAGGGAGTGATAACTCATCATCAGTCAAGTACAAGGTTGAGAAAAATGCTTCATAGTAGGGAAGGAGAAATCTATGAAGATTAGGTTCAGTACTTTGCAGGCATCTGTCAAAAAGAGAGAAGTCCATATGGACATTTGGACCTAAAGAGCGTTTAAAAAATGCAAGATGCCATTGATAAAGAGTGTGGATAGTGGTTTGAGTTGGAGGTTTGAGATGAAATCTGATGAAGATAAATTCTTGTCTTTTGGACTGAAGGAAGCATAAAGTAGAGGTCATAGCCCATAAGTAGCATTCTTCCTGGGCATCATGCTTGGCTTTATAGTATAGGTGAAATTTGTCAACCCAAAGTGGAGTGGCATGTCCCCCTAGGGTGGCATATTTGTGAGCAAAATTGTCATCAATGTCCGAGAGGTGTACTCAGCAGAAAGAGTACGGTAGAATTGATGCCATTCATAGAGAGATAGTCTTTCCAGTTGAGTCAGAATGAGCTGAATGGAATGAGTAAGAGAGGAGTATTTTCTGGCAATAATAAGGAGACATTCGAACATGGAGAGAGGGAATTAGTATTTGACTAGTTTCCTACATTGAGTTTTGATGGCTATTGTGAGAATCCATGAGAAGTTGGGACTAGCAGCAATGGCTCCAATGAGAGAGGGATATTTGTCACTCACAGGAATATGAGAAGTGGAGGGATCAGGATAAGCACTGAAATTATGAAGCTGTTCATACTGATAATAAGAGATGCGAGGAAGGTTAAGAGTCATCCTTTGTTTGTTGAATTTGAGCAGGTGATCACAGAAGCTAGTCAGCTGTTCAAGAGAATCATTATGTTCAAAGTGGGCTTGCTGCTGAAGCCATTCATCCAAGCTGATTGTCGATCGGCCTGTTCTAACTCTATGAGCATTGGTCTTGAAGAAGCATCTGGCATCATCTGGATGTTGTTGGAGCCATTGTTCCTGTGTCAGATGCTCAATTGTATTTAGAATATTTTGCAGTTTGTTTCCATCCAATTGTTTCAAATCCACTAAGATGAAGAGCCAATCTTTGAGGTCCAGTGCTGGGAGTCCAAGAGCTAGGTGATACCTCCACATTTTGAGATACTTTATGTAAATCTTTACTCTTGGGTGGTGAATGAAGTGGTAAGTTAGTGCGGGGTACTTAGGTTCATTGGGGTCAGGCTTGTGACATTTAGATTAAGATGGCCTAGAAGAGCATGCTTAAGGACCCAGAGGAGCATCAAACAAAATATCTTCAACTTTGACCTTGGGATAAGTCTGAGGGTTGGGGGTTGGTTGGGAGGATGGACGAGGGGAGTTAACTGGTGATGGAGTAGGCTGGCTTGGAGGTGGTGGTTGTGGCTCTGTAGGTGGATTTGAAGATTGCTCAGGAGCTGGGGGTGGGGAGTTCTGAGGAGGTGGAGGTGGTGATTTTTCAGGAGCTGGGGGTTGTGAGGTGTGGGTGGGGAGGGTTGATGAGGTTCTGGATTTGAAAGTGGAGAGGTGGCTGGTTGGGGGGAAGAAGGCTCACCAGTTTCCCTAGTAGGATGGGGTCTCTTGGCAGTGAATTTCTTTCTTAGAATGGGCTTGGGCACAGGAGGGGTTTCTGTAGTCGAGGAGGAGAGAGTCCCTTTGACCAGAGTGGTGGGAGTTCTCATGGCAATGTGTAGGTTGCCCAATTCAGAGAAGAAGTTTGTTCTCATACACTCCAGCTGATACCCAAGTTTACTGACCTCAATTTTGATGTTTGCAATATCTTGTTTCCAAGGATCTTTAGTGGATGGCTCCTCAGATCTATGTTGGTCATGTGCCTCGGTCTGGGCTCTGCCTAACTGATCAAACTTCAATGTTTCTTTAGTGGCCTGAGGTTGCTCCCCCTGAGATGTAGAGGGATCATCAATTGGGGGTTGGTAGGAGATTTGAGGCTCTTGGGGAGAAGGGATTTCTGAAGGAATCGATTCAGGAGAGGTCTTGGTCTCCTCCTGAGGAGTTGAATCTGAGGCCAAGTCAGAAAAGGCTTCTGAAATTAGCTCAGAAAGCTTGTCAAATGTTTTGGATGGTATGCATTCCTCAACAGAGATATTGGAGTATCCAGGTGAGACTACACTGGGACAATCAACTAATGGAACACTAGTGGGGGCTTCAGATGTATCTATATGTGGAGCTTCGACTAACTCCGCAGCTGGAATTTTAGCTGATCCTTTGGTTGGGTCTTCGATTGGTGCTTCAATTGGTCCTTCAGCTGGGGCTTCGGCTGGTGCTTAAGCTGGTGCTTCAGCTGGTCCTTCAGTTGCGGCTTCAGCTGGTTTTTCAGGTGGTCCTTCATCAACTGGTCCTTCAGCTGGGACTTCGGATGGTCCTTGTATTGGAGCTATAACTGAGTGGTCCTCAAAGATTTGATGTGAACATAGAGGAATGCTATCCTTGGTCTAGTGCCCATCTATCAATTTAAATTGACTTCTTCTCAGATTTGATATTCTTAGGTGTTGAATCTGAGGAATAGTCATTTCATTGTCAAAGTCTATGTCAAAATTCCTGAAGATGATGCTAAGCATCGGACCATAAAGTAGGGTTGTAGCTAGTTGGGCTACTGACTACATTTTCTGAAGAATGAAAGAGGCAAAGTTTATCTGATGCCCTTGAACTACCCAAAATAACAAACTGCCATCCCGCTGAGTGATCACAACATGATTGCCTTGGTGGGGGAGTAGGATGTGGCTAATCATAAGGTGAATTAACCATTTAACTGCTAAAAGCTGATTAATGTCGATTGTCCCTCTTTTCATCTGACACAAAGGACTAATAATACCCAATTTTTGATGGTCCTTGGAGACAACTTCAGAAAAGGTATGGCCGGTGAGGGAAATACCAAAGAGGGTTTTCAACAGTGAGGGAGTAATAACGACTTTAGTGCCCTTAACCTTTGCAATAAGAGTATTAGGTTGGGCAGGATGTACCTTGAGGGTTGTATAGAAAGCTTTGACGGCATCAGGGTACAATGGTTGTTGATTTGAGCAAATAATCAACCATTTCATCTGCCAGGCGATGTCTTCAACCTCTTGTAGATTGTGCTACCTCAGTTCACCAAATTTAACATACTTGCATCCACTATAGGTAACAGGGGTTTCTTAAAAGAGTCTATATTGTCGGCGTGTGAAAAAACTACGATTGGATGCTTCTGAACTAGCCATTGTTGAATTCGAAGGAGGGAGCAATTGAGAGAAGTATGCGATAAGGAGATGATACCAAGATGATAAAGTGATGAGAATAAAAAAAAAACTTAGTAAGGCTTACCAGAGAGTTGGGAATGTCCTCTCTCAAAAGGGGCAAAACACAGAGCAAAAGACAAGCGAGGTAAGAGGAATGACGGATTGTGAGAAAGAGGTGGTAGGGTCTTCGACTTTTAGGGTGTATATATATAAACAAAATTATTTTATATTTTGAAAAGTGAAATTTGACCGTCAACATAAGGAGATATCATATATCTTGATTGAAATGACGAAGTTGTTAACATCGATTGAGACAAGAAGGGCTATCGGATGATGAAGCTTGTAATAAGCACAGTGCTATGATTTAAATGAGATTTGACTTCAGATTGTTTACGAGAGAAAATTTTCACTATTATGAAAAGGGGTAGTGTGGAGTTAAATATGTTTGTGAATTATAAATTACACATACCAATTTCTCTACGAATGGTTGAAAATCTATTTTTAGTTAATGGTTTGGTAAAAATATCAGCTAACTGATGTAAAGTGTCAACAAATTAATAACAATATTTCCAAAACATACATGATCTCAAATGAAGTGATGTCTGGCCTCAATATGTTTGGTGCAGGAATGCTAAATAGGATTTTTCGTTAAGTTGATTGCACTTGTGTTGTCACACATTAAAGGAATGTCTTTGAGTTTATGGTCGTAATCCTCCAGTTGATGTTGTATCCACAGAAGTTGTGTGCAACAGCTTCCTGCTGCCACGTATTCGGCTTCTTCTATGGATAAGGCTATTGAATTTTATTTTTTAGAGGACCATGAGATTAAATATCCTGCAAGAAATTGACATGTTCCACTGATGGTTTTTCGATCCAGCTTACACCCAGCATAGTCAGCATCACTATAACCAACTAAATTAAAATCTAAATATTTAGGAAACCAGAGACCGAGGTTACATGTACCAGATAAATATAAAAAAATCCATTTTACTGTGTGTAAATAAGATTCTTTAGGGTTTTCTTGATATCTAGCACATAGGCTTACACTGAATATAATATTTGGTCTACTGGCAGTAACATAGAGTAGTGATCTGATCATGCCTCTAAAGAATTTCTGATCAACAGGTTTGCCAAGAGGATCACTATTCATTTTAGTGGATAAGCTCATGGGTGTGCTTAGGGCCTTACATTTATCAAAGTCAAATTTTTGGAGTAATTCTTTTGTATATTTGGCTTGACAAATATGAGTTCCATCCTCAATTTGACTTACTCAATGGCCAAGAAAGTAGGTGAGTTCACCCATCATGCTCATTTCAAATTCACTTTGCATTAAGATTTCAAAATCTTTGCAAAGGACTTCATAGGTAGCACCAAATATTATATGATCAACATATATTTGAATGATAATTATATTATTTTGATAGTTTTAGTGAATAGCATATTGTCTATTTTTCCTCTTACAAAATCATGTGATAGAAGAAAAGCGCTTAGTCTCTCATACCAAGCTCGTGGAGCTTGTTTTAATCCATATAGTGTCTTACTTAATTTAAAAAATATGATTAGGATATTCTGTATTTTCAAAACAAAGAGGTTGGTTTACATAAACTTCTT
This sequence comes from Colocasia esculenta, assembly GCA_014218235.1. NCBI lineage: Eukaryota > Viridiplantae > Streptophyta > Magnoliopsida > Alismatales > Araceae > Colocasia > Colocasia esculenta. The sequence goes on along the minus strand of CM024761.1, from coordinate 83,615,571 downwards.
TGATAACACCATTTAAAAATGTGTTTTTGACATCTATTTGAAAAAGTTTCATGTTTCGGGAAGCAGCAAAAGCAAGTAGTATTCAAATAGCTTCAAGTTTAGCTACAGGTGCATAAGTTTCATCATAATCAATTCCTTCTTCTTGTGAATAACCTTGAGCCACAAGCCGAGCTTTGTTCCTTACAATATTTTCAGACTCATCCAGTTTGTTTCTGAACACCCATTTGGTGTCAATAATTGGATGATCCTGAGGTTTAGGAATCAAAGTCCAGACTTGGCTGCAGTTGAACTGGTTAGTTCTTCCTACGTGGCCATAATCCATGAGGCATCACTAAGGGCTTCGTTTATTGATTTTTGTTCTATTAGAGAAACAAGTGCACTATATTCACAAGATTTTAGCATACCTCTTGTTCTTACCTTGTCATCTGGCCGTCCTAGAATATTGTCTTGAGGATGATCCTTGAGAAATTTCTATTTTTTGGGTAGATCATCAAGAGTTGTTCTTGTCTATTGTAAATCATCAAGCTTTGTTTCTTCATCATCCAGGGATGTGCCTTCGAGTTCCTTGCTTATATTTTCTGCATCACCATCATGTTCTTTTTCTTCCTTAGTGAAGAGGTTGGTTTCATCGAAAGTTATGTGAATAGTTTGTTCTATGGTGAGAGTTGTTTATTTAAAACTCTAAACCCTCTTTGTTTAAATACATGACCTAAAAATATACCTTCACTACTACGTTCATCAAGTTTATCTAGGTTATCTTTTCCATTATTTAGGATATAGCACTTACAACTAAAATGTTTTAAATGAGATAAGTTGGGCATTTTACCTTTGAGTAGTTTGTATGGAGTTTTCTTGAGTGTGGGTCTTACCATGACACGATTTTTGATGTAGCATTCAGTGTTGACAGCTTCAGCCCAGAGATATTTCGGCAAATAATAGTCTGACAGCATAGTCCTTGCCATGTCAAGTAATGTTCTATTTTTTCTTTTTGCCACTCCATTTGGTTGAGGTGTTCTGGGAGCTTAGAAGTTGTGTTGTATTCCATTTTTTTCACAATGATCAACAAACTCTATGTTTTGAAATTCTCAACCATGATGTGATCTAATACTGATAATGCTGAATTGTTTATCCTTTTCTAGAAGTCTACTGAGCTTTAAAAATGTAGAGAATGTATCACTTTTTGACTGTAGGAAGGAGACCCACGTAAACCTTGAATTGTCAGTTTTCCACCAAGGCTAGTAGTTCGCATAGGTCCAAAGAGATCCATGTGTAATAATTCCAAGGGTTTGGTGGTTGTCACTATGTTCTTTTGTTGGAATGATGACTTGACTTGTTTTCCTTTTATTCATGCGGAACAGATCTTTGAATCGTTTGTCTTCACATTTGGAAGTCCTCTGATAAGATCATATTTTTGAAGTTTCTTTATTACTGAAATGCTAGCATGTCCCAATCTTCGATGCCATAGATCAATGTCTTCTGAATCTTTAGCTAATAGGCAGACATCTTCTCTTTTTAAATCTTCTAAGTGTAATATGTATAGGTTTTTATGTCTGACAGCTTCAAAAAATTTCTGACTTCCTTTGGCAATGACACATTTATCTTCTAAAAATTGTATTTGATGACTTCGTCACATAGCTAGCTTATGCTTAAGAGATTGTGGTTCAGGCTTCAACACATAGTACATCTTCAATAATTTTTTTTGATTTAGTCAGAATATTTTCTTGACCGACTACTTTTCCTTTCTGATTATTTCCAAAGATTACTTCCCCTTTATTAGATGTGATTGAAGAGAATAATTTTCTGTCTCCAATCATGTGCCTTGAGCATCCATTATCTAAAATCCATTTAGATGCTCTAAGACTTCCTTGAAAAATAAAATTACTAAAACCTTTTAAGTACCCAAGTTCTCTTGGGTCCTGAAGATTTAATTGAACATTGTTTAGGTATCCATAACATGTGTCTAGTGGTGTAAGTAGTACGAGTGTGACCTAGTTTGTTGCAATGTGAACAACAGTTGATATCTTGTATTTTAAAGTTTTCTTTCTTTTGGTTGTTTAGTAGGTTCACTTTCTCAGTCACTGATCTTCTTGTTTCTTTTACAATTTTTGGTAATTGATATTCCCTAGGATTTTTTGTTCTTTTGTCATCTTTCTGTGGCATGTATCTAAGACCAAATTTTTCTTTCCCTTTTCTGCAATCTTTTAGACATAGCATTAAGGATGTTGTCCTATTAGTCAGTTTACTTAGAGATGTTTTTAGATATTTGTTTTCCATTTTAAGGTTTGTAATTGTATTGCTTTGTACTTTTATATTTTAGCTTTCTTCTTGCAGGTCTATGATGTGTTCATGCAATTCTTCATATAGTTTGATTGTGTCTATTAGTTCTATCTCTCTATGTTTCATTTTTGTTTCAATTGTTTCTATATTAATATTTAGTTCTTCAACCTTATCTTCCAATTTCTTAATATTTTTGTCTTTCCATAATATTTCTTCCATTAATTTTTTATTTTCTTCTTCCGATTGTTCCAACCTCTTACTTGCTTTCTTTTAACTCTTTTGAGGTTATTTTATATTTATCATAGAGTTCATTAAAGGCACTTTCAAGATCATCATCTTCAATTTCTAAATAGAAACTATAAGAAGTTTCAGATATTACATTTTCTTCAAGATGTGCCATAAAGGCACAACTTGCTTCCTCTGTTTCAAACTCTGAGCTTGAAGAACGAGAACTTGAGTCTTCATTTTTCCATGCTGCAACCATTACTTTTCTTGACATTTTCTTGTACTTCTGTTGACTATGCTTTCTATCTTTTCTTGAAGCTTCGCTTCTTTCTTCTTTAATCTTGGACAATCCATTTTGAAGTGTCTAGGTTGTTTGCATTTGTAGCAGATTGGTTCTTTTGTTTTGCTTCTATTCCATTTATACTCTTGCCTGGGTTGATATTTCTTTTTCTTGGCGAGAATCCTTTGTAACCTTCTTGGCAACAATGCTTCTTCTTCATCAGTGTCCTCGAAGGTCGATGAACCTATGTCATCATAGCTAGACAACGGTGGTGCTGCTTTCAAAGCATTTGTTATTCTTTTCATAGATGAGCTTTCATTTAACCATTCCATATTTATTTAATGAGCCATTAAGGATCCTATCAATTTTTCCATTTTCAATGTTGATAGGTCATTAGCTTCTTCAATAGTAGTTACTTTAGGAGTCCATTTAATGGTGAGTAATCGTAATATTTTCCAGACTATTTCACTTTGGCTAAGTTGCATACCTAATGCATTCAACCCATTTGTTATATCAGTAAATCTAGTGTACATTTGTGTTATAGATTCATTTTCTTCCATTTTTGAATTGTTCATATTTGGTAATGAGTATATCAATTCTTGTTTCTCTGACTTTGTCAGTACCTTCATAAGTAACTCGCAGAGTGTCCCACATTTCTTTGGCAGTTTTACTAGCTGAAGCGCGATTAAATTTCTTTTTAGATAATGCACAGCATATAATACTTTTTGCACAATAATTTCAAGATATTAATTTCTTATCATCCGCAGTCCATTTAGTTTTTTCTTCTATACTGGGATTTTTATCACCATCTTCTATAACTAACCATAGGTCAAGATTTATACCTTGTATAAAGAATTCCATGCATGTCTTCTAATAGTTGTAATCTTGTTCATCAAAGAGAGGAAGGCGATTGATTGATTGACCTTCATGTCCAAACTCAGCCATCTTCTCTAAATCATTGGATTTCTTTTGAGAAAATCACACTCTGATACCACTTGTTGGATTGTTGATAGTAGAACTTTTCACCTAGAGGGGAGGTGAATATGTGTTTTTCATCGCAGAAGCTAATTTTAACAACAACTTAACAACACACATTAGTTATGTCACGCCCCGACGCGGAATATCGGAGCGCGAAGGCAGTTGCAAGAAAAGGGTATAGAGTGAGTACTAGACATCAAACCATTGCACCTTGAATAACACTAAATCAAATCTTTCTCATTAATAACTTTTCAAATGTCTAGTTACAACCACTAATATCAGAGCCATTCTATAGGGCCCAATTACATTACAATAAAAGGAAATAACTAACTACAACTCTAAGATAACATAATGACTCGAGGGTACTCCTGGCTTCACTCTTGGTCATTTCCTTCCTCGTGAGTGTATATGTCATCCTCGGTCTCACCTGAGAACACAACATCAAATAACGTAGGGTGAGCGATAACGCCCAGTAAGACTTAAATCTCAGGCTCAAGCAGGCTTAAAATAATTAACACATTTAATGGCAGAGTATCTAAAGATAGCAGGTACAAGAGAGTCAAAATATAGCAAGGGATAGCACAACAGGTAACAAGATAGCACAATAGCATGAGATCGAGTATAGTTTCCAAAAATAGCTCAAGTATCGAGTATAGCACGAATAGCAGGATGGCCATAGCACAACTAGCACAAGTATAATAATATCACGACGAGTATAGCACTTGTTTGTCAATCTAGACATCAAGAGAGTATAGCACGTTTTGTGTTTTGATTGTCATATAGATAGTCGAGATAGATAGCACTTGAGTGTAATGCCAAACACTCTGATCATTTAACTCCCATGGGCACTAGCACTTTCGGGCGCACATCCCAGGACCAGATCGGGCCCTTCATATATTGTCAGGCATTGGTTATATTGTATCTTTAGACAATCAGTCAATGGCCAATACAGAGTACCAAGAATAGTTAAGAGCGCTAGATGAATAGACGAGATAGTAGAGAGAACGTGAATAGATGAGCGAGTAGAGTATAGATGAGAGCTAATGGACATTACATGTAATGCGACGAGTAACAGGCGATAGTAACAGTTGCACAACACACGCACGTCGTATTGGCAGTCAGGTGGAATTCACGATCTTCCCGCTGGCCATGTTATGCACAAGTCCAGAGGTTCGACGTGATTCAAGGTAAGAGCGAACTTCTAATAGTCGTTTGGATCATATCGATCCCTAAAGGTGTAATGGGTGTTAGGGTACAACCGGCTCGTCGACCATGTGGGAATCCATGATCAGAGGAGACTTACGGAGGCCTTGTGCAAGGGTTCACTAGTCCGGCGAAAGGAATATCCGACGGAGAGTTCACCACAAGCCAAGTAAAGTGTGTATATAAAACAGGTGCTCGACGTTCTAGAGGAATTCTAGAATAGTGGAGCGTCGATATCGGTATAGAAACCACGCAAGAAACGAATACAAGTTCTTTAAAATAGGGCAATTAATATACTTTATTATAATAAATTACCAGATACATTATGAGATATTTTATGCTAGATTTCAGCCATATATGGATGGTTCATGTGTGTGCATGTGTAAGAGAAATCATTGATAGAAAAGAAGTCGTGAATATGTATTTTAAAGCATTCAATATGGCTCCATTTTAAAACAGGTGTTTTTTTACTGCGTGTGTGACTGTAAAAAAGGCGTAAGAATATTTTAGAAAGTGAGAGCAATAAATTTTATGGGTTTTCATGCAAAATCCTGTGAACACGACGTACTCATGTAAGGGTCACGACAGGGTCTTGATGAAATGCGATAGGGTCCTGTATGGGTCGCGACATGGCTGCTAGAACAGAAGGCCAGAACGCGACGTAGGGTACTGTCGCGTTCAAAACGCGACAAGCAAGGCGTCGCGACGAGCTTGAGAATGCGACCTGTCGGGCCGTCGCTTTCTCAGGTCCGTGGACTGAGTCTGATGGAGTTCTGCTCTATCTTGGATTGCGGTCCAGGAATATCAGAATTGATACAGGGTCGTTCAGAAAATCATAACTAATTGTATACATGATGAAAAATCATGAAACGAGTGGCAAATGAAACTAGACATGCGAGAGTACTTCCAGTAAATAGGAATTAGAGAGAGAGCATGGATTGAACATGGTTTGATCATGAACAATAACGAGTAACACAGAACATGATACAGAGAGCAAGATTGATTTAATTCGAGCAACATGCTCAACAAAAATTAGGGCTTTCAAGGGAAAAAGATCCCTAACAACATGAAGTATCTACAGTAAAATTTTCGTAGCATGGGATCAAGTATAAATAGAGTTTAGAATTAAACATGATGTCTCGGGGTTATCATGGTTGCAGATCTTCTAAAATCAAGAACAAAAGATTGGTTCGATGGAAAATTATGAAACAAGAGGGCTTTTGTTCATGGTGATTGGAAATACCTACAGACGAGTTTAATTTAATTTTGCTCGTGAGAATGCCTACCTTTGACTCAATTTATCTTCTAGGGCTTAGAACTCCAAGAACGAAGGAAAAAGCTTGATGGATCTTCCTTTCCTCGATTTCTCCTCCTCCTTGGCCTCTTCTCTACGTCCAAGAACCCCTTTGCACGAGCTAGGGCCGGCCATGAGGGTTTAAGAGGTGTATTTATATAAATACATGTTCCTATTCCTACTACTACTCAAATTCCTCTTAATTACGAGATTTCCTAACTCCACCTTTCCTCTCCTGCTTTCCAATCTCTAATTGGGTTATGATAGTATCTAAATTCGTGCTAGACTATATGGGGTAGGTCTAGGAATCCAATTCCAACTCTAATTGCCACTTTTATTGCTTTAATAACCCATTTCCAATTAGGATATAATAAACTCCGAATTTAGGGTATTTTCTTATTATTCTCCCTTTGTAAATTCATATTTTTGACCCAATAAATTCTAGAGGATCCATTAAGCAAAGCCCATTACTCTTTTCCATTTAATGGGTTTTATTTAATGCTCTTTTCATTTAAATATCCATTTATCTAGGTTTTAATTATTTATTTAAATTTTTATTTTTTTCACAAAAAAATCAGGTTGCTACAAGTTATGTTAGTCTAATCACAAAAGACACAGAAGTTTTATCCTGGTTTGGACCTTCCATTCAATGGAAGTCCTACGTCCAGTCCCTAAGCCAAGCTTAGGATTTCACTATCTTTTCCAAAGATCCAACACCCCGATACTTACCAGTCTTCCCTTCTACACAAGGGGAAAAATATCTCGCTAGCTACAACTATCCTTCCCTTTACAAAGGGGAACAAACCGCCAAGACTACTTTGGCCTTTCCTCTTCTAGAGGGGACACACCCTGCTTAGCAGGTCTTCCCTTTCTTAAAGGATGCACTTACTTTTGACAAAACTCCTTATGTGGAGGACTAGACTTCAGAAGGACTCCAGATTGAAAGAATAAGTTAGAGAATTTATAGTCTGAAGAGAGACTTCCTGAGTCTAAGTAGAGAACCTTTACAATGTGAGATTTGAACAACTGCTTCACTGCATGAACATGTAGGGCTTCAACACAGTGCCCATGCAATGTCTATGTAGAGGAAGCTTGACGTAGCACACTTGCAACGTTTTCACCTCTTCTCGTGTATGTGCTTGTATCTCTCTTGCTTGCTTGTGTATGGCTTGGTATCTCCCACACTTGTATATCTGCTTCTTTCAACTGTCTTTATATTTATAGGCTTCATCTTTATAGTCATTGCTTGATCTGTTTGAATCTATCCGTTGGAGAAATAGTCGTTGCATATCTTCTTCTGAGGGTGACGTGCATGTATTCTTCCAAGGGCAATGTGTATGTCTTTTACATTCACATTGATCAATCAGTCCTTGTGTTGATGCTATTTTGTCTTCATCCTGAATGAGACAAGTTCAAAGATATACTAGACTGGATCCAGTATGTTAGCTACAGATATGATCATAGGTACTTGTGAGATATTTCAAATGTTGATAGCTATCTTCTGTGCACTAACAATTAATGTTATGTGAAAAAAGTTCTACACAAGGATATTATAGAATATGTAGTAGGTAGAGATTATATAGTGCAGTTCTGACAAAAGACAATATGGATGTTCTTGTGGCAGATGTCAAAAGACCTTTTTCGCAAACTTTGACTAAGGCTTTCAGGATAAAGATATTTTTAGATTCATGAGGCAAAGCTATATGATAATATATATTTGAGAGTTTTTTGTAAAATGAGACTAAAATACAGAACAATTGAATTTAATCAATTTGTACTAAAAACTCGTATTTCAGAATAAAGTTGAAATCAGGAATTTATATTTGAACTAGACATACAATCATGAATAAAATTTTCTATAGATGAAGAATGTCATGAATATGATGAAAAATGTTAATGATACATAGATATCATATAATTAGTATATTCTTCATTTTATCTGATAAAGATATAATGTAACTTGTTGAGGTGACACTTCAGATATGATGAAGTGAACTTCGGATATGACGAAGTGGACTTCGGATATAACGAAGTGGACTTCGTATATGATTAAGTGAATCTTCGTATATCACGATTTCAGCATGATCAGTCGAAGTGAAGTCTTCGTGTTTTACTTCGCATATGACGAAGTGAATTTCGTATATCATGTGATCAATGGAAGTGTAGTTTTCGTGTTTTACTTCGAATATGATGAAGTGAACTTCGGATATGACGAAGTAAAGTTCGTATATTAGGATTTCAATGTGATCAGTCGAAGTGAAGTTTTCATGTTTTACTTCGCATATGACTAAGTGAACTTCGGATATGATGAAGTAGACTTTGAAGTGTACTTCATATATTTTGATTTCAACATGTTCAGTCGAAGTGAAGTCTTTGTGTTTTACTTCGTATATAACGAAGTGAACTTCGGATATGACGAAGTGGACTTCGTATATGACAAAGTGGACTTTGTATATTCTTTAGGCAAGTGAAGTTATACGTAAGATTTCTGAGAGGAATCACTTATACGACGAGATATGATTTAGAGATTTATTATATGATATGTAAGAGAGAGAAATGTAGTATTTGACATGTTTTGATTATTAATAAATATCTGATTATTTTGTCATCTTCAAAACATATTATATGTTATGGTTTGAATATTTGAATGTGCTATGTATATTTTGAATAGAGGTTCAACATATCTTACTGCATCTAGACTTGATATTCAGTTCTCAATGTGCATGTGTGCTAGATTTCTGGCTAGTCCTAGAGAATCACATATGTGTGCTGTAAAAAGAATCTTCAGATATCTTGCAAGAACTCATGTGTTGGGATTATGGTATCATGAATCTAGTGAATATAAGTTAATTTTTATTCAGATGTAGATTATGATGGGTGTAAATTGGATAGAAAAAGTACTAGTGGCTATTGCTAATTTTTGGGAGAGTGTTTAGTCTTTTGGGCTTCCAAGAAATAACACTCGGTTGTCCTCTCTACTATAGAGGCATAATATGTTGCTGCAAAGAGCTGCGGTACTCAAGTGTTATAGATTACACATCAACTCCAAGACTACCAAGTAGATCTTGGATGTGTTCTAATTATATGTGATAACACTAGTGGTATAAATTTGCAAAAAATCCAATCCAGCACTTTAGAACTAAACGCATTGAAATTAGACACCATTTTCTAAGAGATGAAGTCAGCAAAAAATCTTTTGAATTGCATTTTATTGAAACATAAAAACAAATTGATGATATTGTCACAAAACCTCTTTGTAATGAAAGATTTTTATCCTTAAGAAGAGAACTTGATCTTTGTATGATTGATTGATTGAAACTTGTTCATTTAATTAAAACCATGATGTATTATATATCTTGAATCTTTTGTATATCAAATGGTGACTTGTGGTAGGACAAGCCAGGCTTGTTTGGAAGCTTTCACTATGCGTGAGAAAATTTTATCGTCAAGTACCAAGAATCATGTGACATATGATACAATTTGTATAAATTGCTCCATTCATCGTCATTGCACATTATTTATTCTTTCACAATGCACATAGTGAGGGGCAGAATTTTCTTTCAATAGTTCAAAAATGTCATGAACTCATGCTTCACCATAAGAAAATGCGGCATTTCTGACGGATGCTTTCCGTCGGAAATCCGTCGGTAATCTGTCGGAAAATCCGTTTCTGACAGCTTTCCGTCAGAAACTTGTCGGAAATAGCCGTCAGAAATAGTTGGTCAGAAAATTACCGACGGAAAAGAATTTCGTCGGAAATCGGTCGGAAACTCCGATTATTACGTCAGAAATCAGTCAGAAATCGGTCGGAAATCGGTATTTCCGACGGATATTCCGACGGACAAATTCCGTCAGAAATATTCGTCGGTAAAACTACTTTTTCTAGTAGTGCTTGGATAATTAAAAATTTCTATGAAAAGTGCAAAATTGGTTTGAATTGTGGCAAAAGTGCTGACTAAGCTGAATGAGTTGTGGATATACAAAGATTAATGTCAGAGAATGCAGAAAAGTTTAGAAAATTTGAGAACTGGTCTAAATAAGGTTGACACTACTGGATTTTGTGTCGACACACTCTCTGATGATACTTGATCTTTGTCAATCCTTGATCTTTGTCACTCAAATTCCTACTTTGAATAAATTGTCTCTATTCTTAATAAATTCACTCATTGAGAGAAAGTATTTAATTGATGAATTTTGGTCAAAGGCATCAATTCAGGGAGAGTTAAAAGTTTTTTTTCCTCACTTCTCATTTTCTCCTGAAATAATCTAGTGGTTTGAGGCTTATAAATTCATAGTTTGAATTTTAAATCTTCTGAAAAATATCAAAGGTTATGAAATAGTTTTAAAACACTTTGGAAATTCTATTTGCCATAATTCTATAATTCATGTGAGAAAAGGCCTCTTTGGTTGAAAAATAACAAAATAAGTATTGTTCTTAAACATCAATAGTCATGAAGTAGGCTAAGAATAAAAATCATGAAAAATAACTTGTCTTGGCAGAGCAATGACTTTGTTTCAGAGAAACTGCATCTCTTCACAAAAAGTGAAGAAAAATATATGTCATGAAGAACCAGTTATCTCTGTTCTGAGGAGTTAATGAAATTGTTAAAAAAAATTGTGCTAAACTGTATAACTGGGGATTCTGGCATCTAAACAACGTGTATCCTTACGTCAAAATGTTTAACACAACCTTAGTGGCAGGATGCCTATCGAACTTGAGTAATAAGGAACTCTAGTGTATAAAAACCATAAGCTCTTGCATGAAAAGGTTATGATATGGCTGAATTCTCTTTTCAAAGTTGCTCATAAAAATAAAATCCTCAAGTGAAATTGATGATTCTTGCTTATGCAAAATTTCTAGTTGTTTATTTTCAATACTAATTGAAAATTTTCCTAAAGATTCTTATAAATCATGGAATATCAAATTAAAGGGAAGGCAAGTATTTCATGGGTTTCATCTCTATTTAATAAGCCTCAAGATTATTTTCCAATTTTTTTAATGGTCAAATGAATGTTTATAATTTTCAAACCATTAATTCAAAAAAAGGGAAATTAATTGAATTCAAAAAGATGACTTTAATTCCTTAATAATTTCTGAAAGAGTTAATAAAATCATATTCCTCATGATTGAATACTTTCTGTCAATTTTTCAATCCTGGGTCGACGCACTTGAACTGCTACGTCGACTCACCTTAGCTCACTTTACTATGGCTCTTGTTTAAGTTCTAGTGAATTGTCAGTTCAATGTACCTTTTTTCTAGGGTAGGTGACATGATCCCTTCAAATTCCTTAAATCGCACTCGACACACTTGCCTGTTGTTCATTTTTATCTCACGTTTCTTCCCTCTCCCACCTCCAGAAGCACCTTTCTTCTCCTACGAAGTAATCCTTTGTCTTCAGTGGCTATTCAAGACATATGCACGAAGTACTTCTTCATTTTCATTCATGACAAAGTGAATTTCATGGATAACGAAGTGAATTTCGTGCATGGCGAAGTGAACCTTTGCGCATGATAAAGTGAACTTCATACATGACGAAGTGAGATTTCACATATGATCAAGTAAGCTTCGTTCATAATGAAGTGAGCCTTCGCGCAATGACGGAGCCAGGAATACTTGGAAGGGGGGGAAATAAATTAATCTAATAAAAATTGTTCATTTTTATTCAAGTTGAAGATATTTCACAAGTGAGTCGTCCACGACGAATCTTCATATTCTAAAAATGCTACATTATTGCCTCATTGTTAATGCTATCAAATATGTCTTTTTTAATGTATGTCACTAAATTATCATTCATCCATTGATCACCTGTTCTATTGCGTAGTCGACTTTTCACGATTTTCATTATTGAAAATACTCTCTCCACTGTGGTTGTAGAAACTGGTAAAATCAATGCCAATGTCAACAACAAATAAACTAATGGATAGATAATATTTTTTCTCCTTTCAACCGTCCTTTCAACAAGTTCTGAGATTCCACCTAGTTGAACAAAATCATCATCAGATCGCATGTCAATTTTATATGTCTCTAACCGGTTATCAAGTAACTATAATTACCCAGAAGAGAACTTATTTGGGTAGAACTCAACAAATTTGATGAGCTTTTCTTTATGATGGGCTGTAAATGATCTTTTTAGATTCAAGCATGATAAACAAAGTAACAACTCAGTGTTTACTTCAATAAATCGACTATTAAGCTCTTATAGTTGCATATCTAAAACTGAATAAAATAACTCAACACGATAGTGATGTAAATTTATAATTTGTTGAGCTCTTCGTTGTGAACATCCTTGAGACAAAAAAAATATCATCCATATTAGGAATGATAATATCATGTTTTACACAGAAAGTTGAAACCTCTAACAAATGACAATCCCACAAGCACAAAGCCAATTGTTTCGCCGTGTAGGAGCACAATTGCCGCCTCGGCTGCTTCGCTGTGCAAGAGCACAACAAGGCAGGCCCTTTTTTTTTTGGCAATTCCCTTACAAGTCGAGCCCTCGAACTTTTGTTTTCTTTTGTGCACAACCTAGCCGCCATCAATATTTAATTTATTTCCTTTTTTGTTTTAAACAATCTCCACCGTGAGATGAGATCTAACCCCAAAATAAATTAGGTTAAACCAACCACCATAGCTCATAGGTACCCATTAGTCATTAGCAAGATGAGGGGAACAATTAATAAGATAAAAATAATCTGTTTGCCACCACATAGCCCATCCCGTAAATGTAATTTCAGCAAGTAAGGGGGGTAGTTGCCCCGTCTTGCCCCTCTACCGCTGCCACTACCTTCACATATGACGAAGTAAATTTCGTGAATGACAAAGTGAGACTTCACATATGACGAAATAAACTTCCTACGTGATGAAGTGAGCCTTCGCATATGAAGAAGTAAGTCTTTTCATTAATAGGTAGAAACTTACCCTAAAATCGTTGTGGTATTGTAATCTTTAGTCGATACACATTGAACTATAATCGATATAATTTTTTAATATAAAATTTTAAAATGATAAAAATCATCATATTTTTTAAAAAATTATTAAATATATTTATGATATTTTTGTGAGTTTTAATTATCACTGAAACATAAAGATAACTATATGTCGGTGTTAAAACAATTAGTGTTTGCTGGATTCACACTGAATAAAACATGAGCATCTCTACCATGTAAAGAAAGATCCATGTAGAAACGTTTGTCAGATTGCCCAATGTATCATGTTACAGACGCTACATTAAGAAAAGGAGAATACAAAGGTAAAACATCTTTCCACAATGGCAAATGCTGATTTGCTATCGTGAAAGTTAACCTTAGACATTTGTCTTTATTTGAGCCTCTAATCAGGCTACTCTCTCTTTCTTTTTTTCGCACGAGTACGACCATGTAGCCAAGATGGAGTTGCATGGGGAGTGCCAATGGGCCTAAGGGATCTGTAATCTCAACTCTCCCCAGTTGGATAAGAGGAAATATCAAATATAAAAAAAAACTCAGATCCATATACTCGTCGTCACAACATATGGAGCTTATGTTTCCTACGGTGATAACCCCCCACATCCAAAGTAATCATTGGAACGACGGAGGTAGAATTGCCGCGGTAGAGCAGAAAAATTTCCCCTAGTTAAGATTGGAAAATACTTGAGATTGCTCAAAATCTTTCTCCCCATTCTTCAGGACTTGCAACCTTGACCACAGAAAGGCGGAAAAAAAAAAACAGATGTTACACGAGGGGCAAGATCTGTAAGCCACGAGCAAAGTTTTTTTTTTTTTTTTTTTAAGGAGCAAAAAACCGAACTTGCAAAATGTAAAACTGGAATTTTAAAGAGCATGTGATGTACTTTTTTTTTCCCCCTATCCATCTGGGTAAGAATTAGACCCATCCATCTAGCATCCATTTCATCTTTACATAATGTGGGTATTAATAAATAAGTAAATATTTATTTATGAGTGTAAAAAAAAAAAGTTGACATGCGTAAGTTTTTGCATGTTCATAGTGGCTTTGCGCCCCCATGTTGGCTGGTCTTAAAAATTCAAGTGAGGAGCTGCTATGACACCACACTTTGTTGCCAATCGGATGGTGTGGAAAGCATAATATAGTTTGGTACTACACAAAAATTCTCACGCTAATCGTCTGATTTTAAATCAGATGGACAAGGTGAGAGTGACAATAAAATGTGGTACCATACCTTTTTTTTCTCCTTCCCAAATCCTCATATTAATAAGGGGAAAAAAAACATCTTTGGTCACTTTTACTCTAACCAAAAAGCAGTTGACTCAATAAGAAGATACTGGAATATGAGAAATACAAAAGACAAATATTCTAAGATATATAAGATTGTGTATATTGCTCCAAAGAAATGCCTAAGCCTAACCAGCATGGTCGGGAATAGACATCAACAATATGTATGAAAGCTCAATCCAACTCTCTCTGGGCTCTGAAAGCTGTCTTCATGCATGAGAGAGCATAGTATTAAGCCAGCAGCCAAGAAAGAACGTACATAAAGCAAGTGGATGCAGAAGCACTACAGAGTTGAAGTTCAGTAGACGGGTACAAATGAAAACTCAGCGGTCAAAGGATTCTACTTTCCTTATCAAGACATCCAAAACAGCAACTATAATCTTATGATCCAAGGAGAGGGGATATTGTAAGTTCATTTTCCTCATAGACAGAATCACGTTCTGGGAACAGGAGCTCGGAGTCTCTCAACGATGGGTGGAAGACAAGCTTAGCAAGCACCTCCTACATAACTGGTGACCTTTTCAAGCATGTCAGTGGACTAGGCAAATGTTTCAAGCTCGAAGTATCAAATAATTCAATAAACCTTTGATCAGATATCCTCGTCTTGGCCGCTGCGAATCGCTGGTATTCGTCGAAAATTGAGGATAAGCACCAACGTTGCAGCTTTCTTAGACATCCTACCACGCACCCGGTTCGATGCTGAGACATCAGATGCCAAAGGGAGGGAAAATTTTTAGGCACTTAGATTCAAGTTGGCAAAAGATAGTAATAGAAATTGACTCATGATTTGTACCTTCCCTCTTTTGCAATGAATTAGAATCGGGTGGTTCAGCGTATCTGTGAGTAGGTGAATAGACCATGTATGTTAAAAAGTGAAAAAAGAGAAGTTACACCGCAAGTATTATTGTTTATTCTTCTTCAGATGTATTACCAAGCACAACTTTGAGAGCCTCGCGTATGGTTTCCTCTGGAATGTTCACAAAAGGTTCCTACAATAACATTCTGCTGCTTTCATACCAAGCAATTTAACATAAAATCAAATAGGTCCAAAAATATAGAGGGCTCGGCAAAAATTGTATAATTCAAAAAGTTAAAATCCTTGGGGGGAAGGGGACAATTGACATATTGGGAACAAAAGAAAATGATGTAGCTCGAAATATCCTGCAAGTTGAGAAGGGGCCATCAAATAATAGTCTAACTAAACAATCTTGAAACATTGTTGGGAAGAAAACCGGAGTGAAAACAAATACTGCAGTGCCCTTTTACAAATTAAGGCTCATTAACGAGACTACACAAGTCCACAGATATGAAGTTATGGGACACTTGAAAACTCTGGAACCCTCACGACAACCACATCTAGCCAGTTTGGTTTTGTACTTTCTATGAAGGACGGATGTTAATTTCCCACTGACATGATGAGATTTGTGACATGGAGAAGATTTATGACCAGGCTAAGTGAGCAAGGGAAGACAAAGGAGCATAAACATAAATGGGGAGTACAAAAAAATGTATATGAGAGCACAAGAGAGAGAACTGTTTGTGGTGTGAAGGAAGCATTCTGTTTTGATGGCTGGATTGTGTCGATCTGCACTTTAAGTCACTACTGGTTTATGTTTATGATGAAAATGATCTAACAATCAGAAAATCAAGTCAATCGATCATGTTTTCTGCTCTTCATCTGCAAGGTAGGATTAATCAACAAAACAAATAACTTGTAGGCAAGCTTGATTTTGGAGATAATTTCCATCAAGAACAAAGGCAGTTTGCCAATTATATTAACTAGAAAGCAATTGTAAAGTGAAGGCATGTGCATACCATTGATGCATACAAGGTTATACAGGTTGATGATTCCAGAAATTTGACTGTAAATTGCACGACGATGGGAAATTAAGTGCACATTCATATGACGTGATGTACTAAAACAAAATAGGGCAAAAGAAGAATCTCAAAGGTAATATATATATGAGTATTCTGGGAATAAGAACTCAATGAAGTGGATCTAGCCCCTCTCAAAAATGAAACTAGAAATATACTATTTTTGGATATTTGATAAACCAGTCCCATTCAAGCAGTCACAAAATCTCAGGGCATCCCGCCAGAATCTTTTCAAACAACTAATCCATAGCATGATCAAATGCTTCTATAAAAACATTAAACAGTCACCAGGCAACCTATGAGAATCATTAAACAAATAATGCTGATTGAATATTTTTATGCTTGTAGTATCAAGTTTTGTTACTTATAATTCTCTCAAGTGAAGTGGCACCAAAGGTGAAAATATAGAATGCTCCAGCAGCATGTATGTATAACAGCACATTTACAATTTCTTAGTCAATGATTTGCAGATATCAAGAAGCAGTTACAGTTTTATGCATAAACATGTAATCAGCAATGAAACTGCAGGATATCTCAATTTGGAATCTGTACATCTGGGACTTTATTCACTAAAACATCCATAGATGTTTAGACAAGTGGATGACAAGTTCGAATCCAGTTCGAAAACTTGAATAAGAGGAATAGACAAATCTTTAGGAAGGTTTCCAAGATGCAGAGAGGACTGCTACCTTTTATGTGAATGAGTTTGATAGTGGGCTGAACTTCTTGCAATCAAACTCTACTCTTTTTCCTCTTATGAGATGGTTAAGCTAGGGCACACCACGTCACCACTTGGTACTGCCTAATAATTTGTGCAGAGTTTTTTTTGACAACCCATATGGCAATACCTGTATATTCCCATCTTTTAACTAATACAGTCATGGTACCATCCACTTCACACAAAGAATGGCTTCTTCAATGTGGACTGGTAAAAGGTTTTGCTGGATGAATATGACATTGTACACTCAAATAATTATTTTCTTCTTTTCCCACCTCCCTCTCTCTATTCTTTCTATACCATAATCTTCCTCTCTCTCGTTAGGAAAGGCTATGCTACATAAGTTAAGAAAGAATAATGCAGGGGATGATAACTAAATCTGCTGCTTAACTGTGGAAGAAAGGTGTAGCAGCTGCCCAGCATATGCATGTCAATCAGTTCTATGCTTACAAATGAAATCAGGATCATATCTACTGTATTTTTTGGCAACAGCATTACCAGGAATGCTACTGTCATCATAAGGGACAAGTGATGATTGAAATATCAGATAGCAGCATTCTCTGTCTTCTATTTTCCTGTGGTAGAAATACTAGTAGGGACCACATCCAACTATGACCCAGTACCAGCTCACCATTTATTTTTTGAAGGCAGTCTCTCCCCTCTTGCCTTTCCTCTGTGTGTGTAATACATGTATACACACAGATAGGTAGACATGTTGCCCACAATTACCTTAGTACCAAAAATATTTCTTCTATTTCTATAATGATATCAGACACCTTTCCATCATTCTTTTGTTTTTGTAAACTGGTTGTCTTATCTGCCTGTTCAGATTTCAGAATTGGTCATGTTTCTGCACTTTGTAGATTGATCCTTCATATTAATTGAGCAACTCAATGAATATATCTGTTAATTCAAAGTATAGTGGGTGAGGGGGTAAGCCTCCCCATATAATCATTACCAAAGGGAGAAAAAGGCCTGCATGCAGTATTAAATCTCATTAAGGAAAATTCATAAAGCATGGTCAAAGAACAAGGAATAAAATGTTACAATGCTTTATACAAAGCAATATGTTTCTTTTTTGTAAACTTCATGTTATATACTCAACTAAAACTGTCATTTTAATAAGAACTAAAATATCATTTATCGACCAACTTAGCGACTATAAATAGCTCTGCCATAAAAGTTGCTAAGAATAACATATGAATGAGATATGGGTATCTGTACTTCTTTCCACTTTCAAAGTTGATAAAGAATCTAGGTTATCTCTAACATCTGCTTCCCAAAAAAATGGGTGTTAGTAAACCCAAGTAACCAGCTGCTGAAAGTTCAGCATCAGCAAGAAATTTTAAGTCACCACTTCCCATTTTTTACATATAAGGAAATTCTATCCTGACTTGCAAATTCTCTAACATGTCCATAAAAAATATGGTGTATTCATTAGTTGTTACTAGTCCACCAGAATCATCAAGAACAGTGCAAGTCATGGACACTGTTGAAAGCTTGTAAACCTAGCTTGCCGTGACATGGCATTTTCTTGCTACATCTGACAACCATTGCACAGGGTATCTCACATTCTAGTTGGACTTACAAAGAGAATCTCACAATCATCTTCAGATTTTTCTGTAGCACATTTTCAATCTCATTCAGACAGTTGATGGACATCATTTTTTGTCCTGACAAGAATAAGGGGCAACAGATTGTAACAGCTCAGTTGGTCCAAGTCCTTCATCTCTTTCATTTTAGAGTATTAATGACTACTACTGAATTATTGCAATCATCTGAGAGTAGGCAACATCTAAGGTACAGGTTCATCTTACGGTGAAGAAGAGTTAAAGTACTTCTACACAATTAGACAAAGATGGGCTGTTTAATAGGACCCCAAAATAGGTTGCGCAACACCACAACAAAACTTGTACTGCAATTTTGATCTCATTTGGCCAAGATCCTGGGTGCTTAGATTGATACATCAATGAGGCATATAGTAAAGAAAGGATTGCTGGAAAATGTTACTCCAAGGCTGAACACAGGAAGATCACACTCTTTCAGCACAAATTCGTCAAATAACAACAATTTAGTAACACAGTTCTAAGTTACTAATGATCCACAGTGAGATATCCTTCGAAATAATTCATTTCAGTGAACTCTTCTAAATCATGAAGAGTGCCGAACCTGTCCAGGGCCTTCTAGAACCCCCTTATAGCTTGTCATTGAATATTCCACATCTCCATAATAAAATTCCTCTTCAAAAGCGATCAAATGCAAATTAAATCCTTCCAGCCACAAAGAATCCTTCTTCTTTCACAACCAAATTGGATCATTCTCTTGAATGACTCATAAGCATGTGCATTTCTAAATTGACGGGTCTTAACCAAGACAAGAGCAACTTTCTTGTCACCAATTTCGTTTCATCAAGAGATTAGAAGGCATAATCATATCCTTCAGAAAGGCATAGCCAAGAAACACTTCAGAGACATGGGAGACCAGTCAACTAGCATCACACGACCACTGTAACTCACCTCCTTCAGGGCCTTCACAAAAGGCCAAAATTCTCGGGTAAGCCGGTTAAAATGACAATGCTTAGCAAGGAAAACAACATGATTTTTCTTCATACTAAGTCCAATGGTCTGGGTTATACATCGCATATACCTCAATTGTCCCAAATGAACTAAGATTCCTTCTTGCCCTCTTCACATTTCTGAGCTATACACGTAAATAAACACCGGAGGAATATCCAATGTACCTACCTAGGGAAGCTGAGAGAGGGAGAGAGAGGAACCGGAAAGGCAGTACCTTGCGTCCATCTATCCCAAACTGGAAAAGTCCAATCCCATTCGACTGCAGGAACTGGGCGTTCGCCTCCGGGTACGGCTCTGGACATAGGTACCTAAACGAAAACCGGCAAAGAAAAGAATCTCGGAATTAATATAAAAGAAGCCATCACCAGTACGAATGCTGGCACACACACAAAAAAAAAAAACAACACCGCACAGGGAAGGGGGTGGGGGCCGGGAAGGGGAGGAGAGAAGCACGAGCGGGAGCTCAAACGCCCCCGCTACCTACACACTCTGAAACGAAAAGAACGATACAAAAGACAATTTTTTTTTCCTTTTTGGGTTCTTCTCTTTCATTGTGTGTGCTCACAGGATTGAGCGGAGCTTGAGGGTGTGCAGGAAGCTGAAGTTGGCGGTCTCGGGGAAGCCCGAACGGTAGACGCCGTGGTCCACCATGGCGAAGTTGAGCGGAGGCACGTACAACTCTTCCCCGTCCCTCCCCTCCCCGCCCCCCAAAGCCACCCCCTTTGCCGCCGCCGCCATGCGGAAGCCCTTCACCTCCTCGATCACCCCGTCGTCCTCTCCATCACTGCTGTCCTCCTCCACCGCCATGTGCACCCCCTCCTCTTCTTCCTCTTCATCTTCCTCCTCCTCCACATCCACCACAACCTTCTCCGGGGCACCCATGTCGCCGGCGAGCTTCTCCACCTTGATCACCGGTGGAGCGGGGGGGGGGGGGGATATTCAGGGTATGATTCACAAATCCCGGTAGAGATCCCCCTGAGGCCGCTCCTTTTTCCCACTCTCTCACCTCCCTTTCTTGGTCTGTCAGATACAGGGAATCCTCCCCACCCTTTATAGATTGCTTTCCCCCGCCTTCGCTGTCTTCTTTCTTTCTCTACTCCTAGACACAAAAGCAAGAGAGACTCTTCTTTTTCTCTCTAGCCACGGACACAGAACCGAAGAAAAAGACCCACAAACGCACACAGTAGAGAGAGAAAGGCGAGAGAGAGAGAGAGAGAGAGAAGTGATACCGGAGACCGCCGATAGGAACAGAGCAACGGACTCTGTTTAACAGAAAAAAAAATAGATTTGCACCAATATGTAAAGGTTGTGAATCTTGCAAATATGTCCTTGCCAAAGTCTACAATACATACATTTGTAAAGATTACATAGAATTCATTTGGGTGAAGCACATAATATTTAATGTTATCACATCCTCCACAACTGGTTTCTTTCTAGCAACGTAAAGGAGTGCATTTCCATTAAAAGATCATGGTCTTTTCAATTATAATTCCTTGTATTTTACAACTATTGTTTCAAGTGGAGTTACTAGACGCTTTCTAAATTAAGAATCAGACAATGAGAAATGTAAACATTTGTAAGTTAGATAAGTCTGACTTTGAAAACACCATACTTAAATAAGACAGAAAAATCATCTAGGCTCTCCTATATTTCAAGAGTTCTACGTCCGCACACACTATTTCCTCTCCACTAGTTTAGAACATCTGGCTTGATAACTGTTAGACGCGGATGCCCATTGGGGCCCGCCTCCACCTCCACCACTTTGATCGGGTGGAGGGGAGAACGCCAACGCGCTGGGCGCGTTGGCATCATCCGGGGGCGCCAGCGCGAGAGGCCTCCACCGCTTTGGGCAGGAGGAGGAGCTGACGCCAGCGCGGTGGCGTCAGCTGGGTGACGCCAGCTCCACCGCCTTGGCGGATGGAGGGGGGCGCGGCCACGCGTAGCGTGCTGCCTGCGCGGCAGCAGCCTAGCCGCACGATCTGCCGCCTCTCCTCCTCCACTTCCGCCTCTCCTCCTCCCACGAGCCGCCTCAACTCCTCCCTCCCTCATCATAGCCTCGCCACCTCCTTGCCTATAAATACCCCCCATGGGGGTGAAGAGCAGAAGACACACAGCAACAACAGTGAGCTGCTCGTGAGAAGAATTCCAAGTGAATTTTTCTTGGGATCCCATTTGCATGCATATGTGCATGCAAGTGTGGAGAGAGGGTGAGTGTGCAAGTCTGTCTTGCAAGCGTACTCTTTTCTGTGAGGAGGTACTGTCCCAGGTGTTGGACATTGAGTGTTCTCTTTTAGGACATCGGTTGATGGAGGTGCGTCATCGTCAGTCCTCAGATCTAAGGTGTGGAGCTGTGTAGACGACTCTGGTAGCCGTCTACCTACCTTTGTGGGATCCTTTTATTACTACGTTTCCGCTGCGAGATATGTCCTCCTACTCTGTATTATTTAACCGACATTGGTATCAGAGCCAGGTTGGTTGGCTTATTATTTATCTTTTTCTCTTGCAAACTGTATAGATGGCAAGTTCCACGGCACAGTCAGACTCTGATTTGCACGATCAATATTTCGAGGATTGGTTCTCGGATGTAGATCCGAAGTTGCTTGACATCAACTCTAGTGCTCTGGCAGCAGACTACAGACAGGCGTTGGACCTGATTGACTCTTCGATCGGCGGGACGAGTGCACCGATTTTAGATGCGCAGGCGGTGGCCAGCGGCACGGCTAACTCCGAGTTCCAGGTGGTCTCACCACTTCCTGGAATAGATACATCAGATAGTCTGAGTATCCATGCACCTTCTCCCCTGACTGTGTCAAACCCATGGTCCCCACCTGTTGCTGCACTGACAGCTTGGGAACCATGGCCGACCGAGTGGACCTTGCTTGTGCCAGTTATGCCCCTCCTTGCACCACCTCTCACTATCACCCTTAGGACCATAGAGGGAGATTTGGTGGTAGCAAAGGGCTATATACAACTTTTGTAGAGAGATAGAGATACTTAGTGTACGGTCATGTACTGCGCTAGTTCTAGAAGCGCAATTTTGATTTTCCCTTTTGGTGCGTGAATATGTTCACGCATGCATCGGAAAATGTACATGTAACCTTTATATGTTAATATATGTAAATATATTTTATATATAATCAAATGTGTTTAAAGTTAGTATGTTTTGTACATATTTTCTTTAATTTTATGTAATATTTAAAGATAGTGTGTTTTGTACATATTTTCTTTAAATATTATGTAAATTAGTTTTACATATGAGATAATTGCTCGAAATTATTTTAATTATATTGATTTATCTTATATAAGTGGGAGATGATTGTAACTGCCTAACTTTACTTTCGATTTTACTATATAAGAAATGTTCAATATAATTAGCTTGGATTTCTAGAAGCAAATATGCATAATGTGTAAATTGATATCAAAAATCTCTTTTTCTGTTTTGATATGTAGTGGTATACAATGGCTGCCAAAAACGTTATAGCTGATCTCAATAAGGGTGAAAAGTTGAATGGCACAAATTATGATATATGGCATCGTAAAATACAATATTTACTAGATGATCAAGATGCGATTGATCATCTTACGGTGTCCCTATCACCGCCTATTGAGGGCAGTAGCAAACAGACCAAGATGCTTATGTAGCAAGGTTTAAGAAAGATCGTAGTGCGCGCTTTACTTTGTTAAGCACTATGGCCGACGATCTTATTGGCGAGTTTGAGAACTGCGCCACTGCTAAGGAAATGTGGGATCAATTGAAGTTCATTTTTGGTGGGACCTCAGTCACCCGATTAAGGGCTCTCGTTTTGAAATTTGAGACCTACCGGATGGACTCGCGCCACACGGTAGGTGAACACCTTAGGGTGATATCATCTATGATCCGTGATTTGAAGGCTACAGGTCATGACCTCACCGATGAACAGCAGGTGCAGTCGGTGATCAGATCCTTGCCAGATGCCTGGACCCATTTGAAGCAAATTCTAACGCATAATGAGAATATCAAAAATTTTAATGATATATCTCGGCATGTAGAGTTAGAAGCAAAGCGCGAGATTGTGCATCGCGCTGTTACTAATGTCGCTCAGAGTAGCAGACGCTTCAAGAAAAAGGGGTCGTAAAAGAAGGACAAAGGATCAGACGCTGCACAAGATTCCTTCAAGGATAAATCTTTTAAGCGCCAACGTGGGAAACGTGGCGGCAAGAAAGACAAAAGCCGTCTGAAGTGTTTTAACTGCAAAAAGCGAGGCCATTTCGCTCATGAGTGTCCTGAGCCAAAAAAGGTAACTCACTTCCCCTGCTCTCCAAGTACGTTTGTCTATACACATGTTTTGACTGCTCATCCTAATCTTGTGTGGATCATGGATTCAGGAGCAACAAAACATATAACGATGGATCGAGCGGGTTTTGTGGATTATCATCGGATTCCGGAAGGCTTGCAAAGAGTCTTCATGGGCAATGGTGCCAGTGAAGAAGTCCGTGGAGTCGGTTCATACCAACTCTTTTTTGCGAACGGACATACGTTACTTTTAAGTAATGTACTATATGCGCCTAGAATCCAATATAATATTTTGTCAGTTTCAACTTTGTCAGCAATGGGTTTTTGCTTATCCTTTTCTCGCAGTCTTGTAACCATCGTCTTAAATGACGTTCTTTATGGACATGCATTGCTACGTGATGGATTTTATATCTTAGATTTGTGTGACAACTTTTCTAATTTTTCTTCTATGGTTATGCCTGCGTTAGCTCAAAAGGATTTAGATTATGTGACATGGCATGCTCGTTTAGGCCATATTGGACAAGATAGAATGACTAGATTAGCTAGAGAAGGACTTTTAGGGTCACTCGCTAAAGTCAACTTGCCCACATGTGAGCCCTTCTTGGCAGGAAAAGCATGCCGTAAGCCTTTTGGAAAAGCTGTAAGAACCTCCGAACCATTGGCATTGATCCATTCCGATGTCTGTGGACCCATGAGTGTTAGAGCTCGGCATGGTTATTACTATTTTCTTACATTTATTGATGATTTTTCACGGTACGGTTATGTATATTTGATTGCTCATCGCTATGAAGTGCTGGATTGTTTCAAGCATTTCTTAGCTAGAGTTGAAAATCAAATGGAGAGGAGTATCAAGGCTCTTTGGACAGACCGTGGACGCGAATATCTGTCGGATCAGTTCCGAGCATTATGTGAAGAAAAAGGTATTCGTCGGCAACTTACTATTCCATATACGCCACAACAAAATGGTGTTGCAGAACGAAGGAATAGAATAATGCTAGACATGGTTAGGTCAATGATGGCGCAGGCAAATTTGCCAATCTCCTTTTGGGGAGATGCTTTGTTAACTGCTGCCTACATTCTTAACCGAGTGCCCTCTCAATCAGTTCCTTCTACCCCATATGAATTATGGCATGGCCACAAACCGGACTTAAATTGTTTACTTCCATGGGGATCAGCTGGATATGTTCATCACATGACAAGTAAGTTTGGGAAACTTGGCCCTAGAGCTCAGAAGTCTATCTTTCTTAGATATCCTGAGAGCTCAATAGGTTATGTCATGTATGGACATCATCCAGATGGAGGAATGATAGTGCGTGAGGTCCAAGATGTTATCTTTTTAGAGAATGAATTTCCTAGTCTTGGCGAAAATGAGAAGAATCTTGATCTTTTTGAAACAGATGAACAATTGAACATCCTACCATCTTCCGGCGAAGGGAGGGAATATGTTCCCATACCAATGTCTGCCGAAAATGATAGGGATATTCATGATAGTGGGAGTGCACCCAGTGGGAGTGCACCAATAGAAAGTCAAGATTCTCTACGTCGTAGCAAACGTGGGAATGTTCCTCGTCGATTTTTTGAAATTGAC
This sequence comes from Colocasia esculenta, assembly GCA_014218235.1. NCBI lineage: Eukaryota > Viridiplantae > Streptophyta > Magnoliopsida > Alismatales > Araceae > Colocasia > Colocasia esculenta. The sequence continues at coordinate 83,590,053 of CM024761.1, read as the reverse complement.
AGTGAGGTACTTCTTTGTGAACCCACGGATGATGAAGAGCCTAGATGTGTTCAAGAAGCTCTTGCGTCATCAACTAGGAAAGAATGGGAAATTGCCATGCAAGAGGAGATTCTATCAATGTCACAGAATGAAGTCTGGGAGTTAGTGTATCTTCCACCGGAGCATAAGGCGATTGGAAACAAGTGGGTTTTTAAGCTTAAGCGCAAGGCTGATGGGACTATTGACAAGTATAAAGAAAGACTTGTGGCGAAAGGCTATACCCAAAAAGAGGGTATAGATTATGATGAGATATTTTCACCTGTGGTGAGATTCTCATCTGTTCGCCTTATTCTAGCTATTGTCGCGCATCTCGACTTGGAATTGTTCCAAATGGATGTGAAGACTGCATTTTTCAATGGAGAACTAGACGAGGAAATATACATGGCTCAACCAGAGGGTTTTGAGACTAAAGGCGAAGAGCAAAAAGTTTGCCGCCTTAAGCGTTCAATTTATGGATTGAAACAATCGTCTAGACAGTGGTATATGAAGTTTCATAAGACTATTATCTCATATGGTTTTGAGATGATTGAAGAGGACCACTGTGTGTATGTTAAGCTAGTGGGAGATAGTCTCCTCATTTTATCATTATATGTTGATGATATTTTAATAGCTGGAAATGATATGGAGTTAATCAAAGCCACCAAGGAGTGGTTATCTTCCGTCTTTGAGATGAAAGATATGGGTGAAGCAAGCTATGTGCTCGGAGTGAAGATTGTGCGGAATCGCTCGGAAAGGTCACTGAGTTTGTCTCAGGAGACATACATTAATAAGATCCTGAAGCGTTTTCGAATGCACAATTCTAAACCCATTGATACTCCGCTTGATAAAGGATGTGTCCTAAGTACTTGTCAATGCGGCTAGACATTAGCTTCGCAGTGGGTTTGGTAAGTCGTTACCAAAGTAACCCAGGTCTCACGCATTGGAAAGCCGTTAAAAGGATTTTACGGTATTTGCGAGGGACGGTAGATTATACATTACGTTACAAGGGTGGCGACCTGAAAATCATCGGCTATAGTGATGCGGATTGGGCTGGTGACCGAGATGAGCGGAAGTCCACTTCAGGCTTTGTGTTCATGTTGGCTGGTGGAGCTATCTCGTGGAGTAGCAAGAAGCAGTCTTGCATTGCCCTATCCACAATGGAGGCCGAATATGTTGCTTGTTCTGCCGCCAGCCAAGAGGCGATTTGGTTGCAAAGCTTGTTGCATCGTTTGGCGATTACACCTCATCAGCATGAGGGTGTACTATTATATGTTGACAGTACCTCGGCATTGGCCTTCGCCAAAGATCCCAAATTTCATGGCAGAACGAAGCATATTGATATTCGTTATCACTACATTAGGGAATTGGTGGCAAAAGGGTTAGTGGAGCTTCGTCAGATTAGTTCTGTCAGAATGATAGCAGATCCACTAACGAAACCTTTACCCAGAGAGAGTTTTGTGACCCATTGTGGATCTATGGGCCTTTTTAAATTATAATTTACAATGTTTTGACATCATTAAAGTTTTGTTCATCATAAAATGTTTATATGAACAATTAATTGCTTTATACATTGTTAGAGTGTCACCAAGCACGGATCAACCCTCTCACACGAATGATCCGCTTTTGGCGCTTATTGATAGCGAGCAAAAATGAGGCATTTGATGTTGTGGCTCTCTAGATGGCTAGAGGTCGAGCACAATATCCCGAGTTTTGTTTGTATGCCGCCTTGGCTGAGGTCGAGATGAGATCTGAGTTAGTTCAGATTGACAATGTGGATTATTGAAATAATCCTCTGAAGCCTGAGATATCCGAATATATGAGTCGTAAAAGGGCGCTAAGTAGGAGCGACTGGTTTGCGAAACTCTGGTTAGTTGCATTTGTTGCAATAGGACTTGTATCCGTGCAATGTTATTTGACACGCCCATATAAATGGAGGAACATCGCAGCATGTGAATCATACCACATGTGTAATATACAACCGCATATGAGAATGATGAATGGTTCTCTCTTCATCATTGTGTGAGCTCATGAATCACGTTTGTAAGTGATTCCCGATGTACCCCTAGTGACCTACAGCGCTGTGCCATGACAAGGAAGCTTAATGTCGCTACTTTAGTATGTTACTTAGGGCGATGGATGATACCATCCAGTGGGACATGTCTACGAAAGCGGTTAAGACAAATTGAATTGGCATGAGCAGCATAGGAAAGGTATCTTCTTAATTCACCATACTTAACTACTCATATCCCGGCCGGGACTCAGTTGCCTATATGGTAATAAAGTTATGAGTGTTATATATATATTTTTTGAGATTCGATACTGCCTTTTGAGAGATACGGAGTATCAGAATAAGGTGAATATTAAGATCCTGAGGTACATATTGAGATTAAGTGTTCCGTTAGTTAGATGACGACTTAATGGAACACTTGTTGGTGACTCGGCAAATCTCACACAGGTTGCACGCCTTATTTTCGATATGACCGTTGATGTCGAATACCATAAAGAACTTTGGGTATGCTGTCAACCCTGTGTGGGTAAATGGGCAGTGAACCCGAATGGGCGAGTGGGAGTTTGTTAGCGCGGATGCCCATTGGGGCCCGCCTCCACCTCCACCACTTTGATCGGGTGGAGGGGAGAACGCCAATGCGCTGGGCGCGTTGGCATCATCCGGGGGTGCCAGCGCGAGAGGCCTCCACCGCCTTGGGCAGGAGGAGGAGCTGACGCCAGCGCGGTGGCGTCAGCTGGGTGACGCCAGCTCCACCGCCTTGGCGGATGGAGGGGGGCGCGGCCACGCGTAGCGCGCTGCCTGCGCGGCAGCAGCCCAGCCGCACGATCTGCCGCCTCTCCTCCTCCACTGCCGCCTCTCCTCCTCCCACGAGCCGCCTCAACTCCTCCCTCCCTCCTCACAGCCTCGCCACCCCCTTGCCTATAAATACCCCCCATGGGGGTGAAGAGCAGAAGACACACAACAACAGCAGTGAGCTGCTCGTGAGAAGAATTCCAAGTGAATTTTTCTTGGGATCCCATTTGCATGCATATGTGCATGCAAGTGTGGAGAGAGGGTGAGTGTGCAAGTCTGTCTTGCAGGCGTACTCTTTTTTGTGAGGAGGTACTGTCCCAGGTGTGGGACATCGAATGTTCTCTTTTGGGATATCGGCTGACGGAGGTGCGTCATCGCCAGTCCTCGGATCTAAGGTGTGGAGCTATGTAGACGACTCTAGTAGCCATCTACCCACCTTTGTGGGATCCTTTTATTACTACGTTTCCGCTGCGAGGTATGTCCTCCTACTCTGTATTATTTAACCGAAAATAACGATGCAAGTGGGGCTAAGTTAAGGAACATGGACACATGTATCTCCATAAAGTAATGGTCTATTGCTTTAAGGCCTCTGTTCTAATGATTTGGTGATCTAAATACTTAGTTAAGTCTCACTGCGATTAAAAGTTTTGAGGGAAAAAAAGTATATCTCCAATTGCCATCTCCACTTATTCTCTACCTTCAAAAAAGATGAAAATATGAAAGTCAGGAAATTGATTTCTTTCCGGCCAGTGGATAGTTGATGGGTGTCCACTAGGTGTTAACTGGACCGGGTCGGCCTGAAGGTCCGGTGGCTCAGTCCGATTTTATACGGGCTTAGGTCGGATATTTTAATCTCATTTGAATTTTGAATCCGGCCCGGCTCAGAGTAAGTTTGGGCGGGGTCTGGCCTTAGCTCGGCTCGGCCCGGGCGGCCCAGTATTTAAACAAAAAAAAAATTGACACGGCGGTAATTTCCATATTCTAAAAATTTGAATTGAAAATTATATTGTGGAGTTATGTTTAATAATTTAATATTTATTTTTTATTTATAAAAATTAGAAATAAATTTATCTAGATTAGTCTAACATTTATTTTATATTGTTTTGATTCAATGAACATCAATTTTATTGTATAAATAAATAAATAATAATAAAAATACCTTTAAAAAGTTAAAACCGGGCCGAGTCGGGCTTGGGCGGGGTCTCACATAATCGTCCCAACCCGAGTCAGGTTTCTAAAAATCGGACCTCATTCTAGGCCGGGCCAGACCGGGCCTGCGCCGGTCGATTAGAGACTGGACTGGACTTGAGCCAACCCAAGCCCGACCCATTACCACCTCTAGTGGCCACTGAAGCTTTAGTTGAATTCTAAACCACAAGGCAGACATTTGCATGGGAAATGGTTTTGTAATACCGTTTCCAAACATACTAAAGTGATATTGCCAAGAAAAATATTCCACATCAATAATTATTAGGAGAGAGTCAAAAATACCTTGGAGAGGTTGTGGTGTATTTTGATTAATATGTTAAAAGGTATCCATATAATGTGTTATTAAGCTATTTTCCTTATTGTATTAGACATGTCTATCTTCCTAGAAAGAGAACCCCCCTTTCCCCGTTTGTTACATTATTCTTTCCTTTTCCTTTTCTCTTTCCATCTTATATCATCATGGGTATCCACATCATCACTAAGAAAATTTAACCCCTTTCCCCATATTAAGATGGTCAATCAATTCACCCAAAGGTTTTTCTGGTTTCTAGGTCACAAACGGCCATTCTTTAGGCACATTGATAATTAGCTAAATCTGAAGCTTTGGCAAGAACCTCCAAAAGACCACCACACCCATATGTCAAGGGAGCTCTTGTCTTTTAATTAAGAAAAAATTAATTAGAAGTCTATGACTGTAATAGGAAGGTCCTTACTGTAACATGATTTAACGTATAATGTAATTAGAGATAACACTTATTGTAATAAGTTATAACTTTGTTAAAGATTACAAAATAAATCAAATATCTATTAAGAATTCTTAATTAATTTACCCTTTAATTAATGTGCCAAACTCCCTTAAATATTATTGAATCATAACATTAGACTGGATAATAGTTGAGTGGGAGTGAATGGTGGATTGCTCACGTCTGTATGTTTTCCCCCTGACTGTGTACAGGCTTCTAAGGCAAGTTGGGGGTGTATAATATATATATATATATATATATATATATATATACAAGGCTTTCTTAGAGGAGCATAGGCAAAAAGCCCAAGATCTGAGAGAAAAGTTTGCAATTTCATTGATTTGGGACAATCTTGTGGGCATTTGGGCGTTTGATTTTGACAGATTAGGGATGGTTCGCCGGCTTGACCCACCTAAATGCATGAAGTTTCGACCGAAATGAAAATAGTCGTCATAAAATACTGAAATTTGGAAAAAAAAAACATCTCTTACATTTAGGTTACACTACTATCTGAATAATATATGTATTTATATTGTTATGTATATCCTCGTTAGAGATATATTGATTCAGCTATAGCTCTTTGGTTACAAGTTTATGAAAGCTTTACAAATATCCCATTTAAGAATATAATTAAGGCATAAAATGCAAGATGTGAAGACCTTAATTAAATATGAAGTCTATTTAAATCATGTAAGGAGGTTAGATTAAATAAGGATGGCTTATCCTTTTCCTCTCTTAATTAGCACCACCTAACCATATATAAATGAAGATGGGGACGCATTATGATGGAATTAAAGACACGAAATATTAAAGTCTTACGATAATCCACGAAGAAGAAGACGACGTTCCGTTACTGCAAACAGAATTGAATGCAGAGAAACAAGTGCGCCCATTCAAACCAGACCAAGCAGCGTACGCCGTAGAATCTACGAAGCAACCACTATTACAAATAGTACAAGCCCAGAGACCAAAGATCTATATAAACACGGTGAATGACGGTGGAAAACCCAAGCAAGGATCATCTCCATGATCCAGGAGTCGCAAATGAGCGCTTTTGGGGAGGAAACCCGGACAGCACCGACGATTGATTGTCTTAACCATGCATATATCAAGATTCTCCTCGACAGATTTTTTATTTAATATTTCCAAAGAGTGATCTGCAAGCAAGTGTTCCTTATACATCCATTATTTTACAACTGAGCTACCGGCCAGATAATTTTGGCAGAGATGAATACGATCAAATAATTAAATATAAGAGAAAGAATATTGAAATGTGCAAGTACTCATTCTACCTTTTATCAAAAGCATTTTTTTTTTTTAAAATCATAACACAGTACTGTTGAGATGGAAAAATCGTATAGCTATTATCAAACGATATATAAATCTTTGCCTCCGACCCACTACTTGAACCCTCCAACAAGGACTACTCTGTGTGAACCTTTTCACATATCCACTAAAACCTTGGAAACTTTTTGCGAACTACATCTTCTCAAGTGGTCTCCCACGAAAAAGCCCAAACTCCGCTAGGAAGTAATATTTTAGTCCAAAGTTGGCTTTAAATCCTTTTTCTAAATATAGACAGAATCTAGGAAGGACATTCCAAGGAATATGCTTCGGACATGGGACCTATGTGGGTCCCGCAACTTCTATTCCCTTTCCCGCGTCGACCGGGCGCCACGTACGTATTTCGTCGTTACCCCGGTTCGCCTCTGCTACAGGGCCCTTTAAACTAATAAGCTACTGTACTGTATTGTTGGGGTACTCTATCTTACTTTTTTTTTTTTTGACGAAATGTACTCGATCTTACTCATACAACTCTCTAATAAGAATATGAATTATCCTTTTTTAAATACTTTTTTCCCTTCCCTCTCTATCTATCTCTCCTTAATTTATAGAATGGGAGGATGATGGGGAATGTGGGTTAGTTCACCAATTTTTATAATCAAAAGATTAAAAAGAAAAAAAGAAAGAGATATTCCACTTCGATCTCATGGTGGTGGTGATGGCAATCCACGAGGGACGCACTTATGCTTTCCAGACGGCGGGCTTCTTTCGTCTGCTTGTGTTCGTCGTTGTTCTTCCGGTTGCTGGCATACTCAGACTTGCATTGCATATATGCATCCATGGCAAAATTTGGTGTGGGGAACTTAATTAGTATATGTGTCCCAGCTCTGTCTTTTTGCACATTTGAGTGGATTTTATTTGGTATAAGTTGGGGTGGGGGGAAAAATACTTAACTTTGATATCATGCTCATTGTTCATGCAGTCCATACTCGAATGATGTCAATCTCTGTGTTCTGAATTGGATGTGTTGAGAGGGGAAATTGGCAAAAGATAATTAAAAGGGATGGATGGTTTCTAAACTCATGTTTAGTTAATTAAGATGAGTTAAAAGTTAACTAATTATATGGCGATTGCCTAACTTCTCTTGTCCGGCCCTCTCAATCAGTAGCATGTGCTTATTCTATTGGGAAGATTGATCGAGGGTTGCACGTTGTGTGGCAAGGTAGCTCCACAAGTACATAGAGATGTTTTCACATGGCATGCAGCTGCCACAAGAGTAGTGGGTTTTGGTGCTGTTGTCGTCTAGGATGGCTGTTGAAAGAAACAACCATCTTAGGAGAGTGTACATGTATCTTAGTAAACTATTTGATAAAGTTTCTGTATCCGCATTTGACACTCAGAAGCATGGAATCTTCTCGCCACGTATTAACGTTTTTAAACATGCATTAACAGCAATTCATTGCAATTTTTAAACTACGTACGTACGTACATGAATGTTTGGGAGTGGCATTTTTTAGATTGAGAAAGTAAGAAAGAAATTGTCCCCACATTAATCATTAATATTTCGGTTAGTGTCAAAGAGCTTTCAGCGGTTGGATGAATGTCTCATTAAATTATAAAACATGATTATTTTTCTGGTAGGGATGAGAAGAATTGAAAAGTTTGGTGATAGAAAGACAGTGAGCCATTGCAATCACTTGATCATTTGTTTTATGTTAAGGAAGTGATAAGGGTGAAGCCCTGACCGGTTGATGGCCTTCATCAATTGCGATGGTTAACTGATTCTTCTTCAAAAATATTTAAAGCAACAACTGAGAGGTCCCCTTCTGAAAATTTTAAGACTTTATTTTTATTAGGAGATATCTATTGCAAGACTCATCTCTTTTTAATATGAAGGTATTTCTGAAGATCTTATATATACATGTATAGAGTCTGACATCACTCGTATACAAATGCGAATTTTAGTGAGCATCAACGTGTATAGATGATCTTATGACTATATATATATATGTATGTACGTGTCCGATTACAATGGGAGAATTGGGGTCGTGCACTTTCATACACAGCCAGCCTAACCTAGACTAGTTGGAAAGATTTGCATTTCTTTTAAATTTTTTAGTAGATGGATCTTGTGATGTGTTTAACTATAGATAGTGCAAATATATAGGAGGAGGCCTGCATAGGTGAATCCCATCCAAGTGACCTCATCATGCACTAGCATGTTCATGCCCTTAGAGCCTCTCTTCTCAATAAGATATTAGTAGCTAGTGAAAGGGCAGATTTTGAAGTCCGCTTAAACTTCAAGGCCACCTGCTTTATTTAAGCATGGAGACCAAAGTATTGTAGATTATATAGATCAACTAAATCCTAACGTTTTATTGAAACTTCCTGTAGTGCGATGGCACCCCTCCCGGCCGATTGAGAGGTGACACGCACATTCATAAAGCGGAAGCATCTTACACATAGTTATGAGAAGATCTTCCTAAGTTGCATGTGATATAATAGTAGATCAAACACAAGAATTATACATGGTAAAATACTATATTCAGCTTTCTGCACTAAACACTAGTGCCACATATAAATATGATTACCAAAAAATAGTCTGTCCATTAATTATATGTCATGATTTCGAAATACAAAAGAGGTGGTATAACTATGAATAACACAGTTTCTAACAAAATAACCCTAAGGTTGCCCAGCCTAAAGTATGCATGCAGCAAGAGGTTGACTTGAAGAGAGGACTGCATCATGAAGAAGAATCTGAAAAGGGTTCAACGAAGGCATGAGTTCTGAAGAACTCAGTAGGCAAACCAGCAGAACGTGAAGTATAAGAACATGGACTATAACATAGGTTATGACATTGCAGAAGCACATACATTTCACAAGGTTAAATCACAAAGAAAACTTAATAGGTTGCATGTTTACAAATATGCAAGAATCGTATTACAAGACATGATTGCTTGGCAGGGATTCAAAATCTTGCAAATGGCATCAACAAAGCTCTTCTAGGGATGAATAACACATATAACTAACCACCTGTAGAAACATGATGTTATATATGCATACATACTCAAAATTTTCCAACTTAGTGAGCCTAACCACCCACGTTATTTTTATGGGATGAAATCGTCATCACGACTGAACCCTTATGCATGATGTAACGACCCAGAATCCGCATTACCAGTAACAACCAGTAACCCGAATTCTGACCCGCTAACCCACGAGACAAGCTCGGAAGGGTAGGAAGTGAAGTCCGAGGAGACTATATGTAAGAAGATACACACCATGTAAAGCTGTAAAATTCCACTATATGAACATATCATATACAACCTCAGAGTCTGAGCAAAGTACAGAGTACAGAAGTACAACAAAAAGTACTATTCACTGCAGTTAGGGAGCGCCAACACCGGAGTGGCTAGACTCGCCTGGAACGGGAGTCGACGAAGACCCACCTGAAAGGGAAGGGAGTGAGTCTCAAGAAAAGAGACCCAGTAGGGAAAAGTAACCCCACCGGCAACTAAACTAAAGTGTGGAAAGTAAAAACTGAAAGTAAGTACACGTTGCACCACAACACAAAACTGTAAACCATGCGGCTCAGTAACACACACTCACACACACAGCAAGTAGGACTCAGCTAGGGTCTGTGGCTCGGCGTCCCGTCACCACAGAGGCTCTCAACGCCAGCCACGTGTGCACACTACAAACGCTCTCTCTCGCGTCTGGTCCACGACCGGTTTTTCCCCTACGCTTGACCCTAGCGGTAGAGAAGGGGCTCCACGGAGACCGGCTCAAAACCACCACAAGGAGTACGCACAGGACAGAGTCGCACTCGACGTCCTGGCTCACTAGCGGAGGATAACCACACACTAGTCATCTAGACGGAGTCGCACCCACGCCTAGGTAACACAACAGAAATGGGTACACGGTAACGCAACGCGCGTACAACAGACGGAACACACTCAACGTCTGAAACCCCGTACAGTAAGTAAACACCTCGTGCCACAAACAACTACTCAAATGCACAGGCGGAGTCACACTCTAAGCCTGGCCCACTTGTGCTATTAGGGCGGACATCACATGTCAATCGCCTCTAATCACACAACTCAAGTCTGCTGGGCGACAGAAGATTAACGGCCACATCGATTGCCGCCAATATGAGGTAAACGACACTCACCATGTCGTTTATCCTGATTAAACGACAATCGACCTTGTCGTTTAAATCACCCCTGAAGATCTCAACGTCAACAGATGTGGACGTTGATATCTTCAGTCCCCTAAACCCCGAACTGAACCGAATCAGTTCAATTGGGCAGAATCACCCAACAGAATTCAGACTGATGGAGGGAAACGCTTCCTCTCATCAATCTAAACTACCAGCACAACTAAATTAAACAGTCTAGCGCCTAGATTGTCCAATTTACCCAAAATCCTGGCATGATACAACCCAACCCTAAACCATGATTTGCTCACCAATTCACTTAATTGGGCATGCTGGTTTGATGAGGAAGGTTGTAGGAGTTAAGTCCCTACCTCAGAAAGCCTTAAGAATCCCCAAACAGCCACTAATCGCGCCGGATTCCCCCGAAGACTCCGCGCGAATCACACCAAAATCTCGCGTTTCCCGCCCGATCAAGCAACGCCACACGATCCAGGGGCTTCCCACGAGCTCAAATCACCCAACAGAAGCTGCGGAAATCAAGAAAAGCAAAGGTGGAGGGAAGGAGAGGAAAGGAGAAAGATAGGTTCTGCTCTCGGGCTGCCCTATTTCAACAGGCCCGACCAGTCGACGTCAACATCACTGGTCGCCTACTGAACCGCCTACAGACTGACGTCCAGATCCCATGTCGTTGAGTTCAATCTCAAACGTCCACATCGTTGGACGCTGACTCTGACTCAACGGCAAGCCCTGGCCGTCAACCCCAAGTCAACGACAATGTTCTTGTCGTCGACCACACAGAACCACTACAGACCCAATAAGGATCCACTAAAGACCCGAGACCTTACAGCCCTCCCCCCTTAAGGAATTTTGTCCTCAAAATTCGAACAACACAAGGAAAGAAGACTCACCAAAGAGGTACGGAAACTGCTCGTGCATTTCGTCCTCCCGCTCCCATGTCGACTCACCACCGGAGAGCCGCTGCCACGCAACACGAACTAAAGGGATTGCCTTGTTCCTCAATCTCTGAACTCGGCGATCCTCAATGTGCAACGAAAACTCTGGTACAGTCAACACTGGAGTCACCTCAGACCACTTTGCACTCTGCAGAACGTGAGACTCGTCAGAAAGGTACCTCCGAAGCATCGACACGTGGAACACGTCGTGCACTGCTGCCAACTCTGACGGAAGCTCAAGTCTATACGCCAAACCTCCGACACGCTCAGAAATGGTAAAAGGCCCAATAAAACGAGGACTCAAATTTCCACACTTACCGAACCTCACCACTCCCTTCATAGGAGACACACGAACAAACACCTGGTCTCCTACCTGAAACTTGAGCGGTCGTCTGCGCTCATTTGCATAACTCTTTTGCCGACTCTGAGCTGACTGAAGCCTCTGTCTCACAAGCTGAACTACCTCAACTGACTGCTGAACCAACTCTGGCCCTGTGACAACTCGCTCGCCAACCTCGAACCAGTCAAGAGGAGTGCGACACGGTCGTCCGTACAAAGCCTCATATGGTGCCAAACCGATACTGGAGTGATAGCTATTATTATATGCGAACTCGACCAACGGCAAGTGAGCTGTCCACGACCCCTGCCACTCCAGGCAACAAGCTCTAAGAATGTCCTCCAAAGTCTGGATAGTCCGCTCTGACTGACCGTCTGACTGAGGGTGGTAGGCGGAACTAAAAGCCAACTCTGTCCCCAAAGCTCTCTGGAAACTACGCCAGAACCCAGATGTGAAGCGAGGATCCCTGTCTGACACAATAGAGATCGGCACTCCATGCAAAGGAACAATCCGCTCTACGTACAACGCGGCCAACCTACTCACACCCCAACTAGTCCTGACAGGCAAGAATCTGGCAGTCTTCGTCAATCTATCCACAAGAACCCAAATGCTATCAAAACCTCCAGCTTTCCTCGGCAAACCACAAACAAAGTTAGTCGTCACGTGGTCCCACTTCCACATCGGAATCTTTAACGGCTGCACAAGTCCTCCTGGACGCTGATGTTCGGCCTTCACCTGCTGACAGACCAAACACCTAGCAACAAAAGCCGCTATGTCTCTCTTCATCCCAGGCCACCAAAACTGACGTCTCAACCTGTGGTACATCTTGGTCACCCCTGGATGAATAGAGTACCTGGAACCATGTGCCTCTTGTAAAACGACTCTCCTGATAGACTCCTCAACAGGAACATAGAGTCTATCTCGGAACCTAACAGTCCCGTCCTCACAAAGCTCAACCTCTGGGAGAAGCAACACACTGTGCAACTCGGGATCTGCCTGCTGAGCCTCAGCAACCTGTCTCACAACGGCGGGAGCTGCTAACAAACTGCCCAACACACACTGACGACGACTGGATGAAACTCTGAAAGATCCCTCTGTTGCAGACTGCCACAACTGCCACTCTCTAAGCATCAGATGACTCATCTGAGCTTTCCTACTCAAGGCATCTGCAACTACATTCGCCTTTCCAGGCTTATACTCAATGCTGAAATCATAGTCCTTCAGATATTCCATCCATCGACGCTGCCTCATATTCAGATCCCTCTGAGAAAACACATATCTCAAACTCTGGTGGTCGGTACGGACTACAAAACTCACTCCGTACAGGTAAAGACGCCAAATCCGCAAAGCAAACACCACAGCTGCAAGCTCTAGGTCGTGGGTCGGGTAACTCTCCTCGTGGGGCTTAAGCTGGCGAGACGCATAAGCCACCACTTGGCCTTGCTGCATCAAGACCGCACCCAAACCAACACCTGAAGCATCTGTGCAAACCTCAAAACCCTCCTCACCTGAAGGTAAGGCAAGAACTGGCGCCGACGTAAGCAGTCGCTTCAACTCTATGAAACTCTGCTCACACTGCTCCGACCACAAAAACGGAACTCCCTTTCTCGTCAACCGAGTCAAGGGTGCAGCAACCTGAGAAAAATCTCGAACAAACCTGTGGTAGTAACCTGCCAAACCCAGGAAGCTACGAACCTCAGACACAGATCTGGGACTCTCCCACTGCAAAACTGCCTCAACCTTCGCTGGATCCACAGAAACTCCCTCACCTGAGATCACGTGCCCCAAAAAGTGAACCTGTTGTAGCCAAAACTCACACTTACTAAGTTTGGCATACAACTGGTGCTCTCGCAAGGTCTGCAACATGATCCTCAGGTGCTCAGCGTGCTCCTCCTCCGAAGTGGAGTACACCAGAATGTCGTCAACAAACACTACGACAAACCGGTCCAAGAACTGGTGGAACACCCGGTGCATCAGATCCATGAAGGCTGCTGGAGCATTGGTGAGCCCAAATGGCATCACCAAAAACTCAAAATGTCCATATCTGGTCCGAAAAGCAGTCCTCTCAATGTCCGAATCTCTAATCCGCAACTGATAGTAGCCCGACCTCAAGTCAATCTTCGAGAAGACACGAGCAGACTGAAGCTGATCAAAGAGATCATCAATCCTAGGCAAAGGATACCTATTCTTGATGGTCACTTGATTTAGCTTCCTATAATCAATACACAACCTCAGGCTACCATCCTTCTTCCGGACAAACAAAACAGGTGACCCCCACGGAGAAAAGCTAGGACGAATATAGCCCTTCTCCAACAACTCCTCAAGCTGCCTCTTCAACTCCCTCAACTCTGCTGGTGCCATATGGTACGGTGCCTGCGCAAAAGGTAAAGTGCCAGGAACCAACTCTACAGTAAACTCAATCTCTCTCTCTGGTGGTAGACCAAGCAACTCTTCCAGAAAAACATCCGGAAACTCACACACTACGGGAATGTCTCCCACTCCCGAAACAATCTGGTCAAGAGTCACTGCAGAAACTAGGAAACCCTGACAACCAGAAGCAAGTAACCTCCCTGCCCTCAAAGCAGAAACTAAAAAGCGAGAAGTAAGAGGTACGATACCCTGGAAGTAGAACGCCGCTGCCCCAGGTATCCTCAAGTGAACCCTCTTCTTCTGACAATCCATCACTGCACCATACCGCTCTAACCAGTCCATACCCAAAATCACATCATAATCATGTAACTACAAGGCAAACAAACGGGCTGACAACAACTGATCCTGCAACTGTACAGGTACCTCCTCGAGACAGTAGGACGTAAGGACAAAGTCCCCTGTCGGTAACTCTACTGCTAACTCAACAGACTCTCCCGAACTCAACTCTCCAAGGGAGTCTAAAAAGTCCTCAGACACAAAAGAGTGAGAGACACCGGAATCAAACAAGACTCTAGCTGCATAACCAAAAACTGAAACAGTACCTTCCACCAGGTGAGCTACCTCCGTGTCTGCACGAGTCAAGTGGGTAACACGACCTCTACCTCTTGACCCACCAGAACCTCCGGTCTGCTGACGCTGCTGCACAGGTGCCTGCTGCTGCTGCTGCTGCTGCTGCACTCGGGGCTGTGACTGGGTCTGCTGCTGCGGCACACGAGGTAACAAAGGACAATCTCGCGCCATATGACCCATCTGGTCACACCGGTAACACTGACCAGCAAAAGTATGTTGTACCTGCTGCGAAGGCTGACCTGTCGGCTGCTGAACACTCCCAACCGACTGCTGCCTCTGCTCTGCCTGCCTCCTATCACGCCGAAACTTCCTCTGAGATCCTGACTTCGCCGTCGTCCCAGTAGAAGTGGACGCGTAGGAAGTCGTAGTCCTCGGGGTCGTCTGCACACTACCCTGCTGCTGGTGAGGCTGAGAAGGAACTACCTGCGTCTGAACCTCTGCACTCCGAGCACGAGTCCGCAAGGTGTCTGCCTCCAATGCTGCCGCTGTCTGATAGGCCGCATCCAAGTCTGTGACACGAGCAACTATCAGCGCCTGCCTAAGCTCTGGCCTCAAGCCTCTCACGAACTGCTGAGTCCTCAGACCCTCATCTCCTATAATCTGCGGAGCATAACGCCCTAGCTCCACAAATCTAGCCCTATACTGCACCACAGTAGAGTCCCTCTGCTGCAAGTCCAGAAACTGGTACAACCTCTCCGTCTGGACGTAAGTAGGACAGAAGGCTCTCTCAAAAGAAACGACAAACTCCTGCCACGGAATCTGTCTAAGTGGGCGAGACTGAAAAGTAGTCTCCCACTCAGCGGACCACCAAGTCAACGCCTGCGCCTGCAACTGGTAACTGGCTAGCAACACTCGCTCCTCTGGAACACACTCCATGGAACGAAAAGTCCGCTCCACTGCATCTAACCATGCTCGCGCTACATCTGGATCAGGCTGGCCCAAAAACTAAGGAGGCTGAAACTGCAAGAACTCCCTCAACACCCTCCCAGTACCACCCTGGGGTACCGGCGCGTCACGGTGCTGAGCTACAAACTGAGCCATCCCCTCAAGAAATCGAGTCATGTCTAATCCCTGAGCTACCTGAGGTGGAGGTGGCGGCGGCGGAACAATACCACTATGTGCATCCTGTGGCAAAGGCTGCGTCTGCTGAGGTGGCGGAGCATCTCCAACCTCCTGACGAGTCACCTGCTCGGCTACTCCCTCTCTAGGACGTCGCCTAGGCACCATAGAACTATACACAGAGCAAAATACACACATAAATACACTAACTAACTCCGGGCTACTAGCTAGATAGATAGCATACAGCTGCAGCTGTACTCTTTATACTCTGAGTTACATGATAAGTATTTTCTTATATATATCTCATCAGACCAGGCTCTGATACCAAACTGTAACGACCCAGAATCCGCATTACCAGTAACAACCAGTAACCCGAATTCTGACCCGCTAACCCACGAGACAAGCTCGGAAGGGTAGGAAGTGAAGTCCGAGGAGACTATATGTAAGAAGATACACACCATGTAAAGCTGTAAAATTCCACTATATGAACATATCATATACAACCTCAGAGTCTGAGCAAAGTACAGAGTACAGAAGTACAACAAAAAGTACTACTCACTGCAGCTAGGGAGCACCAACACCGGAGTGGCTAGACTCGCCTGGAACGGGAGTCGACGAAGACCCACCTGAAAGGGAAGGGAGTGAGTCTCAAGAAAAGAGACCCAGTAGGGAAAAGTAACCCCACCGGCAACTAAACTAAAGTGCGGAAAGTAAAACTGAAAGTAAGTACACGTCGCACCACAACACAAACTGTAAACCACGCGGCTCAGTAACACACACTCACACACACAGCAAGTAGGACTCAGCTAGGGTCTGTGGCTCGGCGTCCCGTCACCACAGAGGCTCTCAACCCCAGCCACGTGTGCACACTACAGACGCTCTCTCTCGCGTCTGGTCCACGACCGGTTTTTCCCCTACGCTTGACCCTAGCGGTAGAGAAGGGGCTCCACGGAGACCGACTCAAAACCACCACAAGGAGTACGCACAGGACAGAGTCGCACTCGACGTCCTGGCTCACTAGCGGAGGATAACCACACACTAGTCGTCTAGACGGAGTCGCACCCACGCCTAGGTAACACAACAGAAACGGGTACACGGTAACGCAACGCGCGTACAACAGACGGAACACACTCAACGTCTGAAACCCCGTACAGTAAGTAAACACCTCGTGCCACAAACAACTACTCAAATGCACAGGCGGAGTCACACTCTAAGCCTGGCCCACTTGTGCTATTAGGGCGGACATCACATGTCAATCGCCTCTAATCACACAACTCAAGTCTGCTGGGCGAAAGGAGATTAACGGCCACATCGATTGCCGCCAATATGAGGTAAATGGCACTCACCATGTCGTTTATCCTGATTAAACGGCAATCGACCTTGTCGTTTAAATCACCCCTGAAGATCTCAATGTCAACAGATGTGGACGTTGATATCTTCAGTCCCCTAAACCCGAACTGAACCGAATCAGTTCAATGGGCAGAATCACCCAACAAATTCGACTGATGGAGGGAAACACTTCCTCTCATCAATCTAAACTACCAGCACAACTAAATTAAACAGTCTAGCGCCTAGATTGTCCAATTTACCCAAAATCCCGGCATGAACAACCCAACCCTAAACCATGATTTGCTCACCAATTCACTTAATTGGGCATGCTGGTTTGATGAGGAAGGTTGTAGGAGTTAAGTCCCTACCTCAGAAAGCCTTAAGAATCCCCAAACAGCCACTAATCGCGTCGGATTCCCCCGAAGACTCCGCGCGAATCACACCAAATCTCGCGTTTCCCGCCCGATCAAGCAACGCCACACGATCCAGGGGCTTCCCACGAGCTCAAATCACCCAACAGAAGCTGCGGAAATCAAGAAAAGCAAAGGTGGAGGGAAGGAGAGGAAAGGAGAAAGATAGGTTCTGCTCTCGGGCTGCCCTATTTCAACAGGCCCGACCAGTCGACGTCAACATCACTGGTCGCCTACTGAACCGCCTACAGACTGACGTCCAGATCCCATGTCGTTGAGTTCTGTTAGAATGTGGAGCTCGAACTCTGAAGCATATCTCCATAAGGGTCAGGTCGCGGTTCGACCTGCGGTCATGTCGCGGGGGTCAGGGGGCAGCGCCCCTTGCGGGGGTCTCCGGGGCAGCGCCCCGGAAGCTAATTTTGACTAAGTGTTGCAGGCGGGTTCAGCATTCGACTGCCACAGCCGAAGTCAGAAATGAAGCAGTCGATTGAATGATTCGACTCACGTAGTCAAATGTCAGATTGAATGATTCGACTCATGCAGTCGAATGTCAGCATGAAGGATTCGCCTCATGTAGTCGAATGTCAATATGGAGGATTCGACTTATGCAGTCGAATGTCGTTCTGAGGCGATTCAGAGTCAGGACCCTTTTGCCCTTATGTGACTCGATTGTGGCGCCCTTTCTTCCTAGTATATAAAGGGGGTTTTGTCCTCTTTGTATGACACAGTGTATGTTTTTCTTTTCTTGGAGAAGAAGCATTGAAAGCTGTTGTGGCCGTGGACGTAGGAAGGCTTCTTGCCTCCGAACCACGTAAAAATCTGGTGTTCTTGTATTCTTCTTCCTACCTCCTTCTATCTCTCTCTGGAATCTACGAGTGGGTAGTGTGAGAGAGTTGTCGCTGACCTGAGTGCTGTTCCGTCCCAACAAGTTCAATCTCAAACGTCCACATCGCTGGACGCTGACTCTGACTCAACGGCAAGCCCTGGCTGTCAACCCCAAGTCAACGACAATGGTCTTGTCATCGACCACACAGAACCACTACAGACCCAATAAGGATCCACTAAAGACCCGAGACCTTACACATGATGTCAACCATGAAGTGTCCTAACCACCCCAGAGAGAAGAATTAAAGTGCCTTGTGAAGACAATCAGACATATGATTTTCGAAGGTTACCCAAAAGGGGTTCAAATCAAGCTTTTGGGTCCAACATGCAAGCTCATATATGACATAGTACTGAGGAGATGAAAGATAACTCCCAAAATGGTCACAAAGGAATTGGTTCTGCCTACCTTAGTGTGGGGATACTAGCTAAATCTTCTACAGAGAACTAGGAGACCCAAACTGCCAGGAAGCTGTAACGGCTCCAAGTTCAAGCCTTCGGTTTCCTAGCAACAGAAGACAGAAGAATCCGTTGGAAGGGTGGTCACAAAGGCTATATAAGAGTTAAAGTTTGAAGTGGGTGATACTAATAAGGGAATCCAGACACTTGGCCAACATGCAGACCCTAAGGAAGACACAAATCCCTCGGGGATGACTAATGAGAGTATAAGTGGAAGATCTTTCACAAGCCATCAATGTGAAGTATGAGGTAATTCTGACATGCATAGGGATCCATGCCATAAAGCTGGCAAACCGAAGAAGTCAGATGATGATAATCATTCTAGCATTCTGACAAACACATAAGTATATTATAGACTATACTCACCTTTGACCTAATAAAAGGTCAGAGACAATAACAACTAGAGAGCAAATAAGTTTGACTTGAGGCCCATCGATTGCTGAACAATGGTCATATCGATTGAAGGGCAATAGGGAACTCCACCTGAACCATTCTAAATATTAATCCTTTTAATATAGGTGATGACAAAATACAAGCCTAGCATAAGATCTACTATATACTTAATGCCACCGTTATTTCATGAATATAATATTTTCATTACTCTGTGACTACGTCCCACTAATTTTGGTCAAGATCAGTTGAAGCTAGCTTCGTCATATACGAAACTTCAGTTCATCATATACGAAGTTCCACTTCGACCGAAAATATAAATTCTCAATAGGAAAACTCAAACTAAGGCCCACATAGGTTAAATAACAAAGTACTTGAGGATAAAAGCTCCCTTATTCCAATTAAAATCATAGGATAATGATTAATCCAGGGCAAAAAGGGTTAAATGTAACTGAAAAAGTGTTAAGGGCAACTAAGGGTTCAAAGTTGGAATGGGCTATTATAATTCTAGCCCCCATTAAAATAATTTTGTCCTCGAAATCAAGATTACTTACCAAGTAAATGAGGATAAGCATCCTTCATTGCTTGCTCTGACTCCCAAGTCTCTTTTTCTATACTACCACTTCTCCATAGCACCTTCACCAAGGGAGTTTTCTTATTTCTTAGTACTTGTTCCTTGCGATCTAGAATAACTACTGGTTGCTCTTCTATAGTCAGATCTGATTAAAGTTCTAATCCCTCATGCTTGATGATATGAGTGAGGTCTGCTATGTACTTCCTCAGCATAGATACATGAAAGATATTGTGAATGTGGGACCATGATGGTGGTAGGCAAGCTGGTAGTCCACCATCCCAATCCTGGCAAGAATTTCAAATGATCTCACATACCTGTGACTGAGCTTCCCTTTCTTACTAAACCTCAAAAGACCCTTAGTTGGGGATACCTTTAGAAATACATAATCTCCCACTGAGAATTGTGATGGTCTTCTCCTTGTACCAGCATATCTCTTTTGTCTATCTTGGGCTGCCAGGATCCTTTGCTTGATTAATTGATTTTCTATGTATAGTCTTGAATCTAGTCTACCTCAATTAAACTTTGTCTCTTATCTCAAACCAACAGATGGGGGTTCTACAAGGCCTTCCATACAATGATTCATAGGATGCCATACCAATACTAGAATGGTAACTGTTATTATAAGCAAATTCAACCAATGGTAGGTAATCATCCCAGTTATCATGCCACTTAAGACTGCATGCCCTCAACATATCTTCCAGGGTCCTAATGGTCCTCTCAGATGTTGGGTTGAGTGTGTATTTGAAACCTTTTAATGATGACTTTAATCATGACTAATTGACATCACTCATAATTTGATTTTGATGATGACATTTTGTACATATTAAAATGATGACTAATTGAACATGTTATACATTTTCTACATATCACAACAATGCTTAACAACATATTTTTGATGTTTAATATCTCACATTTTAATGATAATATCTTGTATTTGGTTACATTTATATTTTCAGGTTTACACAAATTTATCACAGTGGTGTCGACACAGTCCACCTGTGTGTCGACACTAGTTCACTGTCCCAGAAGCCTGTTCTGAGCAGTAGTGGTGTCTACACAGTCTACCTGTGTGTTGACACAGTCTGCCAGTGGTGTCGACACAGTCCACCTGTGTGTCGACAGTTCACTGTCCCAGAAGCCTGTTCTGAAGCAGTAGCCAGTGGTGTCTACACAGTCTACCTGTGTGTTGACACAGTCTGCCAGTGGTGTCGACACAGTCCAACTATGTGTCGACACCAGTTCACTATCCCAGAAGCCTATTCTGCAGCAGTTGCCTGTGGTGTCGACACCGTCTGCCTGTGTGTCGACACACTTCGACTAAAGCTAAAAAATGTGAACTTCTCTGGACACGTGGCTGCTTGGGGATCAAGGGAATCATCCTAGGTTTTTGTGCCCACACACTCCAAGGGCCCACATGGACTTATAGGGCTATAAATACCCCCAATCCTTGCCCCCCCAAGGGTGTGCTGCTCTTGCAATTTCCAGAGAATTTTTTGGCGGCAAAAAGGGATCTCTCCAGTTCTTGCTCATCTCCAGAAGCTGTGATCCATCTTTTCAAGAAAAAGTACAAGGGAGTGAAGGCCAATCTCTGGAGAGGGCTTTGAAGTGCCGAGCAAGGGAGCAGATCCAGTAGAAGCACAGCAATTGAAGAGGAACTTCTGGCGATTCAGAAGCTATTGAAGCAGAGCATCGCCAATTGACAGGGAGCATCTTCAAGCCTCTTCAATTCAACCATCTGCAAGAAATCTTAATCGAAGAACACTCATTCCACATCCATTTCTCTCACTTCTGAGCATGTTCTTCCTTATTTCGTCTATGAGATTTGTGCATGAAGTTCTGCACAAATTTATGTGTACGAATCTATCTTGAATCAGATCATTGCTAGAGGATCTGATTTCTGTTGTCTTTGATCTAACTTTTGTATTGTGAGCCGTCGAGCTCTGGTTTGTGAGTCGTCGTGTGGTTTGAGCCGTCGTGCTCAATATGGAGTCGTCGTGCTCTGGTTGTTGTTTGAGCTGTCGTGCTCAGTTTGTGAGTCGTTCAACTCAAGGTTGTGTGTTGAGCCGTCGTGCTCAAGGGTGTTTGGAGCGTCGTGCTCCGATGTGAGTTGTACTCTTTGAGTAGTGGAGCCTCACTGTGTGAGGGGTGGATGTAGGAATCACTGGTGTGATTTCGAACCACCTAAAAATCCTTTGTCCAATGGTTTGATCTACTTGTTTGCGCTAGATGCTTGCATAGGATTTCGCTTTCACACCAAGTGTTTAATTGCTTCACACATCATCTACACACACCCACACTTCAGATCAGTAAATTGTTTGTCTAAATTGATCTCTGATTCGAAGTAATTTTTGAATTGCATAAGCTTCCGCAGTAATTGTGTTAGATCTATTCAACCCCCCTTCTAGATCTGATCCATCCACATATTCGATCCTACAATTGGTATCAGATTCGGTTCTCTATTCATTGGTTGTATTTTGGGAGATCTGTCTTTGTGTGCTTAATTGCTCTGATTCCTACAATTGGTATCAGAGCGGATTAACCACTCTAATTGTTAGATCTAATTCCTTGTTACATTGATTCACTGTGATTAGATCTAATAATCTTTTGAGTTTTGGTATAATGGCAAATTGCTTTAATCTACATGAATTTCCTGTTATAATTTCAGAGAAATCCCCAAGCTTATTTTCATCGGATTTTTCAGAGGATTCACAAAGAAAAGGAGCAAAAGAAATTCACAAGTACTTAATGGCAAAGAAGAGCTTCAATGAATCCAAAAAATCAACAATTCAAAAGACTTTGGCTCTAACAACACATTCCATGAGCTCAGAGCATTCTTCATCCTCTTCAGAACACAAGAGTTCAAATGGGTCTACAAGGTCAGGTAAATAAATTTCAGATCCATTTATGTATTCTAATTCTGATTTGATGCAAATGAAGTCATGTCTTATGCTGAATTGGTTGAGTTCTGTGAGAAGATACAAAATCTTAATGCAAAGCTGAACACTAAGAATAAAGATTTGAAAAAGACTTTAAAAATTGCCATAAAGAAAGTGAAAATTTGAAAAATACACTTGAATTGCTCTAGAACAATGATAAAGATCTTTCAGAAGAAAATGAGAATTTGAAAAATGAACTTAAGAAACTGAATTCTGAAAGAGAAAGTTTGAAAGATAAAATCAAAATTTGTGAAAACAAGTTGTCCAAGTTGAAAGAAAATCATGATAAGTTGGAATATGAAAATCTTGATTTGAAAGATGAAAATGAAAAATTGATTGATCTCAATGAAAAGTTCAAATTTGATAATGATCAATTAAACAAACAGATTTCTAACATGGCTCATGATCATCAAATAAATAAAAGATGCAAACAACTTGTTGAAGAAAATAGTCATCTAAAAAGGAAGATTGAATGCTTATTACATGACAAACCATTAGATAATGATTGTAGCAATTTCAGTAATAAAATTGCTGATATGGAAAAACAAATTGCTCAATTTGAAAATGAAAAGAACAAGATGAAAAATGGTTTGAATGTCATGCTAAACAAGCTTCAAATTTTAGAAAAAGAAGTTGTTGCATTAAAAGCTGAAAAATAGAAGCTTCAACATGAATTGAAGAATACTAAATACACAAGTCTTACTTCTGTGACAGATAAGAAAAATGAAAATAAAACAAAGTTAACATTTGTTAAAGCTGATGCGAACAAGAACTCTGCTAATTCTAATGAAAAACTAGTGAAAGTTCTTGTTCAGAAACAGACAGAGAAAAAGAAAAATGCTACTGTCAAGAAGATTCACCTACTTCCTCCATCAGTCCAAAAAGCTCCAAGGTAAGTTCCAAATTCACATCATACCAAGAGCCACAAAAAAGTACCTCTTTCTCCTCATGGTATGCCTCCTCACAAGAAAAGAAGATTCCAAAAAATGCATACATGCCAAGGTAAGTACCAGGTAAGAAATGATCTCATTTGCTTTAATTATAATAAACCTGGTCATTTAGCCAAATTTTGCTGGAATAGAGATCAACATTTCTATAAATATGCCAAATCAGTCCAGTGCTTCACATGTCATAAATTTGGGCATACTTCTAAGGAATGTTGGCATAGAATTGATAATCTTGTGCATGCTTCCATGTTTCATGTTAATGTACATAAGAAAAAGATCATGTTCATGCTGAAAACACTTAGAAATTCCATGTACATGAAATAGAATTGTTGCACAAAAGATCTCTTCTGAATTCCATGTTAAAAATCTCAATGATAAAATCTAAAAATAGAAAATAAATTGTTCAGTATGTCAGTGGTGCATTCTATACTAATAACTCTAAGATTAGAAACCAAGATTCTAGTGTTTCTAGTCTTCAGAAAATTGCACCCAATATAAAATCCTTTTGGATTCAAAAATTGTTGTTGCAGATTCATGGAAGATTCTTAGGACTCAAACAAGTTTGGGTTCTAAAATGTGCTGTTTGAATGTTTGATGCAGGGATCCTTGTAGTCAATTTCAAGATGAAGGCTTCATGACTAAGGCTACAAGGAAAATAAGTGAAGAGAATGAAAGAAAATGAAAATCTCACCAGGTAAATACTTCTGAGAGATTCCCTGCTAAATAAAACTGAAATCAATTGGGACTCTTATGCAAAGATCAATTGGTATATCAAATGGTGAACTGTGGAAGGACTAGTTAGGCTTGTCTGGAAACTATCATTATGTGTGAGGAATAACCTCCGCCAAGTACCAATGATCTTCCTTATGTAAGAGTCATTAATTTTTTTTTTAAAAATGGTTGTGATTGAAACATGACTGCTTGTTTATTTCATTTCTTCCATGATGATTTTTGCTTGAATTACTTGCAAAAGTTTTCACATCATGCACATGTAACTAAGAATCATGATTTTGTTGAAAATGCTCAGAAACTCTATGTGAATATAAATTGAACATTTCATGAAAAAATATAGATGCATTAAACAAAGAATAATTGTGTTATGGAACTAATGTGCTCATAGTTCCATTAATGACAAAAGTGCATCTATACTAAAAAGAAAATTCTCTTGGATTCAAAAAGGTTCATTGCTGCAATCTAACTCTTGCTCCACTGTAGGACCCAAGAAGGTAAGGGTCCTAAGGCCAACTTGATCAGCAAGTTGACGAGCCTTGTAGCCATACCTTTCTATCTAAAATCAAGACAATGGCTATGCAAGGCAAGAAAAATTGGAAACCACAGGTAAAATCCAAATGAAGACTGCTCAGGTAAAATCCTCATATCATTTCCAGATTGAGCTGCTTAAGTTAAAGAATATTCTTAGAGTCTTATCTGAACAATGAAGAGTGTGTTTTGATGTTGCTCCAAACAATAACTTTGTGTCATAACAATTGGAATCATGTTTGTATTATCATGCTGGCTTAACTGTGCCCATGATTCTATGTGCATATCAACTGCTTTGACTTTTTGGTATATCAAATGATGACATGTGGAAAAACAAGTTATGCTTGTTTGGAAGCTATCATTATGCGTGAGTAAAATACTCCGCCAAGTACCAGAAGTCATGTTATGCTTAAGGCTAATTGTGTGCATAATCATGTGTGAATTGCTTGCTAGCTTTTTCATTCCATGCACATATTAACGATGAGTAAATTTGAAAAAGTGCAAAAATATTCTTGAAAATGCAATGAATTTCATGCTAAAATTAAAGAATAATTGACCTTTTTGCAGTGACTATGTGGTATATCAAATGGTGAATTGTGAAAGGACAAGTTAAGCTTGTTTGGAAACTATCATCATGCGTGAGAAAAATTCTCCGCCAAGTATCAATAGTCTTTTCTGCATAAAGGTCATCAAGAAAAATGAAAATCTCAAAAACTTTATTTTAAGTCTTTGAAACAATTTTGAGTTTTTGAAAAACTTTTCTCCTTCAATAAATTGCCTGTTGATATATGCTTGATCATGTTCACACTCTTTCTGTGCAAACTACTTGGAATGAACATATCTGAATTGCTTAAATGATCATTTCATATCATGCATATCATATAGGGGAGTGAGTCAAAAGAATCTTTGAGTGAAATGCTGGAGAAATATTCTTTCATATCTGATTTATTAATAACTCCCATTAAGTTTGTTGACAAATGTTCTTACAAATAAATTCCTCACTCTCACATTGCATTGGCATTCTTGGTATATCAAATGGTGATTTGAAGAAAGACAAGTCAGGCTTGTCTGGACACTTTCACTATGCGTGAGTACATATCTCCGCCAAGTATCAAGAGTCTTGTATGCAATTGTTGAGGGGGAGTTCTTGTCTTTCAATAAAACATTCTTGCTCATTCTATTTACACTTCATTCCATTCCTATTTCTTCAATAATCTTCATGTTCGCCTTGTGAGAGGGAGATACATGAAAGGGGGAGTCATTGTCAGATTCCTTGACTTTACTTGTCTATCTTGAACCCCAAACTCATCAGAATGTTTGAGTCATTGTGCTATTTTTTTTATAAGAGAATTAAGATATTGAAACTAAACTCATTGTGCATTTAGTTTAATTTCAAAGAGTCATTATCATTTCAAGGTTAAGCAATCTTAATACTGAATGTCTTTAAAATGATTTGCAAAACACTATTATAGGCACATGAGTGGCTTTAATATTTTACATGTGTATGTTTAAGCTTCATTTTTACCACATGTTAAGAATAATTTTTCTAAATTCGTAGCCATGACTTTTCTGGTCAAAGCAAACATATTCCTGCAAAACATCAAAAGAAAATGATCAACAATCTGGAAAGATACAAAACAGAGCAATGGAAAGATACAAACAGAGCAATGCAAATCTTGAACCACTGAGTAACCGGGCCATTTCACCTAAAAAGTGATTTGTTTCGCGTCAAAAAGTGGAAATAAAAAATTTCAACTCTGTATAAGATAATGAAAGTTAAACCACTGAGTAATCAGGAGGTCTTGCATCTAATCAATGTGATCTCTTGCACTGAAAAGTGAGATTTAACTAATTTATTCTTGTATTCTTTCCTAGTTAAAAATGAAAGAAAATCAAATTGACAGGTTGGAAAAGCTTAAGACCTTAATAACGTTCATGTATACTGAGTTTAGACCTATTATTCTACATTGTGTTAAAATTAAAGCTCCGAACATCCTTGTTAAATACTTCTGCTCACTCATATAGGTCACTTTACTTCACATTTGCATCTTTATTTTAACCACATTCAGATCATTATATCTTGCAATACCTTGTGTTGAGTGTGTCTTTGTGCTTAAACTTTATTGCACAATACAAAAAACACAATAATTTCTCTCATATGTAAATATCACTTTGCCTCACTTATTTTGATTCTTCCTGAACTTTCATTTTCACAACTGGAATTCTTGATCTCCTACCATTCTTTGCTTCTCTCTCTTATCTATCTTTTTAATGATGTCAAAAAGGGGGAGAAAGTTCCTTAAAAGGGGGAGAAAGTTCTTTAAAGGGGAGAAAGTTTCTTATGGGAGAAAGTTGTTCAAATGGTGAATATGGTCAAGGGGAGTCATTGCAGTCAAGGGAGTCAGGCTATTGGGAGATTGTACATAAATTTTGTCATCATCAAAAAGGGGAAGAATGTTGGGTTGAGTGTGTATTTGAAACCTTTTAATGATGACTTTAATCATGACTAATTGACATCACTCATAATTTGATTTTGATGATGACATTTTGTACATATTAAAATGATGAGTAATTGAACATGTTATACATTTTCTACATATCACAACAATGCTTAAACAACATGTTTTTGATGTTTAATATCTCACATTTTAATGATAATATCTTGTATTAATGGTTTACAATTTATATTTTCAGGTTTACACAAATTTGTCACAGTGGTGTCGACACAGTCCACCTGTGTGTCGACACTAGTTCACTGTCTCTGAAGCCGTAGCCAGTGGTGTTGACATAGTCTGCCTGTGTGTCGATACAGTCTACCAGTGGTGTCAACATAGTCCATCTGTGTGTCGACACTAGTTCACTGTCCCAGAAGCCTGTTCTGCAGCAGTTGCCTGTGGTGTCGACACAGTCTGCCTGTGTGTCGACACACTTCGACTAAAGCTCAAAAATGTGAATTTCTATGGACACGTGGCCGCTTGGGGATCAAGGGAATCTGCCTAGGTTTTTGTGCCAACGCACTCCAAGGGTCCACATGGACTTATAGGGCTATAAATACCCCCAATCCTTGCCCCCCCAAGGGTGTGCTGCTCTTGCAATTCCCAGAGAAACTTTTTGGCGGCAAAAAGGGATCTCTCTAGTTCTTGCTCATCTCTAGAAGCTGTGATCCATCTTTTCAAGAGAAAGTACAAGGGAGTGAAGGCCAATCTCTGGAGAGAGCTTTGAAGTGCCGAGCAAGGGAGCAGATCCAGCAGAAGCACAACAATTGAAGAGGAACTTCTGGCGATTCAGAAGCTATTGAAGCAGAGCATCGCCAATTGATAGGGAGCATCTTTAAGCCTCTTCAATTCAACATTCTTCAAGAAATCTTCATCGAAGAACACTCATTCTACATCCATTTCTCTCACTTCTGAGTTTGTTCTTCCTTATTTCGTCTATGAGATTTGTGCATGAAGTTCTGCACAAATTTCTGTGTACGAATCTATCTTGAATCAGATCATTGCTAGAGGATCTGATTTTTGTTGTCTTTGATCTAGCCTTTGTATTGTGAGCCGTCGAGCTCTGGTTTGTGGTCGTCGTACTCACTGTGTGGTTTGAGGCGTCGTGCTCAATTTGGAGTCGTCGTGCTCCGGTTGTTGTTTGACCCATTGTGCTCAGTTTGTGAGTCGTTGAACTCAAGGTTGTGTGTTGAGCCGTCGTGCTCAAGGGTGTTTGGAGTCGTCGTACTCTGGTATGAGTTGTACTCTTTTGAGTAGTGGAGCCTCACTGTGTGAGGGGTGGATGTAGGAATCACTGGTGTGATTTCCGAACCACCTAAAAATCCTTTGTGCAATGGTTTGATCTGCTTGTTTGCGCTAGATTCTTGCATAGGATTTCGCTTTCACACTAAGTGTTTAATTGCTTCACACATCATCTACACACACCCACACTTCAGATCAGTAAATTGTTTATCTGAATTGATCTCTGATTCGAAGTAATTTTTAAATTGCTTAAGCTTCCGCAGTAATTTGTGTTAGATCTATTCAACCCCCCCTTTCTAGATCTGATCCATCCACATATTCGATCCTACATCAGATTGACCATCAGTTTAGGGGTGGTAGCATGAACTGAATTTTTAATTGATTACCCAAAGCAAGCTTCTTCAGAGCCTAGTAGTAAACCTAGAATCCCTATCAGAAATGATGAACACGAGAATTCCATGCAACCTCACTATTTCATTGATGTACATTTGAGCCAATCTTTCCACTGTTTGAGTCTGGATGAATGCAAGAAAGTGTGCCGACTTGGTGAGTCTGTCGACAATGACCCAAATGGCATCATGCTTCCTTCTAGTCTGATGCAACCCTGATACAAAATCCATATTAATTTGATCCCACTTTCATAATTTCAATTTTCTGCATCAAACCAGATGGTCTTTGGTGCTTAGCCTTAACTACCTGACAAGTCAAACACTTACTTACATATCTATAATGCCCTTCTTCATACCTTACCACTAGAACTACTTCTTCAGATCATTGTACATCTTGGTGCTGCCAGGGTGAACCGAATACATTGATTTGTGCCCTTCTGACAACAATAGCAACCTAGTTTCTTCATCTTTTGGCACACATATCTGACCCTGACATCTGATTACTCCTAAATCATCCCTAACAAAACCTAACTTACTTAATAATCCCTGTAATGTTTGGTCTTTCAACCGGGCCTCCTTGATTTGGTCCAGAAGTACAGATCCCACCTTGAATCTAGCAAGCCTAAAACTCTTTGCTTCTTGACTGGGGGAGTAAGCAATCAATTCATCCATCTCTCTACAATGTTGATGCAATTGCAAGGCCATAAGTCTCTTCCTGCTTAGAGCATCAACCACAACATTGACCTTCCCCAGATGATAGTTCACTGAGAAGTCGAAATCCTTTAGTAACTCTAACCATCTGCATCGCCTTAAATTTAAATCCTTTCGAGAGAAGATGTATTTCAAACTTTTATGGTCAGTGAATGCCTCAAATTGTTCCCCATAAAGATAGTAAGGTCAAACCTTAAGTGCATGCACAACAGCTGCCATGTAAGGCCCTCGAATTTGTTTGTCATTTTATTCTATTTTATGTAAATTCATGTTTGTGTGTAACTTGTATATGCATCTGTAGATATCTATGTCCAATATTAGATAGTGATACTTATGTGTGCATGTTTGTAAATAGGTTATAAATATTGTATGTTTGCATGTGTGATGGTGTGTATACTATACCACATATACTGCATGTATATATATATATATATATATATATATATATATATATACATTGTACGCATGGTTTCTGCATGTTTTTAAGTTCTGGCCGAAGGGCCAATTGGCGTCAACAGGGTGGACGTCCATGGTGGTAAACGTCCATATCGTTGGACACTAATACTTAAATAAACGGCCATAGATGTGGACGTTAATATCTCTGACCTGCATGCGTTGCAGACCCCGAAATTCCGGGGGCAAGCAAGCCCAACCATTGGGGAGAAGTCCCCAACGGCTATCAGACATCCCATCACATCCTCCGGGATATCCCAAACCCCTCTCATATAAACTAAACCCTTTCTGCACCAGAAAGAGCCTCTCTTGACTCTTTTCAAGGAGGAGAGAAACCCTAGCTCAAAAATTGGAGGAAAACTGAACTTGGCAAGCTTGAATCCGGCGACTGAAGGCTTCTTCCGGCGATCCACTGCTACTAGGAGGGAGTCTGGACATTAGGGAAGGCTTCCCCAACACTGGACTGAAGCTTGCATCGACTTAGAACCCAGAGGAGAGCTCTTTTGAAGGCTTCTTGGGACTGCCCAAGGAGAGCTTCAACGACACCGTTGATCCCTTTGGAGACTTATTAAGAGGCAAGTAACCCATCCCCGTGGTGCATGTGTGTATCCAGTAGGTCCTAGGCATTTTTATGGATTTTTATCGTGTCCTGGATCCTGACATTCCTCTGTTATCTGGAGCTCGGTCTGTGTTTTTGCACAGACAGAACTTGACGTCAAGCCCTCTTGCCATTAAGATCTCCAGTTAGCGGCCAGCGATCTTGCCGTCAATCACCTTGAACGGCCAGACACTGCCGTTAAGTTCTTCAGTGCAGAACAGTAAATTGTTCTGCCTTATATAATTATTTTCCGGACTTTGACGCATGAGGATATAGTGTAATTTTTATATGTTATGTAAAATAGATAAGGTGATGTGTGTGGAAATTTCTGTACTTTTCTGTGGATGGCATAAATTGTTAGATTTATTGAAACACATGTTGGGAAAATGGATTATGCATGTTCACCTACTATCTACATGATTTATGAGGAATTAAATGCCCTAGATTTTTCTATACCATGTGTATATGTGTCAACCCATACCCTGTAAATTTGTTCATGTTCGTGTGATTTACTGTAATTTCTGCAATGGAAATAGAAAGCATGTGTAGGATTTTCAAAAATCCACAGTAAATTGTATGTTGTGTAATAAATTCGGGAAAAATTTCTGTAACAATGTGTATGATAGATTCAAATCTGTGAAATGTCAAATCTGAGATTCTGTTATGTTCAATGATAAATTGAATTATGAATGACATGAGATTGAATGTTTTGATTTCGGTAAATGTAAATATGACTCATTAAAATGTGAAAATTTTCATGTGTGGTCATAAACCTGCAAACAGTTAAATTTTCATGTGATTTGGATAACATAAAAAGGCATTATGAGATTTCCATGTGAAAACGAGTGATTCATGCATGTTATCATGAATGTGGTTTGATTATGCATTGTTCAGCCTGATTAGTGTAAAGTATTGAATGTTTAAAGCCTGTCAACAGTAGTATCATGTTAGGGAAAAACAGAGCCATGTGTATGAATGAGAAATGTGAGCCATGTGTAAATCATGTGAAAAGTGTGTGTTAAAAATCAGATAATGTGTGAAATGTAACATGTGTGACACTGCTTCCATAGAGGGCCGTGGAACCGTACCATGGAAAAGTCCCCATGGGAAGGTTCAATGTGTTAAGATACTAAGGGCATTAGGATGAAATCCTGGAGGTGGACAAGTACCACTGGTTAGGGTGGAGACTTGTTCTCCCGGTATGCGCAGTCCAAGAGTCGTCACTGTATTGCCTAGGTGGCGTCTATGTGTATGTGTTATATGATGTGTCCTTCTAATGGTAGTTTGGACTGTGTCACGACACTAAATTGTGAAATGTGAATGTGAATTGTGAAATGTGAATGTGAACATGTGTAAATTGTGTAGTGTGAATATGTGAAAATGTGCAATGTGTAAAAAGTGAGCAATGTGAATGTGTAATTGTGTAAACATGTGGAACTAATATGATAAATCATGAAATTGTGATCCATGATGTGTAAGTGTTAAATTTATGTCAAAATAGCAACCTAAAGGCGTGTAAAATGCCATTTCCACATGTGCAAAAATTGTAGAATCCATGTTAAGGATGTTTCTTACTTATGTGTGAATAGTTCCATGTTTAATCGTTATCATGTTGAAGTTGAAAATGTGAATGTAGCTCTCATGCGAATAGACAAATAGAAAGCATGTGGTAGGGACTTTAGATTGGAATGACATAAACCATGTACATGTGTTTAAATTTTATAGAAGTATAATGATAGGTTGTTTCCTACCATGCTATATGTTTGGCTATTGAAAGTGGTTATAGGTCTTATTGTGATATATGCATGTATGACGTGTATGGTGTTATTTGCTGAGTCTTTTAGACTCATTCCTTGCTTCGGTGTACAGGTTTAGTAGGTGATACACCTTTGGAGGAGACCGTAGAGAGCGACTCCGAGCGTGGGGAGTAGCTTGGCGGAGTTGTAGTTGTGACATTTTGACTTCCATCGTATGTAAATTGAGGCATTGTAATAGAAACACTATGTAATTGTGGACAACTATGTATTTGAATTTAGTACTTCATTATGTGGACTTTATTTCTTTTAAATTGTCATTAGATCATGTATGATTAATGTGGATGATGAAATGAAATGGAAGACCTTGTTCTTTTACTTCCGCTACTCTGTATCTATATTTGTGTATATCTCAATCATGTGATAGCGTTTGGGTAAATGTCCCACTGTGATAACGTTCACTATACCGACGTGGGTTGGTATAACCGTACCGGTATAATGAGGGTCGTCGCAGGGATTGGTATCAGAGCAACCGATTGAGATTATACATAAATATACATAAATCATCATCCCCATTACATGCTAAATCTTCATAGATTGTCCACATGTGTATAATTGATTAATAATGAATGAAAAATAGATATGAAAATGGTTAGGAAATAAATTAACGTTGCTCTAATGGTGGCTGAAATTTATTCCATCCCATGGCTTCGAGAGGTAGGCGTGGCCGAGCGCCGGCCCGTGAGGATGAGCCGAGACGTGAGGAGCGGGCGGAGCAGCAGGCCCCGGCACCGCAGGGTCCTGTACTTCCCCCACCGTCGCCTGTGGATTATGGAGTGTTCATGCAAGGTTTGGTGCAGGCCATGCAGACGCAGGCCCACACCCAGGCTGCACTCCACGCTCAGTTAGAGGCTCAGGTTAGCATAATCAATCAAAGTGTAGTCTGTTTTATTTAATTGTATGATGTTATGTTGAATGTGTATTAATTGTTGTTGGATGTAGCAGGCTCAAGTTCCAGCTCAGGACCATGGTGGACCTTCCATCATGGAAAGATTCAAGAGGATGCTGCCACCCTCTTTTAAGGGGGAGAGCGATCCGTTACTTGCAGAAAGCTGGATGAGGGAGATTGAGAAGATCTTCCGGGCTATTAGGTGTGCGGACGATGATAAGGTTACTTTAGCCACCTATATGCTACAGGAGAGAGCTGATGTGTGGTGGGCTTCATTACTGCGTACTCGGTTCGAGGACGACACTATTGAGGTTGCTTGGGATGAGTTCGTGAGGCTCTTTCGGGCCAAGTTCATCCCCGAGCATATTCAGGATCGGATGGAGCAGGAGTTCTTCTCCTTGACTCAAGGCTCCATGACCGTGCTCGAATATGAGGCCAGGTTTGCAGAATTATCTAAATATGCACCTCATATCGTGACAGATAAGTGCAGGAAAGCAAAGAAGTTCGTGATGGGCCTGAAGCCATCACTGAGGATGAGGCTAGTGGCATTTGACCATCACACCTTGGACAAGACCCTCAGCGCTGCTTTTAGGCAGGACGGTGAGATGGAGCAATATCTGGAAGAGAAGAAGGCTTCGCAGAAGAGGCTTGCAGCTACGTTCCAGCGGCAGGACAAGAAGAAAGCAGTGTACCAGGCACCGCAGCGTCCAGTAACAACCAGCAGTGCACAGGTACCTTCTCAATGTTCCCTTGGTGTGAAGAAGGAGTGTCCCCATTGCGGGAAGACGCATGATGGTTCCGAGTGTTGGATGATTGCGGGAAAGTGCTTGAAGTGCGGAAGCAGCGACCACAAGATCAAGGATTGTCCGAAACTTCAGCAGGGAGTCCAGCACGGAGCGCCAGCCCCAGCAGCGGTAGCAGCAGCAGCGCCAGCTACAGGAAGACCAGGAAGGCCTCAAGCCCCAGCTCGAGTGTTTGCTCTAGCACGAGAGGATGCCGAGCAGGCGGAGCATGTCACCGAATGTACGGTTTTACTTCTAGGTGTGCACGCTTGGGTTTTGTTTGATACGGGTGCCACTCACTCGTTCATTTTCGAGCAGTTCGCTAGGCAATTAGCTCTAGAGTCAGGCATAGAGTCTGAGGAGTTAGAGGTCCCTTTGTATGTGCACACACCTGCAGGTACGGTATCGACTAGGAAGTGTATTCCGTTGTTACCTATGTGCATCGAGGATAGAGTCCTAGAAGGGTGTTTCTTCTTGCTAAAGATGAAGGACTTTGATGCTATTCTTAGTCTAGATTGGCTAGAGGAGCACTATGCATTAGTAGATTGTCGTGGGAAGAGGATTGTTTTCCGCATTCCTGGTGAGGACGAGTTCTCTCATCCCTTGCCAAGGAACTTGGCGGGAAAGTTGGTCATCTCTGCCATGAAGGCGATGCGCATGGTAAACAAGGGTTGTGACGCTTTTCTTGCCATCGTGGTGTTAGTACCTGAGGCTGATGAGTCACCTACTCTTGTAGAGATCGAGGTAGTGCAGGATTTTCCAGACGTCTTTCCCGATGATTTGTCTAGTTTGCCACCGGATAGAGAGATAGAGTTCACCATAGAGTTGCTTCCGGGCACCTCTCCTATCTCAAAGGCTCCATATCGGATGGCACCTGCGGAGTTAGCCGAGTTAAGGAGGCACTTGCAAGAGTTGCTAGATAAGAGATTTATTCGCCCTAGTGTTTCCCCTTGGGGCGCACCTGTCTTATTCGTAAAGAAGAAGGATGGATCACTTAGGTTATGCATTGATTATAGAAAGATAAACCAAGTGACAATGAAGAACAGGTATCCCTTACCTCGTGTTGATGATTTGTTTGACTAGTTGCAAGATGCATCAGCTAAGATTGATTTACGATCTAGTTATCATCAGTTGAGGATTCAGAGTAAGGATGTGTCCAAGACGGCATTCAGATCCCGTTATGGACATTATGAGTTTTTGGTCCTTCCTTTCAGATTGACCAACACCCCTGCAGCGTTCATGGATCTCATGAACAGGGTGTTTAGGCCATATCTAGATAGCTTTGTTGTAGTGTTTATTGATGATGTGCTGGTCTACTCTCCGGACGAGGCCACACACCGTCAGCATTTGAGGGTAGTATTAGAGGTTCTCCGTGAGCACAAGCTGTATGCTAAGTTCAGCAAGTGCGATTTCTAGTTGCATGAGGTTCATTTCCTCGGGCATGTTATCTCCGGTGCTGGTGTAGCAGTTGACCCAGCAAAGGTTCATGCAGTTATGGATTGGGAGATTCCCAAGACCCCTTCGGAGATTCGTAGTTTTCTGGGTTTGGCTGGTTACTATCGGCGATTCATTGAGGGATTTTCATCCATCGCCGCCCTATTGACTCAGCTCACCAGAAAGGGAGTGAAGTTTGTCTGGTCCGAGAAGTGTGAGAGTATTTTTCAATTGTTGAAGACTAAGCTCACGTCAGCTCCGGTGTTAGTCTTGTCGAGCGGTGTAGAGGGTTTTGCTATCTACACGGATGCGTCTCGGATTGGCTTAGGTTGTGTACTAATGCAGCAAGGAAGGGTAGTGGCATATGCTTCTCGTAAGTTGAAGGAGCATGAGAGGAACTATCCGACTCATGATTTGGAGCTTACAGCGGTGGTTCATGCACTAAAGATCTGGAGGCACTATCTTTATGGTGTCAGATTTGAGGTGTTTACCGACCACAAGAGCTTGAGGTATCTTTTCTCCCAAAAGGAATTAAACCTGAGGCAGAGAAGATGGATTGAGTTCTTGAAGGACTATGACTTCAACCTTCAGTATCACCCTGGGAAGGCGAATGTCGTAGCCGATGCCCTAAGTAGGAAGAGACCATCTCTCCAATAGGACTGGAAGATGTTAGAGGATGCGGCTTGCTCGTTGACTGAGTTAGAGCCATCGCTATGCCAGGCTTTTGTAGCTCAGTTATCCCTTAGGTCCTCGGTTTTGGATGAGGTGATCGAGCAACAGAAAGCTGACCCTAGACTCCTAGAGTTAGTGGGCAAGGCAGGCATTGCTCGTGATGAGGATGGCGTGATTAGGTTTCATCACCGTGTTTGTGTCCCTGATTTGGTAGATGTCCGTGAGCATGTGTTAGCGAAGGCTCATAGATCGCAGTTCTCTATTCATCCGGGTAACACTAAGATGTACCAGGATTTGAAGAGGTCCTTTTGGTGGTCTGGCATGAAGAGGGACGTGGCGGATTATGTGTCCCGGTGTTTAGTATGCCAGCAAGTGAAGGCCGAGCGACAGTGACCATCTGGCCTTATGCAAAGGATGGAGATCCCAGTGTGGAAGTGGGAAGCTGTCACTATGGACTTTGTTTCGGGTTTGCCTCGATCTAGAAGGGGCAATGACTCGATTTGGGTAGTTGTAGACAGATTCTCGAAGACCGTGCATTTCTTGCCTATGAAGAAGAAGCAGTCAGTTGAGAGTTTAGCTAGATTGTATGTTAGTAGTGTGGTTAGATTGCATGGTGTTCCGAAGTCGATCATTTCGAATCGAGATCCGAGATTTACATCGAGATTGTGGAAGGGTCTTCAGGATGCGTTAGGTTCGGAGCTGAAGCTCAGTTCGGCATTTCATCCCCAGACAGATGGACAGTCCGAGAGGACTATCCAGACGCTCGAGGATATGTTGAGAGCGTGTGTGCTGGATTGGAAGGATGATTGGGAGCATCATTTACCTCTTGTGGAGTTCGCATATAACAACATCTTTCATGCGAGTATTGGTATGGCTCCGTTTGAGGCGTTGTATGGTAGGCCCTGTAGATCTCCCTTGTGTTGGGAGGAGGCAGGCGATAGGCAGTTGATCGGTCCGGAGTTAGTTCAGGAGACTTCGGATAAGATCCAGCTTATTAGGAAGATGCTTGTTGCGGCGCAGGATAGGCAGAAAAGCTATGCCGACAACATGAGGAAGCATCTAGAGTTCGAGGCGGGTGATCATGTCTTCTTGAAGATATCACCTACTCGAGGTGTTGTCAGGTTTGGCAGGCATAGTAAGTTGAGCCCTAGATTCATTGGCCCATATGAGATTCTTAGACGATTGGGCAGCGTGGCATATAAGCTAGCTTTACCCCCAGCTTTAGCTAGTGTTCATCCTGTTTTCCACGTTTCTATGCTCAGGAAGTATGTCCGAGATCCATCTCATGTGCTTAGTCACCAGCCAGTGGAGATTCAGCCAGATCTGTCGTATGTGGAGCAACCAGTATCTATTCTTGACCGAAAGGTTCAGCATCTCCGGAACAAGAGTATTGCGTCGGTGAAAGTTCTATGGCAGAACTTCTCGTGAGAGGAGGCTACTTGGGAGCTTGAGGATGCGATGAAGAAGAAGTATCCCCGTTTGTTTGAGTAGTTTTGTTTAAACTTCGAGGACGAAGTTTCCTTAAGGGGGAGAGGGTGTAAGGCCCTCGAATTTGTTTGTCATTTTATTCTATTTTATGTGAATTCATGTTTGTGTGTAACTTGTATATGCATATGTAGATATTTATGTCCAATATTAGCTAGTGATACTTATGTGTGCATGTGTGTAAATAGGTTATAAATATTGTATGTTTGCATGTGTGATGGTGTGTATACGATACCACATATACTGCATGTATATGTATATATATATATATATACATCGTACGCATGGTTTCTGCATGTTTTTAAGTTCTGGCCGAAGGGCCAATTGACGTCAACAGGGTGAACGTCCATGGTGGTAAACATCCATATCGTTGGACGCTAATACTTAAATAAACGGCCATGGATGTGGACGTTAATATCTCTGACCTGCATGCGTTGCAGACACCGAAATTCCAGGGGCAAGCAAGCCCAACCATTGGGGAGAAGTCCCCAACGGCTATCAGACATCCCATCACATCCTCCGGGATATCCCAAACCCCTCTCCTATAAACTAAACCCTTTCTGCACCAGAAAGAGCCTCTCTTGACTCTTTTCAAGGAGGAGAGAAACCCTAGCTCAAAAACTGGAGGAAAACTGAACTTGGCAAGCTTGAATCCGGCGACTGAAGGCTTCTTCCGGCGATCCACTGCTACTAGGAGGGAGTCTAGACATTGGGGAAGGCTTCCCCAACACTAGACTGAAGCTTGCATCGACTTAGAACCCAGAGGAGAGCTCTTTTGAAGGCTTCTTGGGACTGCCTAAGGAGAGCTTCAACAACACCTTTGATCCCTTTAGAGACTTATTAAGAGGCAAGTAACCCATCCCCGTGGTGCATGTGTGTATCCAGTAGGTCCTAGGCATTTTTATGGATTTTTATCGTGTTCTGGATCCTGACATTCCTCTGTTATCTGGAGCTCGGTCTGTGTTTTTGCACAGACAGGAACTTCACGTCAAGATCTCCAGTCAGCGGCTAGCGATCTTGTCGTAAATCTCCTTGAACAGCCAGACACTGCCGTTAAGTTCTTTAGTGCAGAACAATAAATTATTCTGCCTTATATAATTATTTTCCGGACTTTGACGCATGAGGATATAGTGTAATTTTTATATGTTATGTAAAATAGGTAAGGTGATGTGTGTGGAATTTTCTGTACTTTTCTGTGGATGGCATAAATTGTTAGATTTATTGAAACACATATATGTTGGGAAAATGGATTATGCATGTTCACCTACTGTCTACATGATTTATGAGAAATTAAATGCCCTAGATTTATCTATACCATGTGTATATGTGTCATCCCATACCCTGCAAATTTGAGGATTTGTTCATGTTTGTGTGATTTACTGTAATTTCTGCAATGGAAATAGAAAGCATGTGTAGGATTTTTAAAAATCCACAGTAAATTGTATGTTGTGTAATAAATTCGGGAAAAATTTCTGTAACAATGTGTATGATAGATTCAGATCTGTGAAATGTCAAATCTGAGATTCATGTTATGTTCCATGATAAATTGAATTATGAATGGCATGAGATTGAATGTTTTGATTTCGGTAAATGTAAATATGACTCAGAAAAATGTAAAAATTTGCATGTGTGGTCATAAACTGCAAACAGTGTGTGGTTAAATTTTCATGTGATTTGGATAACAGAAAAAGGCATTATGAGATTTCCATGTGAAAATGAGTGATTAATGCATGTTATCATGAATGTGGTTTGATTATGAATTGTTCAGCCTGATTAGTGTAAAGTATTGAATGTTTAAAGCCTGTCAACAATAGTATCATGTTAGGGAAAAATAGAGCCATGTGTATGAATGAGAAATGTGAGCCATGTGTAAATCATGTGAAAAGTGTGTGTTAAAAATCGGATAATGTGTGAAATGTGCCATGTGTGACACTGCTTCCATAGAGGGCCGTGGAACCGTACCATGGAAAAGTCCCCATGGGAATGTTCAATGTGTTAAGATCCTAAGGGCATTAGGATGAAATCCTGGAGGTGGACAAGTACCACTGGTTAGGGTGGAGACTTGTTCTCTCGGTCTGTGCAGTCCAAGAGTCATCACTGTATTGTCTAGGTGGCGTCTATGTGTATGTGTTATGTGATGTGTCCTTCTAATGGTGGTTTGGATTATGTGTTACGGCACTAAATTGTGAAATGTGAATGTGTATTGTGAAATGTGAATGTGAACACATAAATTGTGTAGTGTGAATATGTGAAAATGTGCAATGTGTAAAAAGTGAGCAATGTGAATGTGTAATTGTGTAAACATGTGGAACTAATATGATAAATCATGAAATTGTGATCCATGATGTGTAAGTGTTAAATTTATGTCAAAACAGCAACCTAAAGGCGTGTAAAATGCCATTTCCACATGTGCAAAAATTGTAGAATCTATGTTAAGGATGTTTCTTACTTATGTGTGAATAGTTCCATGTTTAATCGTTATCATGTTGAAGGTGAAAATGTGATTGTAGCTCTCATGTGAATAGACAAATAGAAAGCATGTGGTAGGGACTTTAGATTGGAATGACATAAACCATGTACATGTGTTTAAATTTTATAGAAGTATCATGATAGGTTGTTTCCTACCATGCTATATGTTTGGCTATTGAAAGTGGTTATAGGTCTTATTGTGATATATGCATGTATGACGTGTATGGTGTTATTTGATGAGTCTTTTAGACTCATTCCTTGCTTCGGCATACAGGTTTAGTAGGTGATACAACTTTGGAGGAGACCGTAGAGAGCGACTCCGAGCGCGGGGAGTAGCTTGGCGGAGTTGTAGTTGTGACATTTTGACTTCCATCGTATGTAAATTGAGGCATTGTAATAGAAACACTATGTAATTGTGGACAACTATGTATTTGAATTTAGTACTTCATTATGTGGACTTTATTTCTTTTAAATTGTCATTGGATCATGTATGATTAATGTGGATGATGAAATGAAATGGAAGACCTTGTTCTTTTACTTCCGCTACTCTGTATCTATATTTGTGTATATCTCAATCATGTGATAGCGTTTGGGTAAATGTCCCACTGTGATAACGTTCACTATACCAACGTGGGTTGGTATAACCGTACCGGTATAATGAGGGTCGTCGCATGCCAGCTCTAAAATCATGAGTTGGATAGTTCTTTTCATGATCTTTTAGTGTCCCAGAGGTATAAGCCACTACCCTGCCATACTGCATCAAAACACAACCAATTCCCTTAAGAGATGCGTCATGTTGGTTACAGAATGAATATCTAGAGGGGGGGGGGGTGGTGAATGGATATAGGCCTTTTTTAAAAATTTAAGATAACAAAGTAGATCTTAAGATATGAGAACTAACGGTTTCAATGTCACAGAACAATTAGAATGCAAATCACACAATGCGAGCATGATTTTTAAGGTGGTTCGGCTCCAGTGTGGAGAGCTACATCCACCCCTCACTAAACTAAGTGAGGCTTCAATCACCAAACCAAAAGTGTGAGACTCTTACACATCCTCTGATTCATAGCTTCATACAATCTGCTGACAAATAGCTTCAACACCGTTGATTCACAGCTTCAAGATTATGACAATCTCACAATCCTAACACATAAAGTGTGGGATCTGTTCATCTACTACATCCGGAGCAAACAACCAAGTAGTGTAAGGTTCAGAGGAATTAGAAAAGGTTGCATAAGAGAAATCACTAAAGGTGATGGGAATTTTATCAAACATTCTTACTGCAGATTGAATTGAGTCGAGATCTGATCAATTCTCCACTTGAATTCCAAATTGCTTCTTCTTCATACTCGAATTCATCAAGCTTTTCTTTTGGCAGTAGCTCAAGGATCAAACTGCCTCTAATTGAACATAAATTCCGATGCTCTGCTTCAATAGGACTGCGATGGGGCTTCAAACAAGATGAAGAATCGATGCAGCATCTCTACTTCCCATTAAGCGATCTGTACCGAATCCTCTTCTGCTCAGCTCTCTCTCTCTACGCTTTCTCTCTTCTGCTCTGTGTTTCTTATGTGTGTTCCTTACAAAGAAGACGTCACACACCTTTTTTATTAGAATATCATAATCTTTAGGTGGGCCCCATCTAAATTCCCAAATCGTTAGGAGATATTTGCTGCCAAAAGGTTCTCTTCCAGAACCTCGTAAGGTGCACCGAGAATCCTCAATGATTAGGCCTCAGATCATGTGCCCAAAAAGAACATGCTGGCAATTTCTTTTCCTTACTGGGAGAAAGAGATTAGTGTGTCGACACCTCTTATGCATTGTGTCGATGCACACTAAGCCGGTTAAACTCAATGCAAATCCTTAAGTAGTGTTGACCTCATGACTCCATGCGTCGACCTTATCTACTGGACTTCAGAGGAGACTGGCTATTAATGTACTTTGTGTTGACCTCATAGCTAATAGTAGAGTCGACCTTACCTTCAACTTGTGTTGACTCCCCGTACTCTTTAAGTTCATTGCTTGCTAGAACTTGTGTCGACCTGAGCTTCATCTAGAGTCGACCTCTTGAGATCCTTTCTATTCAGCACTGACATGAAGATCAACATGTGTCGACCTAACATTGACTAGTGTCGACTCAAGTGGTTCTTTTCTCTTCAGCGCTTACTGGAATAATAGCATGTGTCGCCCTGACCTTTGGATAGTGTCGACTCAAGTGGTTCACTGCACACGAGGTCATTGACTGAGCCATGTGTGTCGACCTTCAGAGCAATGTGTGTCGACACACAAATGATCTTTTGACTTTGTGGTTTTTCCTATCATGAGTAAACATGTGTTGGAGGATTCTTAGACATTTATCATAGTTATACTTGGTTCGTGAGATCATCAAAACAAGGGACATAACAATCTCCCCCTTTTTGATGATGACAACTATGATTCATA
Organism: Colocasia esculenta; assembly: GCA_014218235.1. NCBI lineage: Eukaryota > Viridiplantae > Streptophyta > Magnoliopsida > Alismatales > Araceae > Colocasia > Colocasia esculenta. The sequence goes on along the minus strand of CM024761.1, from coordinate 83,547,429 downwards.
GAAGTTTTGACTGTGACTTTATTTATCACATATAGTCATCACACAAGTACATAAGTCATCACACGAGCACACAAGCAATCCACACATGATAATTGTTCAACACAGATGATTTCATTTCATGTAAAAATTTTACAACATGAATCATAGAGGCATAGATGACTATCACATACAGACAAAAAGCAAAGACAAAGGAGTCTTTCTATGAATCTTCTATAAAACTATGAAAATGTCACCCCTTTGACATTATCAAAAAAATAATCACTACTGAGGTGAAGCAGGAGGTGGAGGTGGATGGATATTGAGCCTCTGTTCAATTCTTGCAAGTCTTGCTTCCAGATCTTCATAGTTCTCTCTCAGGTAGATCTGAACAACATTTAGTCTTGTATTCAAAATGTGGGACATTTCTTTCATATTATCAGACACAAGAATAGAGATCTGATCCACGCCATGAGGCATGGGTGGTGCAGCAATAGAAGAAGTAACATGGGTACTGTCAACTGTCTCTGTATCGCCATGAAGCTTCCAGACTTGATGAAAGTCGTGTCTCATGGATTGGAGATGGCCAGCCATGGCTATATGATAGTCTCTTAGCATGTTCAGACTGCTAGCCATTTGAGAATAAGACATCTTTATTGCTAGAATAGCATCTAGCTTATCAGAGCCTTTAGACAACATCTCCTTAATCAACTGTAGCTTATCAAAAATCCGTGCCTCAGTGTATGCTGCATGATTGAATACTTCTCCAATCTTTTTAATAACCTTATTGGATTTGAAAGCTGCAAACCCTGCAATCTGTATTTGCTTGTCAATGTTCTCACTTAGCTATTTTTCAATAACTTCCATTCTGCACTCAAACCTCAGTGATTATTCTTCAACCTTAGAATTGAGCTGGCCAACAGAGTCATGAATGGATGCAAATTGCTCTTGAATTAGCTGCAAAAATTGTGAAGGAATGACAAACTCATTGGATGACGTGGATGGTGGAGCATGTTGAAAAGTAGATGCATCTTGTTGAGTGAGAGTAGCTAGTTGATCTTGAGCTGCATCCACACCCAAGTCATCAAATCTGGGAAGAGGGCTGAAAGATCTGGGTGCATTGGTTGGTGTGGGTGATGAATTATCCTCTGCCATCTGATGGATCTAATTACCAGAGTCTTCTCCTTGTTGTTTAGTATGGGGCTGACCTTCATGCTGTTCATGATGTGGCTATTCCACAATAATTTCTTCAGATATATTTACTTGAGAGGGAGCTTGTCCTCTCACCAATTGGACTCCTTCCAGTTTGAATTTCATGATGTTGATTATATGAGCCAGGCAGTAGATATTGTATCTTGGTATCGTTTTAGATTTGGCATTACCAAGAGGGATCTTGGCTTTAAGAAAGATACCAGATAAGTGGGCTGCATATGGAAGACTTCTTCTTAGCTCTGGTCTAGTTGACTCATGAAGTAACTTTTGGAAATCGACTTGGGGCATCACATGCACAGCGGAAGTAAAACAAAACAAAATCTATTTCCATCCATGTACTTGATCAGGATATGATGTACGGTGTATGTAAACATACATACAAATAAGGCGTGAGGCAATCTCACCTAGGGGAGATCGTATATCCCTTGAAGCGCAGAACTAGTCCTTGTTTGAAGGAGCTCTCGCAAGACTCCCTCTAGCGGTATCCACACAGTGGATGATCGGAGATGACGATGACCCTTCTTTCATCGGTGGTGCCACTCCTCCACGTCGTGCAACGCCACACAGTGGCCAACAGAAGCAAGTAGCGGCAACAACAAGAGGGCTCAACCCTCCTAATTCTCCTCTTTCCTAGGAAGAGCATAGGAGGGAGAGATGGGAAGGGGGATGAAGAAGGTGGTTTCTCCTCTCAAGCTCTAGCCCATGAACTTCAAAAAGAACCCCCTTCTATTTATAGAGAGCCTAAAGGACACCTCATTAGGGACACTTCATCAGGGACACCTCATCATGTCATGATGACAAGGGACACATCGTCATGTCATGATGACAAGAGGGACACCTCGCAGGGACACCTCATCATGTAATCATGACAAGGGACACCTCATCATGTCATGATGACAAGAGGGACACCTCGCAGGGACACCTCGTCATGTAATCATGACAAGAGACACCTCACAGGGACACCTCGTCATGTAATCATGACAACGGACACCTCACAAGGACACGTCAACATGTCATGTTGACAAGAGGGACACCGCATAGGGACACCTCGTCATGTAATCATGACAAGATACATCTCACAGGGACACCTCGTCATGTCAAGATGACAAGGGACACCTCACAATGTCATGATGGCTAAGGATGATGAGGTGTCCTCCTTCTAGAAGGGGTGAGGTGGCATGATCTTGGTATGCTCCCTTAATGGATCCTTATCAAGGCTTATTGGGTCTTACCCAATAGGTCTATAATGGGTTAAATAAGGATTATTGGATAACTTTTATCCAATCCTCTATTCATCGCGTTATCCACTTTATGTGTGTGACCCTCTTGGCCCAATATCGAGCTAGCCGTGAGTTGCACTCGTCAGAACTTCTTCTAACTTAGTGAATTATTATCTCCAAAAAAATTCACTTAACTCATTGATTATGAACATACTAGGCCACTATGCCATAATTCCCAGACGATACGAGTGATCAAATCCATTGGACCTGTCTGCCCACAGTTACTGTGTACCTGTAGTCCCTCATCCATCTATTATCACAGAGATTGTATATTAGACATGATGTTGTCAGGCCTATACGGAATCTGTTAAAGTCAAACTCTTATCGAATTCTCCCGGAGAACTCCTTCTCTCTAAATCCGATTGACCCTAGCCAGGGATTTGCCTGAGTAAGACAATATGGGATATTCCTCTCACGATACCGAGAGTGGATGATCCTCTATTGGCACATAATTGCCTTCGTAAGGCTACCATTTTCAATGACTGGCTAGACTAGACCTGGAACATCCAGACCTATAAATCTAGTATCAAAGAATGGAGTACTCAAACAAGACATCTTTGGTGTCTCAAGTCTAAGGACCAGTTACACAATTGAGACTACGCAATCTCTTTCTGACAATCAGGTATTATTAACCATACAACATTCCAAGAATGGATCATTCAGTGAACTCATTCTCCAATAAGCACCTGTACCATATCCCTAGTGTCTCCACACAAGCAGCTATGAGACCAGCTGCTTCCATCACATGGACAAGTATATGGCACACCGATCTTTCTGGTCATCTCAATGTCCTTCTTGAGTAACCTATGACTAGAAATATTTAGAATCTGTGTTTAAAGAGGATCGGCCTCATTATCATGATCTCATCATGATCCAATTCCCATTGTACAGACCCATGGACATCAGAGTATACATACGCATGGAATATACAGTGAGAAAATACCATTATAGTATTACCAAAAGAGATTGTATATAAATACAAGTGCCATCACTCACGTGAATTGGCTTGCAGGGCACCTATAACTAGCAATCTCCCACTTGACCTAAAACCAATCACCTACATGTCTGATTCCCATCATACCTCAATGTCACTCAAAAACAATTTGAGTCAGTGGCTTTGTCAGTGGATCCACAATATTATCATCGGATGAAATTCTTTTTACTGCTACATCACCACGGGCCACGATCTCTCTGATCAAGTGGAACCTCCTTAGAACGTACTTAGACTTCTGATGAGACCTAGGATCCTTTGCTTGAGCAATCGCCCCATTGTTGTCGCAGAATAATGAAATTGGCTCTTCATGGCCAGACACCACTCCTAAATCTATGATGAACTTTTTCATCCAGATAGCTTCCTTTGCTGCTTCTGAAGCAGCAATGTACTCTATCTCGATAGTCGAGTCAACAATAGTCTCTTGCTTGGAACTCTTCCAGCTTACTGCTGCTCCATTCAGGGTAAAAACATACCCTAAGTTAGACTTACTATCATCGATATCAGAATGGAAACTTGAGTCCGTGTAGCCTTCAACCTTGAGGCTACCTCCTCCATATACCAATAAAAGATCCTTAGTCCTTCTTAAGTACTTAAGGATACACTTTACTGCCTTCTAGTGTTCCAAACTTGGATCTACCTAATACCTACTCATAACACTTAGAGTATGTGCTATATTAGGTTTAGTACATAACATTGCGTACATGGTAGATCCTATAGTAGACGCATAGGGTATTCTATCCATGTATGCCCTTCCTTCTAGAGTCTTTGGGGACATACTCTTAGAAAGAGAAACTCCATGTCTCAGTGGTATGAGACCTCTTTTGGAATTTTCCATGCCAAATCTTTTGACTATGGTGTATATGTACATGGACTGGGATAAGCCAAGCATCCTCTTAGATCTATCTCTATAGATCCGAATCCCCAAAATGTGGGATGCTTCCCCTATGTCCTTCATGGAGAAGTTCTTTGATAACCAAGTCTTAATTGTGGATAGCATTCCAATATCATTTCCAATGATGAGGATGTCATCCATATACAACACCAAAAAAATGATAACATTCCCTCTTACCTTCCTGTATATACAAGGCTCATCTTCATTGTAGCAACCTGGAAAATTTTAATACTTAAAAAAAATTCTGAAATAATAATTTCTTTAAAACGAAATAATAGAAACATATGTATCAATATTATATGTGCAAGAATACATCAATTTTTTTTCTTAAAAATGATAAATCAACCCCAAACATTATTTCTACGTGTTCCATGAAAAAAATCACACAACGGAAAATCCGACTGGCCAAGTGTATGTTGCAATGTGACGAATTATCCAAATTAGGAAACTAAGTCGGAAAACTGATAACACGGAAAGATAACGCGCCCATAAATTAAATGAACATGTCGGAGAGACTTCCAACAGCATGTGATGATTAACCATTATTGGGTTTGGACCAATGGACCTCTCATAGCCCATGAATAAATTCAAATAAGAAAATGCAATAAAATTCATAACTCTATTATTCCCTAATTAAAAAGGGAAAACCTATAAGATAAATTCCAATAAATAATGGGCTTGGTTAAATGGACCCATTAGAAATTAGTGGGCCAAAATAAAGATTTTAAAAAGAAGAATAATGAGAAAATACCCTAAATTCGCAACTTAAATATTACTTAAATAGAAAAGAGGCATTTAATGCATTAAATAAACAATTTAGGTTGGAATTGGATTCCTAAACCTACCCTAGTTGCTTGGCTATGAATTTAGCTCCCTTCCCAACCCAAATAGAAGTTCTAATACTTAGAAAGGGAAGAGGAAATAGGAAATTCGGAATTAAATAGGAGTTAGATTCCTATTAGGAAATATAAAGCAAAGAAGCATAAATACTCTCTTAATCGCCCAAGGCCGGCCCTAGCTCATTGCTGGGACTTGCTAAAGGTGGAGAAGATTCCAAGGAGAGGAGGAATTCATGGGGAGAAGGCTTCATCAAGCTTCATCTCGAGTTCTTCAAGTTCTTGCCCTAGAAGAGTAAAATGACTAAAGGTAGGCATTCTCACGAGCAAAACCCAATTAATTTTGTCTGTAGATTGTTCCATGGACTAGGATCAAAACCCTCAAGTTTCATATTTTTCCATTGCGCCAATCTTTTATGGTTGATTTTTGAAGTTCTGCAAACACCATGAACCCGACCCTTCTTCTTTATTCTTGATCTCCATGTATACTCAACCTCGTGCTCTCAAATTTTAACTGGAGTTACTGATGGATGTTAGGCATCTTTTGCCTCTAGAAGCTCTAATTTTCATCCATCCTTCGGCATGAATTAAATCTTGCATCATCTTGACGATGTACTGACACGATTTAACCTTGACTTGTGTTACAAGTTCCATACCTCTTTGTGGCGTCGTTTCGAGACCAAGTGTTCAACATAGAATTTGTTAGTCTATAAGTCTATTTTCATTTGGCACTAGTTTCTCCAATTTTTGTTGACCGTGCTGAGAGTACTAATTGAAAAATGAACACTGTGTCAGATTCACATAGTCAGTCCCAATACGTCTTATTACATAGACAAATGACCTTTGTTTCTCGATTATTTGCTATTGTACAATGTATTAGAAGTACTATAACTAACAAAGGTGGTTTCACCCGATTTGGATCACCCTAGCATTTGTTATGATTTTTCAAACCCACAGGTGTCAAACCTAATCCAAGTCGGAGTTGGAAATAGGTAGAAAAAGCAACCCAAACGTCATTTTCAGGTAGCGACAGGTCGACACGTCGCTACCATAAAGCGAAAACTACATGGTCATGACCCATACCAAAAATCAGACAGTTTTGTGGTCTTCTTCAGAAGGCGACAAGATGATGGTCGCCTTCACTTTCAGAAGGCGACAGGCAATGTGTTGCGTTCTGCCTATGTCCACTTAATCAGCCATAACTTTTTATATAGACCTCGGATTGACGAGCCGTTTTCTTTGATGGTTTCTTCATTCAAAGGGATTCAATATGCAATATTCATGTATGAGATTTGAATAAAAAATAAATGAGTTATGACCTAAGGAAGTGAAGGGATGGGACTGCATTGGCCTTCTAAAAGGCATACGTCTTGGTTTCCATCGTTTTGTGTCGTTCCTTGCATGTGTGAGTTTGATCTATTCTAGGAAGGTTCTAGAAAGTATTATCATGCAATTAACAACCCATATGAAAGTTAAAACATGTTCACATGATTTTTAATTGATCTTAAGTTCATGATCATGCTCTCTACCTACCGATTATTCACTTTCTTAACTTGTTAACGAACTTGCTAAAAATGCATAGTTACTTGCTAAAATTGGTAATGCATGTTTTAGTACTCATGATACTTTCCATATATAGAGTTTCCAAAAATAAAGTTTCCATAAACGGAGTTTTTATAACTAGAGTTTCCATAATCGGATTCACATACGCACTTGAGCGATTCTCACGCGCGGCATGCACATACACTCTAGCACGATAGAAACGCCCCTTCTTGGCTTGTGGTGAACTCTTCGTCGGATATTCCTTTCGCCAGACTAGTGACCCCTTGACCAAGGCCTCCGTAAGTCTCCTCTGTCCATGGATTCCCACATGGTCGACGAGCTGGTTGTACCCTAACACCTATGATACCCTTTAGGGATCGACAAGATCCAAATAGCCTTAGTTGCTCTCGCTCTTATCTTGAATCACGCCGGACCTCTGGACCTGTGCATAACAAGGCCAGCGGAAGGGTTGTGTATTCCACCTGACTGCCAACGCCGTACGCGTGTGTTGTGCAACTATTACTATCGCTTGTTACTCGACGTTTCTTGTGCAATGACTATAAGATCTCATCTATACTCTACTCGCTCGTCTATTCACGTTCACTCTACTATCTCGTCTCTCTCGTCTATTCATCTAGTACTCTCTTGGTACTGTTTGAGCTGTGTGGCTCCTACTGTTTTTTAATGTTCATGACTGTCTAGCACTATAATATGGGTCTTATGACTCTAATGTATCCAATGCATACTGTGCAGGGCACGGAGAGTGTCCGAGGGGCTCCAATCTAGTCCTAGGGGCAGAGAGCCACCCGAAACTACCTTCAGGGGCTATAGATGGTGTTCTGCATTGCACCGGTTCTAACTATACTGTATTGGCTAGACATCTGACTATTATCCTTTTAGTCTGAGGAGTTTAGACGTACTGTGATATTACTGTGCTATCATAAACTGTTATACTATTAGTCTGAAGAGTTCAGACATACTGTGCGATTACTGTGCTATCGCAGACTGTTACTAAATGGCTACTGTCCAAGAAGTGACTACTTCCGTATTCTACTAGTGCACCGTTGTGCAACCATACACGCTATCTCGTTACATGCTATCTCGTTACACGCTATCTTGTCATACGCTCTACTTGCTCTACTTGATACTTGCTATCTTGAGTTATTGCGTACTATCGTGACTTAATCGCATTCAAAGTGCTCTACTCTCTCGTTGTCTAATGAAAATAAAAGTGCTATATTTTCTCTCGGCTATCTACGGATAACCAAAGTGCCATTACTATTTCGATTGACAAAAGTTAATCAAAAGTGCTATACTATCTCGATTGATGAGAATCAATCAAAGTGCAATTTACTCTTTACATGACCACCTACTATCATCTCTTCTTGCTATACATGTTGCTTGCTATTCTTGACAATATCGTTACTTGCTATTGTTGTTATCGTTTTCTATCGTGACTTGACTTTAGTCATCGTGCTATACTTGATTCATCTGCTATCTAAACCATGTTACTTGTGCTATTACTTTCTCAACTTTACATGACTCTCTATATCATTAGTTGCTCTGCCATTTAATGCATTAATTATTTAAAGCCTGCTTGATCCTGAGATTTAAGTCCTACTGGGCATTATCGCTCACCCTTCGTTATTTGTTATTGTGTCTCAGGTAAGTCGGACAATGACGTTACACACACCAATGGGACAGGACCCGAGTGATGAGTGACCCAGAGTCAAGTCATGAAGTTGCCCTAGTACAATGTAGTCTAGTAGTTATTGCTTTAAATTTCTTTTCAATGTAATGATGTCATTGAGCCCTATGTATTGGCTTCGAATTAGTGGTTGTAATGGTCTTAGTGATTTTATAATGCAATCAAGAGTTTACATCAATTGTTGTTCCTTAGTTGCTCTGATGTTTACGAAAGTATGTGCAATTGTCGTTACCATACTCGTTGTTCATGTTCTCCTCTGATTTATTCCGTTGCTAAATTGGAGGGGCGTGACAGTTGGTATCAGAGCCTAGGATGTCCTTATTAGGATATTTTAAGTCTAGGGATGTTTTAGGTGAACTGCCATAACCGTGTCTAAGTCAACCACCATACCTATGTGAGAGATTGGGTAAAGCTTGGGGTTATGCTAGGAGCTTAACTATATGTATAAGTACCCTAAGTATTAAGAAGGAAATTAATAAGTATTATTGCTCGGAGGAACTAGAGGAGATGGCTGGCGAGCATGCACCGATGCACTTATTACAATAGACCGTACAAGGGTTAACTCAATCCCTCAACAACGTAATTCAAGCAGGAGCAAGAAATGGGGCAGGAGACTTATATGGGAACTTTCAACGAATAAATCCCCCTAGGTTTAATGGAACTCCGGATCCCGATGAATCTGAAAATTGGGTGAAGGCAATGGAACGGATCTTTAGGGTTATGCAATGTTCAGAGCAGGAGAAAGTCCTTCTGGCAACCTTCCAGTTGGACCGCGATGCTAGAACCTAGTGGGAAGCTGCCAGTCGAAAATTACCCAACATCAACATAGAGTGGGATAAATTTTTAGAACTCTTTAACACTAAATACTTTTCCGAGAGGATTCGTGAGAAGAAGGCAAATGAATTCGCCAATTTAAAACAACGAATGATGTCTATAGCAGAATATGAAGTGCAATTTGAAAGACTAGCACAGTACGCACCACATTTGGTGAGTACGGAAAAGATGAAGGCGAAGAGATACCTAGAAGGATTGAGACATGTGTTCTGGGAAAAATTGGCTCCACTAGACATTGAAGTATATTCAGTCATGGTATTGAGAGCTCAATTAGTAGAAGACACCATGGAACTTCTTGAAAAGATTCATAAGAAGAAGGTGTTGAAAAGGCAACGTGCTACTCATTCCAATGATAATAAAGAAAGAAATACCATAGATAGCAAGAGAATGAAAGGGGAAGTGAAGCAGAAGGAATTTTGTAAATTTTGTAAGAAACTAGGGCATCAGATTGATAACTGTTGGAAGAAATTGGGCAGATACTTGCGATGTGGAAGTCAACAACATTGAGTCATCGATTGTCCAACAAAGAAGAACCAAACTCCACGTCAACGACGATTACAAGCCCTCGTAGATAGGAATCATGCCAATGAAGGTGGACAAGGTACCATCACTAAACCCTTAGTTTGTTTTCATATTATTTTCGCGATAGCAAAGCCCTAAGTGGGGAGGTGATGGAATGAAATATCCATAGTAAATTGATAGTCGTATCATATCATATGAATTTGCGGACCAAATTCTTTTAAGTGGGGGAGGATGTAGCAACCTGGAAAATTTTAATACTTAAAAAAAATCTGAAATAATAATTTCTTTAAAATGAAATAATAGAAACATACGTATCACTATCATATGTGCAAGAATACATCAAAAACAAATTTCTTAAAAATGATAAATCAACCCCAAACATTATTTCTACGTGTTCCACGAAGAAATTCACGCAACCGAAAGTCCGACTGGCCAAGTGTATGTTGCAATGTGACGAATTATCCAAATTAGGAAACTAAGTCGGAAAACTGTTAACACAGAAAGATAACGCTCTCATAAATTAAATGAACATGTCGGATAGACTTCCAACAGCATGTGATGATTAACCATTATCGGGTTTGGACCAATGGACCTCTCATAGCCCATGAATAGATTCAAATAAGAAAATGCAATAAAAGTCATAACTCTATTATTCCCTAATTAAAAAGGGAAAACCTATAAGATAAATTCCAATAAATAATGGGCTTGGTTAAATGGACCCATTAGAAATTAGTGGGCCAAAATAAGGATTTTAAAAAGAAGAATAATGGGGAAATACGGTAAATTCGCAACTTAAATATTACTTAAATAGAAAAGAGGCATTTAATGCATTAAATAAGCAATCTGGGTTGGAATTGGATTCCTAAACCTACCCTAGTTACTTGGCCACGAATTTAGCTCCCTTCCCAACCCAAATAGAAGTTCTAATACTTAGAAAGGGAAGAGGAAATAGGAAATTCGGAATTAAATAGGAGTTAGAGTCCTATTAGGAAATATAAAGCAAAGAAGCATAAATACTCTCTTAATCGCCCAAGGCCGGCCCTAGCTCATTGCTGGGACTTGCTGAAGGTGGAGAAGAATCCAAGGAGAGGAGGAATTCGTGGGGAGAAGGCTTCATCAAGCTTCATCCCGAGTTCTTCAAGTTCTTGCCCTAGAAGAGTAAAATGACTAAAGGTAGGCATTCTCAAGAGCAAAACCTAATTAATTATGTCTGTAGATTGTTCCATGGACTAGGATCAAAACCCTCAAGTTTCATATTTTTCCATCGAGCCAATCTTTTATGGTTGATTTTTGAAGTTCTGCAAACACCATGAACCCGACCCTTCTTCTTTATTCTTGATCTCCATGTATACTCAACCTCGTGCTCTCAAATTTTAACTGGAGTTATTGATGGATGTTAGACATCTTTTGCCCCTAGAAGCCCTAATTTTCATCTATCCTTCGGCACAAATTAAATCTTGCATCATCTTGACGATGTACTGTCATGATTTAACCTTGACTTGTGTTACAAGTTCCAGACCTCTTTGTGGCGTTGTTTTGAGACCAAGTGTTCAACATAGAACTTGTTACTCTATAAGTCTATTTTCATTTGGCTCTAGTTTCTCCAATTTTCGTTGACCGTGCTAAGAGTATTAATTCAAACATGAACACTGTGTTAGATTCACATAGTCAGTCCCAATACGTCTTATTACATAGACAAACTTTGTTTCTCGATTATTTGCTACTGTACAAAGTATTAGAAGTACTCTAACTAACAAAGGTGGCTTCACCCAATTTGGATCACCCTAGCATTTGTTTTTGTTTTTCAAACCCATAGGTGTCAAACCTAATCCAAGTCGGAGTTGGAAATAGGTAGAAAAAGCAACCCAAACGTCATTTTTAGGTAGCGACAGGTCGACACGTCGCTCCCATAAAGCGAAAATATCATGGTCACGACCCATACCAAAAATCAGACAGTTTTGTGGTCTTCTTTAGAAGGCGACAAGATGATGGTCGCCTTCACTTTCAGAAGGCGACAGGCAATGTGTCGCGTTCTGCCTATGTCCACTTAATCAGCCATAACGTTTTATATAGACCTCGGATTGACGAGCCGTTTTCTTTGCTGGTTTCTTCATTAAAAGGGCTTCAATATGGTATATTCATTTGTGAGATTTGAATAAAAAATAAAAGAGTTATGACCTAAGGAAGGGAAGGGATGAGACTGCATTGGCCTTCTAAAAGGCATACGTCTTGGTTTCCATCGTTTTGTGTCGTTCCTTGCATGTGTGAGTTTGATCTATTCTAGGAAGGTTCTAGAAAGTATTATCATGCAATTAACAACCCATATGAAAGTTAAAACATGTTCACATGATTTTTAATTGATCTTAAGTTCATGATCATGCTCTCTACCTATTGATTATTCACTTTCTTGCCTTGTTAACGAACTTGCTAAAAACACATAGTTACATGCTAAAATTGGTCATGCATGTTTTAGTACTCATGATACTTTCCATATATAGAGTTTCCAAGAATAAAGTTTCCATAAACGGAGTTTTTATAACTAGAGTTTCCATAATCAGATTCACATACGCACTTGAGCGATTCTCACGCGCGGCATGCGCATACACTCTAGCACGATAGAAAAGCCCCTTCTTGGCTTGTGGTGAACTCTCCGTCGGATATTCCTTTCTCCGGACTAGTGACCCATTGACCAAGGCCTCCGTAAGTCTCCTCTGTCCATGGATTCCCACATGGTCGACGAGCTAGTTGTACCCTAACACCTATGATACCCTTTAGGGATCGACAAGATCCAAACAACCTTAGTTGCTCTCACTCTTATCTTGAATCACGCCGAACCTCTGGACCTGTGCATAACAAGGCCAGCAGAAGGGTTGTGTATTCCACCTGACTGCCAATGCCGTACGCGTGTGTTGTGCAACTGTTACTATCGCTCGTTACTCGACGTTTCTTGTGCAATGACCATAAGATCTCATCTATACTCTACCCGCTCGTCTATTCACGTTCACTCTACTATCTCGTCTCTCTCGTCTATTCATCTAGTACTCTCTTGGTACTCTTTGAGCTGTGTGGCTCCTACTGTTTTGTACTATTCATGACTGTCTAGCGCTATAATATGGGTCTTGTGACTCTACTGTATCCAATGCATACTTTGCAGGGCACGGAGAGCGTCCGAGGGGATGCAATCTAGTCCTGGGGGCAGAGAGCCACCCGAAAATACCTATAGGAGCTATAGACAGTGTTCTGCATTGCACCGGTTCTAACTATACTGTATTGGCTAGACATCTGACTATTATCCTTTTAGTCTGAGGAGTTCAGACGTACTGTGATATTATTGTGCTATCACAAACTGTTATATTATTAGTCTGAAGAGTTCAGACATACTGTGCGATTACTGTGCTATCGTAGACTGTTACTAAACGACTACTGTCCTAGAAGCGACTACTGTCGTATTCTACTAGTGCACCGTTGTGCAACCATACACGCTATGTAGTTACATGCTATCTCGTTACACGCTATCTTGTCATACGCTCTACTTGCTCTACTTAATACTTGCTATGTTGAGTTATTGCGTACTATCGTGACTTAATCGCATTCAAAGTGCTCTACTCTCTCGTTGTCTAATGATAATAAAAGTGCTATAGTTTCTCTCGGCTATCTATGGATAACCAAAGTGCCATTACTATTTTGATTGATGAAAGTTAATCAAAAGTGCTATACTATGTGGATTGATGAGAATCAATCAAAGTGCAATTTACTCTTTACATGACCATCTACTATCATCTCTTCTTGCTATACATGTTGCTTGCTATTCTTGACAATATCGTTACTTGCTATTGTTGTTATCGTTTTCTATCGTGACTTGACTTTAGTCATCGTGCTATACTTGATTCATCTGCTATCTGAACCATGTTACTTGTGCTATTACTTTCTCAACTTTACATGACTCTCTATATCATTAGTTGCTCTGCCATTTAATGCAGTAATTATTCAAAGCCTGCTTGATCCTGAGATTTAAGTCCAACTGGGCGTTATCGCTCACCCTTCGTTATTTGTTATTGTGTCTCAGGTAAGTCGGACAATGACGTTACACACACCAATGGGACAGGACCCGAGTGATGAGTGACCCGGAGTCAAGTCATAAAGTTTCCCTAGTACAATGGAGTCTAGTAGTTGTTGCTTTAGATTTCTTTTCAATGTAATGATGTCATTGAGCCCTATGTATTGGCTTGGAATTAGTGGTTGTAATGGTCTTAGTGATTTTATAATGAAATCAAGAGTTTATATCAATTATTGTTCCTTAGTTGCTCTGATGTTTACGAAAGTATGTGCAATTGTCGTTACCATACTCGTTGTTCACATTCTCCTTCGATTTATTTCGCTGCTAAATTGGTGGGGCGTGACATTCATTCTTAACGAAGTCATAAGATCTTATTACCTCATCAAACCTTATGTTCCAACTTCGGGAAGCTTGCTTTAGTCCATAAATGGACTTAAGAAACCTGCACACCTTATCTGGACTTTTCTCGAAAATGAATCCATCAGGCTGTATCATATACACCTCTTCCTTGAGGTTGCCATTGAGGAATGCGGTTTTCACATCCATCTTCCAGATCTCATAGTCATGGTATGCTGCAATGGCCAATAAAATTCTGATATATTTTAGCATGGTGATGGGCGAGAAGGTTTCATCATAGTCAATACCTTGCCTTTGATGATATCCTTTTGCCACAAGCCTTGCCTTAAAGGTCTCTACCTTTCCATCAACTCCAATCTTCTTCTTGAAGATCCATTTGCACCCAATGGGTACAATACCCTCAGGTGCATCAACTAGGTTCCAAACCTGGTTGGAGAACATGGAATCCATCTCAAAATTCATGACCTCTTGCCATTTCCTGGAGTCTATGCTCATAATAGCCTCCTCATAGGTTTGAGGATCAAATCCTCAAAGTCTTGTCCCTTGATATGTCCCACATATCTTTCAGGAGGGATAGGAACTCTACTTTGCCTACGTAAATTTGGAATTTGTGTGATAGGTACCTAAACAGATTCTTGTTGTACAATGGTGCTTGAGCTAGGTTCCCCAACCTCACTCAATTCTATCACACTTCCACTGTTTCCACCAAGAATGTGTTCCTTCTCAAGAAACACTGCTCTCTTGGCAACAAAGACCTTTTGGTCCTTAAGGTGATAGAAGTAATACCCACAAGTTTCTTTGGGGTATCCCACGAATATGCACAGTTCTGACCTTGATTCCAATTTATCGGGATTGTGTCTCTTAACGTGGGCAGGGCAGCCCCATTTCTTAATAACTTTAAGATCGAGCTTCTTCCCTTTCCATATCTCATATGGAGTAGACACTACCGTCTTAGTTGGAACTCTATTTAGAAGGTAAGCTGCATTTTGTAGAGCATATCCCCAAAATGATATTGGTAGGTTGGCAAAACTCATCATGGATCGCACCATATCCAGCAGTGTGCGATTCCTCCTTTCTGTTACACCATTGAGCTGAGGTGTATGAGGAGGAGTCCATTGGGATAGAATCCCATGGTCCTTTAGAAATTGGGTGAACTCTATACTCAAGTACTCTCCTCCTCGATCTGAATGAAGAATCTTGATACTCTTTCCAGTCTGATTTTCTACTTCATTCTTATATTCTTTGAATTTTTCAAAGGCCTCAGACTTGCACTTCATTAAGTACACATGTCCGTTCCTTGAGAAGTCATCAGTGAATGTAATGAAGTAAGAATATCCACCTCTGGCTTGTATGGACATAGGTCCACATACATCAGTATGTATGAGTTCTAGTAACTCAGAAGCTCTCTCTCCAGTTCCACTAAATGAAGAGTTGGTCAATTTTCCTTGAAGGCAAGATTCACAAGTTGCATATGATTCATAATCAAATGGGTCTAAATATCCATCCTTTAACAACCTTCGAATTCTACCCTCATGGATATGACCTAGCCTACAATGCCATAGGTAAGCCTCGTTCACCTCATCTCTCTTTCTTTTAGACGAACTAACATTCATGACATGTGAAGCTACATCTAATGTAAACAAACCCTTGAATAATGTTCCTTTACTAATGATCTCATCATCCAAAATCATTGAACAACCATTGTTCTAAAAAATAAACTTATATCCATTTTTAGTCCAACATGAAATGGAAATGATGTTTTTGATGATAGTAGGAACAAAGTAACATTTATCCAACACAAGTGCGGCTCCACGAGGTAGTACTAGGTTGACTTTGCTGACAGCAACAACAACAACTTTTGTGCCATTCCCCATTCTTAAGTCAACCTCACCCTTTGCCAGTCTCCTACACTTTGTCAGAACCTACAATGAATTGCAACTATGAGATGCACATGCGGTATCTAATACCCATGCATTATCATAATTTTCTGACAAATGGAGATCAATCATGAATATACCTGAAGCTTCTCCAAGCTTCTGCTTTGCCTTTTCTGCAAGGTATTCCTTATAGTTCCTCTTCCAATGCCCATCGTTGCCACAGTGGAAGCACTTTCCTTTGTCCTTGGCCAGGTCTTTCTTGGCAACCTTTGCCTTGCCCACTTTGTTGCCTTTGATTTTGCCCTTCTTAAGGGTCTTCCGTGCCTTCCTCTTCTTGTTGATCTCATCAACATGGAGAACTGGCTTCTTCTTCTTAATGGAACCCTCAGCTTCCCTCAACATATTAAGGAGTTCAGGCAGGGTTGCCACTATCTTGTTCATATTGAAATTCATAATGAACTGTGAAAAGGAATGTGGAGGAATTGAAGTATTAGATCCACGCACAGGTCATCCTCGAGGACAAGTCCTAGATCTGTGAGCTTCTCGATCCACTCAATCATCTTCAGGACATGGTTCTGAACCAATGCCCCTTCTGCCATCCTCATCTTGAATAGACTCTTTGATATCTCGTATCTTTGAGTCTGTCTTGCTCCTCAAACAAGGTGCGAAGATGCAGCATGATGGATTGAGCATCCATCTTTTCATGCTATCTTTGCAGCTCGGGAGTCATAGAGGCTAACATATAACATTGAGCAAGAACCGAGTCCTCCTTATACTTCTTATAGTGAGAAATAACTTCCTCACTAGTCCTTTCCACAGTCTCAGACACGATCTCATCGAGGACATACACAATTTTCTCCATTGTAAGAACAATTCTTAGGTTCTGAAGCCAATCAGCGTAGTTAGGACCATTGAGACGATTGGCATCTAATATGCTACGGAGTGGGTTTGCAAGCAACATTTTCTGAAAAATAAAAATGTAGCAGAATTAAACAACATGTAGACTTTTGGATTCGTAGAAAATTAAGACATGGACTTTTATCTCAATTTTATCCCACTATTTTCTCGCAAGACACATGACACCCTCTAGCATGTGAATTGGAAGTTTTTGGCAAACTCCTAGTGGGGATGGGGATCCAATTTGGCATCTTGACATGACCTCGAGGGACTCGACCAATCATACCAAGGCCAAATGGTAGGCAACTCTTGTCAATCACAACTCTTGTGATTCCTATCAACATTTGGCCTCCAAATCACCATGGCCTAGAGGGACTCTACCAACCATGATGTTTGGTTAAGTCAACACCAACATTACTAGATGAGTTTGATTCGGTGATATGCTCCTGAAGGACTCGGCCAAGCATACCCTGTCGTCAAGTCACCAGTAACATCTCCATGTCGTAGGCCAGATATCAAATCCCAATATAGGTGAGTCCGGAGTGACTCCGCCAACCCATTCTATATCAAGAAAAGACGTCTGCCCTATAATGATGGAAGGCCGCATGGGTCAATCTTATTGCCTCATGCTTACCAACTTAATATATTAAAACAGAGGGGTTTTTATTTTATTTGAGTGGTCTCGTAGCTAAATAATACATGTCCCACACATATATTTAGCATATACTTACATCGCTTGCAAATATGTATCTAGTAGGTGCGGAAATGAATATAAATCATATATATAAATAGCCACACCAGATGATCATGGACAAAATTCTAGCATGATCAAGTCTAAACCAAAAGACTTGATCACTAAACCCTATGTGAGTTCCCAATGCATCCCATGCACGATGTTCATCCTCCTCTTCGTCATTAGCTCCATCGGTAATTCCACACTTCCATCGTACCTCTGAGAGTGATTTCAAATAATTACAATAATTACAAATGACTATAGGCACGCAGGCCCAAAAATGTACATTCAATCAATTAAGAAACCTTTATCATATCAAGGGGAATTACACCATTGGGAGAGGTAGAAATACACAACGATTTTAATGAGAAAGAGAAGGGGGCTCACAGACCCCAATGAATCACCATCCACACATAGGTCTATGATCATCCGCCCACAATATACACATCACATGCATATATATAAGCTACTAGAGATTAATTAAACATTTTAACTAATAAAACTATTAGATTAACTCTTAATCTAATACATGGATTAACTCTTAATCAATCTGAATTGATCAAAATATCAAAACTCGAACATCATAGCCTAACCTTGGCTCTGATACCACTATTGGAAATCGACTTGGGGCATCACATGCACAGTAGAAGTAAAACAAGACAAAATCTATTTCCATCCATGTACTTGATCAGGCTATGATGTACGGTGCATGTAAACATACATACAAATAAGGCGTGAGACAATCTCACCTAGGGGAGATCGTATATCCCCTGAAGCACAGAACTAGTCCTTGTTTGAAGGAGCTCTCGTGAGACTCCTTCTAGCGGTATCCACACAGTGGATGATCGGCGATGACGATGACCCTTCTTTTGTCGGTGGTGCCACTCCTCCATGTCGTGCAACGCCACACAACGGCCAACAGAAGCAAGTAGCGCCAACAACGAAGGGAATCAGGTTGCAGATTCTCTTGCCTCTCATGCTTGTCTATCCCGAAATAATCAAGTGTTCTTTAATGTTTCAGATCTACCTCCTTTCACTAGAAGTGCTCTTGTATTGGATAAGGCTGGACTGCCTAACTTTAGGAAAGGAACCTAATTTTATTTTCTAGTTTTGAGGTTGGGGTTGGTTTTGATTTTCTTTTTCTTGATGTATGGGTTTGCTGGTAGGGGTATGCCCCGGTGGTCATGTACTTATGTTTTTCTCATTATAAATATATTAGGCATATGTGTTCGCACCAGGGGAGTGATAACACTATTCCCCTCTAGGGAGTAGTGCACTTAGCTGGTTCGCTGACCCTATGACCTTCTTCGGAAAAAAAAAAAACAAGATGTCTCAGCCCTCCTAATTCTCCTCTTGCCTAGGAAGAGCACAGGAGGGAGAGATGGGAAGGGGGATGAAGAAGGTGGTTTCTCCTCTGAAGCTCTAGCCCATGAACTACAAAGAGAACCCCCTTCTATTTATAGAGAGCCTAAAGGACACCTCATTAGGGACACTTCATCAGGGACACCTCATCATGTCATGATCATGATGACAAGAGACACCTCGTCATATCATGATGACAAGAGGGACACCTCGTCTTGTAATCATGACAAGGGACACTTCACAGGGACACCTCGTCATATAATCATGACAAGGGACACCTCACAAGGACACCTCATCATGTCATGATGACAAGAGGGACACCTAGTCATGTCATGATGACAAGGGACACCTCACAATGTCATGATGGCTAATGATGATGAGGTGTCCTCCTTCTAGAAGGGGTGAGGTGGCATGATCCTGGTATGCTCCCTTAATGGATCCTTATCAAGGCTTATTGGGTCTTACCCAATAGGTCCATAATGAGTTAAATAAGGCTTATTGGATAACTTTTATCCAATCCTCTATTCATCGCGTTATCCACTTTATGTGTGTGACCCTCTAGGCCTAATATCGAGCTAGCCGTGAGTTGCACTCGTCAGAACTTCTTCTGACTTAGTGAATTATAATCTCCATAATAATTCACTCAACTCATCGATTATGAACATACTAGGCCACTATGCTATAATCCCCAGACGATACGAGTGATCAAATCCATTGGACCTATCTGCCCACAGTTACCGTGTACCTATAGTCCCTCATCCATCTATTATCCCAGAGACCGTATATTAGGCATGGTGTTGTCAGGCCTATACAGAATCTGTTAAAGTCAAACTCTTATCGGATTCTCCTAGAGAACTCTCTCTCTAAATCCGATTGATCCTGGCTAGGGATTTACCTGAGTAAGACAATATGGGATATTCCTCTCATGATACCGAGAGTGGATGATCCTTTATTGACACATAATTGCCTTCGTAAGGTTGGCTACCATTCCCAATGACTGGCTATACTAGATCTGAAACATCCAGACCTATAAATCCAGTATCAAATAATGGAGTACTCAAACAAGACATCTTTGGTGTCTCAAGTCTAAGGACCAGTTACACAACTGAGACTACGTAATCTCTATCTAACAATTAGGTATCATTAACCATACAACATTTCGAGAACGGATCATTCAGTGAACTCATTCTCCAATAAGCACCTGTACCATATCCCTAATGTCTCCACACAAGCAGCTATAAGACCAGCTGCTTCCATCACATGGATAGGTATATGGCACACCGGTCATTCCGGTCATCTCAATGTCCTTCTTGAGTAACCTATGACTAGGAATATTTAGGATCTATGTTTAATGAGGATCGGCCTCATTATCATGATCTCATCATGATCCAATTCCCATTGCACAGACCCATGGACATCACAATATGCATACATATGGAATATACAGTGAGAAAATACCATTATAATATTACCAAAATAGATTGTACATAATTACAAGTGCCATCACTCACGTGAATTGGATTGCAGGGCACTTATAACTAGCAGTAACTAGCAAAAGACAATTGCAAAATTTGCCTTTTCGCTAGTGAGTAGAGAGTAAAGCAAGAATCTCTGAAGTTCTGTCACTTTATGTCTGCCTCCACCTTGAGATGTCAAGATAGTGGTGCAAATATGATGAAGTACTCTATTCAGAGGAGAAAAGTTATTTGCATTTATGCTAGACACCCTAGTATGTACAACATTTTCCTTATCATGATCAAGCCAAGTTATGAGAGAGTATGCTTCATGCAGGCAGAAGTTGAATTCATGAGGATTATGACCATCATTCGGAATATTCAAAGCTTCACTCACAAAATATGTGGTTAGAGTTATGGGAAACCCATTGAACAATGGTTTCCAGAGTGTTCTTTACTAACCAGATTTTTGTAAAATTCTTGAACTAGGATTGAGTAGAAGGTTCTATGATCACTAATGAAACTTGTCCAACCCTAAAAATCAATCATCTCAAACAGTTCAGGAAAAACATTTCGCATACCTTCATCATGAATGTCCACAGTTCTTGGATTCAAAATCTGTCTATTTTCAGTTGATTTTGTGACTGCTTATTGTGCCTAATTGCTTTCTGTATGTGTATCTATTGCCTCATTCTTAGATTCTATGGGTTGCTCAGTGCTGTGTGTTTTAGAATCACTACCGTCTGCTCTGCCAGAGATATTCCCAATTTCCGTCTCAACCCTTTGAGAATCTTGATTTTAAAAAGCATCTGAATCATCTGTATTACTATGACTGGACTTCTTAGAAGTGGAATCTTCTTGATCAGATGTGCCTTGACCGTCAGACAATTGATTTGAACTTTGAGCATTAGGGTTTTCATCCTCAATGTGTATAACGTGAGATGATTGATCATCTTCTTCCTTGCTGGAACTACTCAAATAAAAAAACTCGCTCTTCTTCTTGCCCTTTGATAAGGGCTTCTTCTTAGCCGATCTGGGATGTGTGAATCTTCAGTTGGAGAAGGAGGGAACTATAGGCTACTTCTTCTGTGGTGCAACACTCTTTCCACTGTCATTCGTTGCCTTAGTATGACGTTCAGAAGAGGCTGGTTCAACATCCTTCCACTTGCCACCCCGATGAGCAGATAACTTTGACACCATGATGGAATTGAGGGAGAAGATATTTTTTTGCTGAAGTAGAAGGAAGGTTGTTGCAGACACGAGTGAGAATGAAGGAGAAGCTGTGGTTTGTTTCAAATGAGCACGAACGGGCATAAGTGTTGAGACTATTTGGGAAAAAGGATCATCATGCATCGACCTGCCTTAGACGATGTAGTGGTCACACGGAACAGTAAAGTGTAACTGATTCCATTGAAAGAAATTACAAGTTGCGTCGACACTGAGACAAGATGTGTCGACTCAACTAAGAAGGATTCAGATGAATGAGGATAAGAGCAATTAACCATCACTAGATTTGAACTTTTGGGGATCTTTGAGAAAGTTAATGAAGTTATGCTCTTCCCTCACTATATGCTCCTCTTAGTGAAATTAATGGTTTGAAAGTTATAAGCCTTAGTTCAACCAATTAAAAGAAACTAAAGAACTAAGAGGCATAAGTAATAGAATTAAAAACACATTGTCACGCCCCGATATTTAGCAACGGAATAAATACCGGGATGCGTGAACGATACAAATAGAAGTATCACAGTTGAGTGGTGCAGAGTCACAATTAAACATAATAACACATTTAAGACCATAATATTGTCATCAAAAGTACTCTTTATTCCATTTCAATCCACTAGTTACAACCTTACATAAGAAGAACCAACTGAAGGGTCCATTATTCAAATAAAACCTTCATGATAAAGTTTCACTATTACATAGACTACTCAAATATCTATTCGTAAACTATCGACTCCTCATAAGACAGGTGCTCTTCACTCTTGCCCTGCCCCATCGGAGTCCACTGGATCCTCATCACTACCTGAAAAGGACATGATGATAGGGTGAGCGAACTAGCTCAGTAGGAATTACATCTCAATGTGCGGGCAATAATATACATGATTAACATTTTAAATGGGCAGGATAAGAACATGAACATGATGACAATGCATGCATTTTCTAACAAGTCAGATAGCTGAATATAACCAATATCATATGAAATCAATTGTTGAATTTCATATGCAATGGACAGGTGAATCAAGAATAGAATCATATCATAAGGAATTGGCCATATTCACACGGATATCTCATATTCACATGATCAAACGTATCATATCAAACTTGTCATATAACTTATCATATCAAACGAAGGCACATTCACACAAATCTTACACACGTATCAGTGCCATGCCAAGCACCACAAGTCCATACTCCCGCGGTTATAAGTACAATGGGGCGCTCCCCCCCAGGACCAGACAGGGCCTCTATTGCACAGGCATTAGTCAAATGGACCGAAGTCCCACGTTGTGCCGAACAAACATATACATATTATGGCCACGTAATTTCAATAACAAGCTCATTGTAATAAAGACATGATCATTCGTAGAGTCAAGGTAAGATGATAGCTCAAGAGATCAATTGGACAACATAACGACGTATCTTATGTTTCATAATTCATTAATGTCTTGACAAGAGGATGACTAATGACAGATCGTACACGGTACAAGTGCTTTCTATCTCCAGGGTACTTCATGGTACAACCAGCTCGGTCTCTATGAGGAAATCCATAGAGTACGAAGACTTATGGAGGTCTTAAGGAAAAGATCGCTAGTCTGACAATACAGAATGACCGGCAGAGAGCTCCCAATTCCCCAAGAAGGGTGTGCCTAATCATGCAAATATGTAAGTGACGTGTTACGGATCTTTCCTAAACATGTATGCAATTGATGAACGAATAATGGAACATCGGAAAGCACATAAGGAAAAAGCCATATGCAAATCATGATAGAAAACTTAACTAAACAAGTCCATTCTAATCATGTATTCATCACATATTTATATCACATACTTATTATGACAATTGCATATCAAGCTAGATCACAAGAAGATAATCAAATGAACATAAGATCAATCACATGATACACATTAGAATCATATTCATGTCATTACCATTTTCAAGTGGGTTGATTACTTTTAGGCCAATGCACAGTAAGTGAATTAGATGCGCAGAAATCCACCCGACGTGAAGTTCCACGCGGACCGTTGACTGGTAAGACAAGGATTCGCGTCGGGCTTCACGATCGCGGTTTACCGAATCGCGTCAGCCAGGCGCTAGAATTGCGTCACCTGGTCCAGTCGCGATTCGAACTCCTACCCAAAAACGTAGGAAAACATTGCGACCTTCATGACAGACCTATAACTTGCAGTCTAATACCATTTAGACAAAACTCTCAACATGAAACATGACGAGGACAACTAGTACAAGGGCTTTCATGTTGTGGGTTGGATCTAATTCGGTCTTGAATCACATGCAACACACTAAGAATGCAAAAAGCCCTAATCATGCGCGGCTTAGGGAAAACACTTTGAACTCGACGTATACACCATGAAAATTGGGCAAATCAAGTGCGTATGAAACCAGACATGCAACACTACAAGATGATATAGGTTTCATTTAGTTTTGGCCCGAGATCACCTACCTTTAGATGGATGTAAGAGACGTAATAACCCAGTAGATGCAGAGCGAAGTTGAGGAAGAACCACGGTTTTCCCCAGCCGTTCTCTCCTCCAGCGCCCTCGCTTGCTCCTCATGACCCCAACTCAATGCCAAACCTTCCCTAAGCGTCTCTTCACAATGATATATACATCTAGGGTTTAATTCCATGTCCCAATGGTGTTAGGAAAGGGGCTGCGAAATCTGCATTGCACCTTCCAAAAATTGGGATTTCTCCTCCCAAATGGAGTAGCTACACCATAGGAAGGTCCCAAGCATGGTTGGCCACGATTTGTCTAGCTATGCTTGGCTAATAGCACTCTTTTAAACCCTAATTTGCCCTTCCTAATTACCACATATTTACAGGTACGAATTTTTGTGTATTTTCTTGCTCCAATTTATTCTTGGGCCAAAAGTGATCCATTGGCCCAACTTTGTTAATGGGTTCTTAATACATGATGTTAGAAGTCTATCCAACATGTTTATTTAATTTATGGTCATGTTGTATTTCCGCGTTAACGGTTTTCCGACTTAGTTTCTTAATTTAGGTAATTCGTCACATGGTGACATACACAAGGCTAATCAGATTTTTTGTTGCACGGATTTCTTCGTGGAATGCTTAGGGATAATATTTGGGGTTGATTTATAATTTTCACGGAATTTTTCGATGTGTTCTCTCACGTACGATAGTGGTACGTAAGTTCTATCATTCCGATATTGCGGAAATTATTCAACTCAATTTATTTCTAATTTTTCAATTACTGAATTTCTGGGGTGTTACACACATCTTCAAAGTGAAATTGCAGTCTTTTTAAATCTTACTCAACACATCTAAAAGGAGACCCTGGTGGAATATTAAAAAATAATCCATGAAGTATTGAAATAAAACTATCTTGAGAATATTTCAGTGACTTGAATTTTGATTTTGAAAGATTATTTTTCTTCTTGACAATTAGATGAACATTTAGATATACCCTTTCTTTTTCATGCAAGAGCTCATACTTTTTACACACCAGAACTCCTGATTACTCAAGTGAGATAATCATCTTCTCACAAGGGTTGTGTGCAACTTTTCATGTTAGGATACATGTTGGTTAGACACAAGAATCCCCAGTTACTCAGTAAGCACAAAAGAAATTTTTTACCAACCCTGAACAGAATTAACTAGCTCTTCATGACATACATTAAATTCAACTGATTTTCTCAGGATATGTAGTTTCTTAGAGACTAGTCATTGTTCTGCCACAACAATGTTATATGAGAATATTCTTGAACACCTTTTAAACTCAAAAAAAGTTTGAGAACAATACATCTTATATGATTTTAAGTATTCAACCAGAGAAACTAGAATACACAAAAATTTTAGAAGTGAATAAGAAGCAATTTTTCACCTGGTACAAGGCTTTTAGAAACTGTTATTTAACCACTTTTAAGTGTTTTCAGTAAATTTCAAGGTTAAACTCAATAGTTTATAAATGAAAAACCATTTCTTTTACTTTCAAAGATAATGGAGATTAGAGGATAAGGATTTAACTCCCCCTGAAGAATTGCCCAATAATAAAAATCATCACAGTTAAATACTCCCCCTCAGAGAATGAATCTGTTGAAAGAGAAAAGAGGATGATTAAGGAATGAGTGAATGATAAGAATTCAGGCGACTTTGAGAATGTGTCGACTTGGCCAAAAAAAATCTTCCCCCTTAGAAAGCAAACACTGTAGAAACAACTCTTCTTCCTTAGACTGCCCAGCTTTTCTGATAGCACTGAATCAATTTTTGTCCCTTTTTCAGACACTGTTATTTCCCTAAAATAAAATGGGTTCATGAAACTCAGGCTATTCAAGATAAACCTCCCCCTCACTAAGTGCACCAAAATTGATGTGAATTGATCAAGCAACAAGCAATGTCAAGCCATCTAACATGAAATCAATCAAGTAGACATTTGCATGCAATTTATTAGACAATCATTCATCAATCAATCAAGGAAAGTCCAAGTACTCTTCTTAAAGATGTAAATCTCTCATTGCACAGTGGTTTTGTGAAGATATCAACAATCTGCTTAGATGTTTCAATGAAATGCAGTTCAAATGAATTCTTGCTGACTTCATCTCTTAAAAAATGATCCCTGATTTCTATGTGCTTAGTCCTAGAGTGCTGAATTGGATTTTTTGCCAAGTTTATTGAAGTAGTGTTATCACACATTATTAGGACACATCCAAGATCTACTTGGTAGTCTTGGAGTTGATGTTTAATCTATAACACGTGAGTGCCACAACTTCCTATAGCTACATATTCTGCTTCTGTAGTAGACAGGGCAACCGAGTGTTGTTTCTTAGAAGCCCAAGATGTTGAACCACTCTTATATTTTATCCTTTATTTTGGTGATAAAAAAACTCATGATTAATTTAAATATCATAAATATATTTAATATCATGTTTTTTCTCGTAAATACAACATATTATGGCACTATCGATTCATGACTTGCACTGAAAAGCAAAGTCGATTGCTGTTCAATGCACATCAATTACTAACTAAGTGCCACATCAATTACTATCTTTAAAGTCCATATCTATTACAGTTTACTTAAACATCGACTTCAGTCAGAACATCGATTTCAACATTGATTTCACTGAAACATCGATTTCGCTTAAACATCGACTCCATTGAAACATCGACTTCAGTTGAACACAATGATTACTGTTTAAAGAACATCAACATCAATTCTGCTTAAACATTGATTTCATTCAAACATCGATTTCACTTAAATATCGATTCGTTCAACTTCGATTTCAACATCGATTTCACTGAAACATCAATTTTGCTTAAACATCGACTCCATTGAAACATCAACTTCAGTTGACCATAACGATTACTGTTTGAAGAACATCAACATCGATTGTGCTTAAACATTGATTTCATTCAAACATCGATTTCACTTAAATATCGATTTCGTTCAACTTCGATTTCAACATCGATTTCACTGAAACATCGATTTCGCTTAAACATCGATTTTATTTAAACACCGATTCACTTAAAACATTGACTTCATTTCAACATCGATTACATTCATACATAGATTACATTGGAACATCGATTACGTTTGAACATCGATTACGTTTAAACATCAACTCTATTTGAACATCGATTGTCTTTTAACTTAAACATCGACTACCTTAAGACATCGTTTGCCTCTACATTTCAAACTTTTCAAAATATCTTCGGCGCCCAAATGAAAAATCAAATATACTTTACATGTTTATCTTATTATTTCTCTGTCTGGCTGAAGATCTTCTTCCTGTCTATCCTTTAGGGTAGGTGAGATATTGTCAGCAGATATCATGGACTTACACATAAAAAGGTATGGACTATCTGTCAGAAGACTTTTCTAGTCTAACTTTTTCTTCCATGCATTAAATGTCTGCAGGACTATTCTACTCCTAGTCAAAACATCTTAGACCTACTGTTAGTATCCGTTAGACACGTGAAGATGTTTGTTGGATAGAAGAAGAAGGAAAGGAGATGACGAAGTAGATGAGCAACGGGTGGAAAGAAGTCCAAAAGAATACAAGAAGCTCTAACAGCTACTCTTTAATGGATCTGTTCAAGCTACTCCATAAAAGGGAGAAGGAAAAGAAGAAGTAACAATAGAGCGAACTTGAGGATCATTCAAAGAGTGTACATCTAGTGAGCATCCAAATCCATACACACTCATGCAAGAAAGGAAGAGAGCTCGAGCCTACTCAAGCTGAAGTATTCAAGCCGTCTTCCTTCTTCCTCATTCTCTCTCTATGCATCATTGTAAATCTGGGGGAGTGTCTGTGGCTGAGAGCTAGAGATCCTAATGTTCATCTTAAAATAACTCTCGGTCTATTCTTTCTTTTTTAAGAAAGATTTCTGTCCAACTATAGGACTATATACAATGTTCCTCTTTCTGTGTGAAGAGAAGGCCAGTGGGATCGCTGGCGGTTTCTGTCCAGCTAAGGGACTATTCTTAGCACTTCCTTTTGGGTAAGGGAAGAACCTAGCTAGGGTTGGTGTCAGCAGAACCGCACTGGGGTTTGTTCCAGGAGGTTGGCTTCTTGACCTGTAATAGAAGTGAGTTTCCTTCCTACTCGGAAAGGAAGAGGACCAGCAAGGAGCTGGGGGTTTGTATATCCTTGGGGGGATTGTACCCTAGTTAGTGAAATGCCAAGATTTCCTTGGGGACTAGACGTAGGTCTTCCTTGTGAGAAGTACCGAACCAGGATAAAATCTCTATGTTCATTTGTGTGATTGCTTAAATTTGCTTCCGCACTACTACTCTCTATCACACACTATCACATTCACTAACCAAAGTTTTTAAGTTGTGATTTCTGTGTTTTAGTTTCAGAATTTCTGTAGCTATTCTATTCACCCCCCCCTCTAGAAAGCTTGCTTCCAACCGTAAGCGGGCCAACAAGTGGTATCAGAGCCAACTCTCTTCAAGCAAGCAGATCTCATGTTCTAAAGAGCATAGATCAGATGGCAGCTGAAGCTCACAACTATGAAGCTCAGTCAGTTACCAGACCACCATTGATCGATGGTGAGGACTACCAATACTGGAAGATGCGAACGGAGGCACATACTTTGATCTATGACAGGTAATTGAACAAGGTTATTTCATTATTGCTCCTGCTGAAGGTACTACTATAATTACAACAGCTGATAAAGCTAAACTATCTCTAAATTTTAAAGCAAGAAATTATATATGTTGTGCTTTATCAAAAAGAGAACTTAATATATTAGCAGTATGCAAATCTTCAAAAGAAATGTGGGATAAATTGCAGGTAACATATGAGGGAACTGATAAAATTAAGAAAACTAGAATAGACATTCTTGTTTCATAATATGAACAATTTAAAATGTTGCCAAATGAAAATATCACTCAAATGTATAACAGATGTGACGACCCTCCTTATACCAGTACGGATATACCATCCCACATTGATATAGATAGCATCGCTATAGTGGGACATTCACCCAACACATATTCAATAGGCTGAGATGTACACAAATATAAACAATTGACAGCGGAATAGAAAGAACTTGAAATAAATCTCTTATTCCATCATTCACATTTATACATAGTCTATATAGTACAAAAGAACTAAAGTTCTCGTAAATGAAATTTAAATCAAATACATTGTCCACAACTTGCAGCTAAATAAATTACATGAATTCAATGTAGTACAAGTCCTCATTTATTACATACTATGAAAAGGAAATACAACAAAGTAAATCTCCGCAAGCAATATCTTACTCTCGCTCCAAGTCACTCTGAGCTAACTCCTCGGATGAAGTAGAGACACTTGCACCTGTACGCCGAAGCAAGAATGAGTCCAAAGACTCAGCAAGTAATTTCCCATACATTAAGCATACATACATCACATGGCATTTTACTCTTTAACAATTTCACAGGTATTTAAACAATCTAAAAAAAAACTAACATGATACTTCTATCAATTTTCATGACATATAGTACATGGTTTATGTTCATATCACAGTAATAAACCTATCACATGCTTTCTACACAAATTTTAACATGCTATCTAAATTCACATTCATGTTGTATCATAATGGCAATTAAACATGGAGTTTTACACATAAAGGAAGAATGTTCCTAACATGGATTCTATGTACTTTTCCACATGCATATCACTTTTATAAAGACATTAAGCTTGATGTTTTGACAAAATTGAAGCACATTTATAAACAAATTTACAGTTTCACATGTCAACACATTAATTCACATATCCATATGCTTACTTACTCATTTACACAATTTATACATTCACTTATCACATAAACACAATTTCACATTGTTATCATTATATGCCATGACACATAGTCCGAACCACCTCTAGAAGGAGACACACTTATCATATCACATACATATCTATAACCTAGGCATTTCGGTGATAAATCTTATTTACTGCGCAGAACCAGGAGTAGCACTCTCCACCCTAACTAGTGGTACTTGTCCACCTCCAAGATTTTATCCCAATGCCCATGGGATTTCACTTACTCATATGAACCTTCCCGTAGGGACTTTACTACGGTACAGCTTCTCAGCCCTCTAAGGTAGCAGTGTCACCCATGGCACATTTACATATTTTCCATTCTTAAACACACATTATTTGCATACCATTTAATACATTAATTCTATATTCACCTATTTGCACATGATTCAGGTTACCTAACATGGTACTACTGTTTACAGAGTTAAACAGTTACAACTTAATCCAATTCATGATGAAATCATCTAATTAGTTTCTAATTACTTTAAGCATGCATTAACTAGTCATTTTATCATGAAATACTGAATTCAGTACCTAATGTTATCCAATTTACATGAAAATTTAACCACAGACCGTTTACAGATAAAGCATCATGCATACAAATTTTCATATTTTTTCGGACTCATACACAATTTATGATAAATAAAACACGCATTCTGCCTAATTTATGAAGTCATCAATTAAGCATGGTACATAGTGCCAAATACATATTCCTCTATTCTAAAACTTGTATACAACAGTCATGATAGTACATACAATTCTTGAGACTGACTAAATGCCACATCGATTACTCTATTCTAAAACTTGTATACATATTCCTCTATTCTAAAACTTGTATACAAAGTCGATTGCTGTTCAATGCACATCGATTACTAACTAAGTGCCACATCGATTACTATCTTTAAAGTTCACATTGATTATAGTTTACTTTAACATCGACTTCAGTCAGAACATCGATTTCAACATCGATTTTGCTTAAACATCGACTCCATTGAAACATCAACTTCAGTTGAACACAATGATTACTGTTTGAAGAACATCAACATCGATTTTACTTAAAAATTGATTTCATTCAAACATCAATTTCACTTAAATATCGATTTCGTTCAACTTCGATTTCAACATCGATTTCATTGAAACATCGATTTCGCTTAAACATCGACTCCATTGAAACATCGACTTTAGTTGAACACAACGATTACTGTTTGAAGAACATCAACATCGATTATGCTTAAACATCAATTTCATTCAAACATCGATTTCACTTAAATATCGATTTCGTTCATTTTCGATTTCAACATCGATTTCACTGAAACATCGATTTCGCTTACACATCAATTTTATTTAAACATCGATTCACTTAGAACATCGACTTTATTTAATCATCGACTTCATTTCAACATCGATTACATTCATACATAGATTACATTGAAACATTGATTATGTCTGAACATCGATTACATTTAAACATCAACTCTCTTTGAACATCGATTACGTTTTAACATCAACTCTATATGAACATCGATTGTCTTTTAACTTAAACATCGAATACCTTAAGACATCGTTTGCCTCTACATTTCAAACCTTTCAAAATATCTTCGGCGCCCAAATGAAAAATCAAATATACTTCACATGTTTATCTTATTATTTCTCTATCTGACTGATGATCTTCTTCCTGTCTATCCTTTAGGGTAGGTGAGATATTGTCAGCAGATATCATGGACTTACACATAAAAAGGTATGGACTATCTGTCAGAAGAATTTTCTAGTCTAACTTTTTCTTCCATGCATTAAATGTCTGCAGGACTATTCTACTCCTAGTCAAAACATCTTAGACCTGCTGTTAGTATCTGTTAGACACGTGAAGATGTTTGTTAGATAGAAGAAGAAGGAAAGGAGATGAAGAAGTAGATGAGCAACGGGTGGAAAGAACTCCAAAAGAATCCAAGAAGCTCCAACAGCTACTCTTTAATGGATTTGTTCAAGCTACTCCATAAAAGGGAGAAGGAAAAGAAGAAGTAACAATAGAGCGAACCTGAGGATCATTCAAAGAGTGTACATCCAGTGAGCATCGAAATCCATACACACTCAAGCAAGAAAGGAAGAGAGCTCGAGCCTACTCAAGCTGAAGCATTCAAGCTATCTTCCTTCTTTATCATTCTCTCTCTGTGCATCATTTTAAATCTGGTGGAGAGGCTGTGGCTGAGAGCTAGAGTTCCTAGTGTTCATTTTGTAATAGCTCTCAGTCTGTTCTTTATTTTCTAAGAAAGATTTCTATCCAGCTGTAGGACTATATACACTCTTCCTCTTCTTGTGTGAAGACAAGGCTAGTGGGATCGCTGGCGGTTTCTGTCCAGCTAAGGGACTGTTCTTAGCACTTCCTTTTGGGTAAGGGAAGAACCAAGCTGGGGTTGGTGTCAGCAGAACCGCAATGGGGTTTATTCCAGGAGGTTGGCCTCTTGACCTGTAATAGAAATGAGTTTCCTTCCTACTCAGAAAGGAAGAGGACCAACAGGGAGCTGAGGGTTTGTATATCCTTGGGGGGATTGTACCCTGGTTAGTGAAATCCCAAGATTTTCTTGGGGACTTTATGTAGGTGTTCCTTTTGAGAAGTACCGAATCAGGATAAAATCTCTGTGTTCATTTGTGTGATTGTTTAAATTTGCTTCTGCACTGCTACTCTCTATCACACACTATCACATTCACTAACCAAAGTTTTTAAGTTGTGATTTCTATGTTTTAGTTTTACAATTTCTGTAGCTATTCTATTTACCCCTCCTCCCCCCTCTAGAAAGCTTGCTGCCAACTGTAAGCAGGCCAACACAAGAAACTAAACATCCTCCCAAAAAATTGGCAATAGCTACTAGTACTCTTTGTATCCAATTTACAGCCAGCATAATCTGCATCTGATTAAGAGATCAACTTATACTCACAAGATGCTGGATACCACAATCCCAAACCATGAGTTCTTGCAAGATATCTAAAGATTCTTTTTGTAGCACTCATGTGAGATTCTCTAGGACAAGCCTAAAATCTAGCACACATGTACATAGAGAATTGTATATCAGGTCTAGAAGCTGTAAGATAGAGCAGGGATCCGATCATACCTATGCAGGTTTTTGCATCTGCCAAGTTACCTTTCAGATCGGCATCTAGACTTGATGTTGTGCTTATTGGGGTTGCCATGGTTTTAGTGTTTTCCATTTTGTATTTCTTTAGCAACTCTTGAATGTATTTTGATTGATTGATGAAAGTTCCTTCTTTAGTTTGAACTACCTGCAATCCAAGTAAAAAATTTAGTTCTCCCATTAAGCTCATTTCAAACTCACTTGTCATTAAATCAGCAAACTCTTTACACAAAGAAGATTTTGTTGATCCAAAGATAATGTCATCGACATAAATTTGGACAACCAAAATATCATTTTCCTGCACTTTTAGTAAAGAGGGTTTGATCTACTGTACCTCTATAATAACCTTTACCTGTAAGGAATGAGCTCAACCTGTCATACTAAGCCCAGGGAGCTAACTTTAATGCGTAAAGTGCCTTGTCAAGCTTGAACACATGGTTAGGAAAATCTAAGCATTCAAAACCAGGAGGTTGTTCTACAAAAACTTTATCTTTTATTAAACCATTTAAGAAGGCACTCTTTACATCCATTTGTTGAAGTTTGTTGCAGTGAGCACATGCAAAAGAGAGCAAGATTCTGATAGTTTCTAGCCTAGCTATAGAAGCAAAAGATTCTTCAAAATCTATTCCAAATTCTTGATTATAACATTTTGCAACTAGCCTAGCTTTATTTCTTATTACCTTACCTTCTTCACTTGTTTTATTTTTGAAAACCCATTTAGTTCCAATGACACTCTTTGAGGAAGGTCTTGGAACTAAATGCCACACTTTATTTCTCTCAAATTGATTTAGCTTTTCTTGCATAGCATTTATCCAAGAAGCATCTTTTAGAGCATCTTCAATGTTTTTGGGTTCAATCTGTGAAACAAGAGCCATTTGATCTAATTCATGAATAAGCCTGAAATGAGATCTTGTTCTGGGTGGATCAAGCAAGTTACCAATAATGCTTTCTTGAGGATGATCTTTGAGCATACTGATATTCAGTTGATCCTTGTTCTCATTGATAGTTGATGTTCCTTGCCCATCTTCATCACCTGGAATTTCACTTGTACTTGATCCCTCTCCTTGCTGGTCATTTGAATCTTTCTTTTTTAAGAATTCCCCATCATCCTTTTTCCTGCAGACATCATCATTGAACTCATCACAGGTTATATGAGGGGATTCTTCAACAATTTGATCTTTGACATTGAAGACTCTATATGCTCTAGAATGATTTGAATAACCAAGAAAAATGCCAAACTCACTTTTGGGTTCAAATTTATCCAAATCATTTTTGTTGTTGTTCAAAATGAAACATTTTGTTCCAAACACTTTGAAGTGAGCAATGGAAGGTTTCTTACCTTTCAGATGTTCATATGGTGTCATTTTGCTTAGAGGCCTTACCATTGCACGGTTTATGATGTAGCATGAGGTGTTCACTGCTTCTGCCCAAAATTTTCTAGGCAAGCCACTCTCAATCAGCATAGTTCTTGCCATTTCTACTAAGGTTCGATTGCATCCTTCAACTACTCCATTTTGTTCAGGAGTTCTGGGTGATGAGAATTTATTAGTAATTCCTTCTTCCCTACAAAGATTTATAAAGTCAGTATTTTCAAGCTCACCACCATGGTCAGACATAATTGAGATTATCTTGAATTTTCCTTCCTGTAAGATTTTCTTATAAAATTCTAGAAATTCCATGAAAGCATCACTTTTGTGAGCATGAAAGAATACCTAAGTAAATTTTGAAAAGTCATCAAAAGTGCACAATCTTATTCCACCATCTTTGATTCTTCTTCACATGCACACACCAATAAGAAGAAAAGGAATCCAAACTTTCTGCTAGTACCGACTGTGCTGTGCAAAAGATACTATCGTTGGTATTAGTTGTCATTTTACGTGCCCAACCTGTTGCTTCTGGTTAGATCTTTTTATAGACTCATTTATTCATGTTTTTCTCTACGCTCTCATATATTTCTTCTCACTCTCATCTATTTTTGATACTCTATTTGGCCATCTATTGGTTGTCTAAGATAACAAACATAATCAATACCTGGTAACATATAAAGGGCCCGATCTAGTCCTCGGAGGTGCGCTCGAAAGTGCTATTTGCTCGCAGGAGTTAAATGATTAGGGTGTTTGACATTACATCCGAGTGCTATACTATCTAGATTCATCTAAGACAATCAACCCAAGTGCTATAATCTCTTGGCTGTCTACTGATAACCAAGTGCTATAGTATCTCGTTTGATAAAATCAATCGAAGTGCTATTTGCTCCAGTGGGTATTTGTTCTCTACATGGTCAATCGCTCTCTCATGCTATACATGTTACATGCTATTTGCTTGACACTGACGTTTTTCTATTGCTCTCTATCATGACTTGACATATATTATATGGTTAAGCTTGTTCTTTGTGCTATACTTGATTCATGAACTGTGCTATTTATGCTATTATTCTCTCAACATTACTTGACTCTCTGCATCATTAGTTACTCTGCTCTTTAATGCATTAATCATTTAAAGCGTGTTTGTCTCATGAGATTTAAGTCCTACTGAGTGTTATCACTCATCCTGCGTTATGTACCAAGGTGTTTCAGGTGAGTCGGATGATGACGTTACACATATCATTGGGACGGGACCAGAGTGATGAGCGACCTGGTGACATATCAATGGAGTTACCCTAGTATAATAGAGTCTACTTAGATACTCGTTTAAATTTTCTTTCTAACGAATTGATGCTTTTGAGCCCTATGTATTGGCTCCAAATTA
Source organism: Colocasia esculenta (assembly GCA_014218235.1). NCBI lineage: Eukaryota > Viridiplantae > Streptophyta > Magnoliopsida > Alismatales > Araceae > Colocasia > Colocasia esculenta. The sequence continues at coordinate 83,511,512 of CM024761.1, read as the reverse complement.
GTAGTTGTAATATTCTTGGTGAGTTATCAATATATTAAGAAGTTTATTCAATTGTTGTCCATTAGTTGCTCCGAGTCACTCGACTGTTGTGCAAGACACATTGCTATTTACTTGGCTTACGTCTCCCCAAATTATTTCGCCGCTAAATTGGCGGGGCGTAACAGTTGGTATCAGAGCCTAGGATGTCTTAATTGGAACTCATAGGTTTAGGATGTTCTAGGATGGACTGCCATGAGACGTGTCTATGTCAACTACCATACCTAAGTGAGGATTGGGGTAGAACCATGGTTAAGGTTTAAATATATAGACATACACGTATCAGTTTAATGTTACTTTAGTATCCTGATGCCAACCCTACACTTGAAGGGGCTCTTAATGAACGCTGGACGTACACCACTGTAAGATGAAATGTGGTCAACTCAAAAGCTAGTTTTGGCAAGTCGGCAAGCCACCCAACTGCTAGAAAAAGCCTTGGAGATGACTAAAAGGATTAGAAAAGTGACCAACAAGAATGGGAAAGGAAGGTACCACCATGGAAAAAGGCAAACCCGCAAAAGAAATGTAACAAGGAGTTTTTCAGGATCATTTGCTTTCATTGTAGTAGGCCAGGTCATGTGACCAAGGAGAGTTGGCGAAAAACTGGTGCATGTCTACATTGTGGCAAATTAGGACATCATATGCGAGACTGTGCTCTTCTAAAGGAATCACATGCTAGCGCAGAGAATCTCAACTCTATGACGAAAGAGGAGAAACTCAATAGTGGTAAGGGTAAAATAAAGGATAAGAAGAATAACAGACGATTAGCTTTTGGTCGCAAAGGTCGATGCGAGCACTACAATAAGGTGAGCTATATGTCAGAGGATTGTTGGAAGAATAAAAAAAAAATGCTTTCGATGTGGCAGCCTAAACCACGAGAATGGAAAAAGCCCATCGATGGAGGTCAAACATCAAAAAGAATCCAAACATCAAGATACACTTGAAGCTTTGGCACAACCCATTGCAAATGTCGAAGTAGGAACCGTGGAAGGTAACTTTAAACTTGACCTGATTAATACCTTTAGCATAAAATGATCATTCATAATTAACCAAAGAAGTCATGGAATTTGGTGGACCAAATTCTTTTTAAGTAGGGGAGGGTGTAACAACCTAGATTTTTATCCTAAGTAAAAATAATAATAAATAATAATAATAATAACTATAATAATAATCAATTTATGAAGAGGCCTGACTAAATGTGCACTAAACGATAGAGCAATGGATAAATAGTCAATAGTTGTTATCGATTGGCCTAAATATAACGTTTTCAGCCGAAGTTGGACTTCGGATATGACAAAGTTAGCTTCGTATATGACGAAGCTAAGCTTCGACTGTTCAAGATCAAAATGAAGTAGACTTCGCATATGACGTAGTTGGACTTCGGATATGACGAAGTTAGTTTCGTATATGATGAAGTTAAGCTTACCTTCGACTGTTCAAGACCAAAACGAAGTAGACTTCATATATGACGAAGTTGGACTTTGGATATGATGAAGTTAGCTTCGAAGTTAAGCTTCAACTGTTTAAGACCAAAACAAGGTAGACTTCGTATATGACGAAATTGAACTTCGGATATGATGAAGTTAGCTTCGTATAAGACGAAGCTAAGCTTCGACTGTTCAAGCCCAAAACAAAGTAGACTTCGTATATGATGAAGTGAACATTGGATATGACGAAGTTAGCTTTGCATATGATGAAGCTATGCTTCGACTGATCAAGATTAAAATGAAGTAGACTTTGGATATGACGAAGTTAGCTTCAACTATTCACGACTAAATTGTGTATGACTTCGTATATGACGAAGTTACCAGTTATCTTCCAGACTATAAAACAGGTGTTAAATTATATATTCAATAATAAAAAGTAAAAGTATGGACCATAGAAACGTGACTAAATTTAATAGTGTATTCTAAACTTGATCCTTAAAACTAAACCAAATAGTATGACCTATTACGGGAACGATTCCTACGGTAGTTTTGGAACCTAATAAGACTCCTACTAAGAGTTAGACAACTGCAAACCAAGAATTTAATCATCAATTGTAAGACTCGGCTTCCCGGCTTTCCGTCCGGTGTCTTGGATGACTGGTTCTTAACGCGACGCGTCACCCCGTCGCGTCTTGGGTGCCGAAGGCTTAAGGCCTTGGCCGGCGACGCCTTCTCCCTTTTCCTCCTTCCCCTCTGGTGGTGCTTTGCCTCCCTCTCTCCCCTTTCTGCATTTCAGGTGAGGAGGAGGTCCGTGCTCGTGTCCTTGGCGTTGTGGAGCTTGCGTGGAGCGAGGAGGAGGTGGTCAATCCGACGTGAAGGGCCCCAATGGGTTCGGTTCTTCGGTTAAGGTAGGGATTGCTTGTGCTCTTCTCGAATTCGGGTGGATTGGGAGCCCCTCGGGCTTTCTAGTTAGTTTAGATAGCTTTTTCATGCTCCTCCCCCCCGTGTGGTGGTGTTTATGGCTTGTGGGTGGCCCCGGGATGGAGCATCTAGTGGGTCTACCTCTCTGCTAGTGTCGCGACCATGGTGCATGTCGCGACACCAGAAGTGGCGTCTGCCTGGTCGGTTGCGACCTTGTCATGACACGTTGCCTTGTCGCGATAAGGATCACTATCGTGATGCATTTTCCTATCATGACAGGGTTGCTATCGCGACGCTCTGCCCCATCACGATAGGGTTGTTGTCACAGTGCCCTTTCCTGTCACAATGGTATCGCAACGGCCTAGGGGCACGCGATAGTACCTGTGTTGCCTCAGGTGTTTCTATGGTTCCGGTTGGTGTGATGGCATGTGCCCTAGGGCTGGCTTGCCCTTAGGACCTTCAAGTGGGGAACACAGTAGGTTACCTCGCTGCGTTCAGTGACCAAAGGTGACACCTTCATGGCCATGTCCTGGCGGCGATGCAAGGAGGGTCGTGTATATCTAATAATCGATTGACCGGTGGTCAATCGATTATTGGCAGAGCAACCGATTTTCCGAGCTTTTGGTAGTGTTCCGAGGTTCTGGCTTGCTAGTGCATGACTTGGTTGGCCGACGGCCCTCTTGAGGGTTCGTGCATGCCTCATGCTTACTGGGCTTGTCGTGGGTTACAAGCTAGCGGTTCGGCGTGGTTCTTGTTGTGCTTGCCCCGCCTGTTTGCCCAGTGCTTGGCACTTGAGGACTTATCTTGTTCAGAGGTTGTCTCCATTGTCTGGGACCCCCATCCTCAGGAGCCTTTGAGGGAGCGTTCGAGGCTATGAGCGTGCTCGAGTTGGCAACCGAGTTGGCGGACTTTGGAGCTAAGGGGAAAATGAGGTTTGGACAATGTAACAACCCGACCTCCCAGACCCCGCCAGGGACCCCGAAGGTCATGCTACCACCCACGGATCCGAAGACCTAGAAGGATTAGAATTTAGTCCAGTGAGATAAGTAATGAATTCAAATAACTATAACAGAAAGTTCGTACAATAATAAGCGAATTGTGTACAACATGTCCCAAATAAAAGTACAGGTACAGAAAGAAAGGTGCAGTCCTTAAGGGGCATACCCCAAGGGCTTGCAAAAAGGCAACTCTCAACTCACTCCTGTACAAGTGCTCACGCTCACAACTCACACTATTGGCAACGCACGGCATACAAACCGCCACCACAACCGTCCAGCAACGAACTCCTGCGACAGTGAGTCCCTACCTGAAAAGAGTAAGGGGTGAGCCTCACGAAGAAAGCTATGTAGGGATAACCAATCCCTTACTAGCCAGAGTAGCAGGAACTCCAAGAAAGCGGAAGCAAACTACTCTAGAAAGTAGTAAAGCAAAAAAGACCTACTACAAAGTACTAGAAAGCAGCAGAAAGGAGTAATGCCACGACTCACAACCAGGGTCGGGCCAGACACGACTCCCGCAGAACCAGCAGAGTCAAACACAATGCGGAAGCAACCCTCGACACTCATCCACCAAGATAAGAAGCTCTCGAAACACCGGAGCAACCATGTGAGACCAGAGTCTCACGACACAAGCACCAACATCCCAGACCTCCATGAGGCCGGGAAGGAACAACCAGGTGTCACCACGAGAAACACCGAGCAACCACAAGAGAATGATGTCTCACCACAAGCACGACCACCTCAGTCCTCCACAAGGTCGAGGGCCCATAAGCAAAACCACCTTGGACCCCGGACATGCCGCGAGGTCAGGGAACTACACATGCCGGTGCCACCAAGGACGGCACCAAGGAGCAGGTTACGGAAATAGCGGTCGGATGCCTGCACAAGACACCCCGAGAGAACCCGCAATGCGGAAACCACCACAGGCACAGGCCACCAAGGCTAAACCGACAATGCCCACGAAACTAGACACAACTAGGCTACAACCACCATGCAGGCTAGGGCGACGAGACTCACTTAGAAACAACATGAGAAAATCCATCACAGCAAGAGCAACCAAGCCACCGCCACAGGTAGCTAAGAGGCCCAATGTCCACACCTCCAACTCGCCAGCTGCTAACTCCTGCCTACCACCTCCCCAGTAGAGTGAGGCTAGTGAGCCACAGTGAAGAACACACACAACCAACCCGTAGCCCAGCCGAGTTGGGGCCCCACACCTGACCTCCCTGCATGGCTCCGGAACCAACGCAGAGCGAGGCAGTGATAAAGGATTAGCTGGTCCGCACCAAAAGAGCGCCACAACAACCTTGGTGACCCAGACCCAGCTAAGAGAGCTCTACAAACAACTCTACAGCGCTATCCCTACCATTTTCCCCTCTGTTACCAGAGTCCGTGACTCGAGCAAAACCCGCCGCCTGGAGAACTCCCTCTAACAGGCGCACTGAGACCGGGGTTCCCAAGTAACGATAACAACCTGTCTCGTGGACAAGCCCTCAAGTGCCTAGCACCGGGCTAAAGAGAACTTGCGGGGCAACCACTACAGAAACCGGCACAGCTGGCTTCTAACCAACACAAGCTCAGCAGGCATAGGCATGCACGGCACACCTCACGGAAACCCCCAAGAGGACCATTGGCCAACCAAGGCACTAACCACGGCCAGCAACACAGGCAACCAGAATGCGACCACATGGGCGTCGCCTTCTGAACAAGAAGGCGACGACCAACCTGTTGCCACTAGGTCGTGACGACCAGGGTGCCACCTTCTGATTTGAACGTGACGTATCAACCCGTCGCGTTCAGCATCAGAAGGCCGAACCCCAAAGCAGGTCAGCAGACCCACATCCAACAAACACCAAAGCTAGAAGGTGACGAGAACCCCGTTGCGACCCGAAGGAAGAATGCGACATGGATCCTATCGTAACCAGAAAGCGACACGAAGGGTGTCGCCTTTAGAATCAGAATGCAACATATCGAACCATCACGTTCCTCATCTGAAGGCAGGGTCCTTGGGGTAGAACCACCCCAAGGCCCACACCCCAAAGGGCCACAAGGCCAAGGCCCCAAATAGGAGGACTGGCCTCGTGCCAAGTTGGTGAGACCTCCCTCTAACCAACTTGGACATGAGCCATCCTCCGCCACGATCGGAAATAGGAACTGAAGGGCAGAGGGGAACGCGACGGCCAACCTGTCACCACCAGAATGCGACAGGTTGCACGTCGCCTTCTGTCTGGTGTCACGATCTCCTTTGGGGGTGGCGACCATGGCCCCCCATGGGGGTGGGGGAGTCCCCCCTCCTCCCCCTCCTATTCTTGCAGATCGAACTGGCCCCTCCACCCCTGTACGATCCCCTCCTGTAGCTGTTGTCCCCGTTTGGGCCCTCCCCCTGCTGGGTCGGTTCCAGCCCTAGGGCACGCAGGAGTTGCTCTGCTGAGCTGTGGGCAAGATGCAACGACTGGATCTACTACTGTTGGTGGTCTGGCTCAACAAGCCCTAACCCAGCTGCAAGGGCGTGATCTCCCCTCATCCGGACAACCTGCTGCTCCCATCGTCACTGCTCAAGCTCCCCATACACTTGCTTGTACAGATGCCACTGAAGTGCCTTCTGAGGACGCCCATGCTACAACCGGCGCAGCTGCTTCTTCTGCTGGAATAGCTGCTCATCCCACTAGGCCTTCCACCTGCCTGGCCGCCTCCAATCCTAGTTTGCTACATGGAAGGTATGCTCCGCCCCCTGGACCATCTGCCCCGTCAGCAGCTCCTCCATCCCCCTGGAGTATGCCCCCCCGCACACAACCCCTCTACTGCTAGCCCTTCATTTGCTCAGGCACTACTGCGGTCCATCTCGCCCCTTGTCCTTCCCCTGGTTGCCCACGGGCTAGTAGTCACAGATCAAGGGGAACCTGCTGCGTTTTTTACCATGGAGGAGGTCAAGGTGTCATGCAAGCCACTAGACTTCGCTGTCATCGCCAAAACACCTCAGGGGTGCCCCCCATTTCAAGAAATCAGAGCTCACCTGGCGCAAAGATTCACATTCACATAGGATTTCTTCATTAGCACACTGGATAGCCGCCATCTTCTTATTCGATTTCAGAACAGGGAAGACTTCCTACTGGTTCTGCTCAAAGAATCAATGTATGTCCAGGGTAGACCTTTCTATTTCTTCAAGTGGACAATGGAATTTTCTCGTGACAGGGATTGCCCCATTATTCCGATATGGATTGCGTTGCCAGGCCTCCCAGCAAACTTTTACAACTCTGCCATGATCTGTACCCTAGCAGGGAGCATCAGTCCTGTGCTCAAAGTAGACAGGAACACAACACACCTGTTGCGCACACAAGCTGCTCGAGTAAATGTTCAGCTGGATGTTTCAAGGAAACTACCAGAGCGGATCTGGGTAGGCATTAGTACAGGCGGTTATTGACAATCAGTTACATATCTTGACCCCCCTAAGTTCTGCAATGCATGTAAACGTCTGGGCCACTTGGTGCTTAATTGCAAGAAAAGTTCCACATTCCATGGTGGAGATGGAGGACACCTGGGTGCCAATCAGAAACCCATGACAGAAGCGCCCATTCCTCGTCAACCGGCCTCCAAACGTGTATGGTAGCTAGTCAAATCTAAGGGTAATGCATGCAACAATGCTACTGGTCATGAAGGCAAGGGAGTGACTACATCAAGCATGCCCCAACAGAGCATGGCACATGCAGCAGGACCCTTTGCTACCCCTCCCAGCGAGTCAAGTAAGTATGCAAATCTCCATGATACCCCCAATCAACAGTCCTTCAGAAGCTCAGGGGATATTCCTAATGTATGTTTGGTAGTTCAGAATGCCCAAACGTCAGTCACTACTAATGCACAATATGATGCCCACTCAGTGCTTGATCATATCTCATCTCAGAAAACTGATATACCACTTGTGACTGATGCACCCCCTGCTGCTCAAACTGAGCATATGCATGGTCAGTCCCACCGAAATGCTATTCTTGATGGTGACCATGCCCCTGCCATGATCGAGCTAGCACCACTGAATGCGCCAGCTGCGCATGCTCCTGTCCCTACAATGCCACTTGACACAGAACATGTGCTTGGTGTCTCCCTACCTGACCCACCCCAGCTGGAACAACAGTCAGTGAGTTCTGCAGAGCATGTGTTTGAAGATTTGCCCTCCCACCATCCAACTGCAGATTCTGTGAATGATATGCCCATAGTGGCTGCTGCTGCTCTGAAGGTCACTCCAAAACATGATGCAGGTACTGGAGATGACAGTGGGGGACCTGCTATCACAGTGTCCTCCCCGGTGCACACACCCCACGCTTTAAATGCTGCTGCCCCTACTTAGAGTCTGCCTGCTTCCTGCTTTCTAGAAGACCCAAAAAAGTTTGCAAAATTTCTGGAATGTGCATCACCTGAAGCCACGCCATCTCCACCTGAGGTAAAGAGCTCCGCACCATCTGTTACTATCTCTGAAATGGCAGCCACACTAACAGCGCCCCGGATGTCTTTTGCCGATGCACTCTGCAAAAAGACCAAGAGAGGAGGCACCCACATGATGGCAAGCAAACCCACTCCTCCATGTTTCACTGCTGCCACATCCTCACAGCAGCTCCGGTCTTGTCATCCCAGCCCTAAAGAGGAGATCACGGTGGCTACTGATGACCAAACTATCCCCATAATAAATAATTCATTTATTTATATATTAATTTTGATGATTAACAAAATAGTACTAACAAATTACTTGAGCTTTGAGAACAGGAAATAAAAGAAAAATGAAAGTTCAAGACAATCAGGTAAGTCTCATCTCACATTCTGTCCAAGTCTTTGTATCGACTTCTTTGATAAGCAGAACGATTTCCTCTATGACCGAAAAGTTCAAAACAAATCGATATCGCAACGACTCTTTAAGACATCGCAACGATTTCTTTAGAACCCGTAACGACTTGACTATCGTAACGATTACTTTAGACCTCGTAACGATTTCTTTAGAACTCGCAACGACTCTTTAGCCGTAACGACTTCTTTAGACCTCGTAACGATTTCTTTAGAACTCGCAACGACTCTTTAGCCGTAACGATTTCTTTAGACCTCGTAACGATTTCTTTAGAACTCGCAACGACTCTTTAGCCGTAACGATTTCTTTAGATCTCGTAACGATTTCTTTAGAACTCGCAACGACTCTTTAGCCGTAACGATTTCTTTAGACCTCGTAACGATTTCTTTAGAACTCGCAACGACTCTTTAGCCGTAACGATTTCTTTAGACTCGTAACGATTTCTTTAAACTCGTAACGACTTGATAGCTGTAACGATTTCTTAGTTTTCGTAACGATTTCTTTGAAACTCGTAACGACTTGATAGCTGTAACGATTTCTTCAGTTCTCGTAACGATTTCTTTGAAACTCGTAACGACTTGATAGCTATAACGATTTCTTCAGTTCTCGTAACGATTTCTTTGAAACTCGTAACGACTTGATAGCTGTAACGATTTCTTCAGTTCTCGTAACGATTTCTTTGAAACTCGTAACGACTTGATAGCTGTAACGATTTCTTCAGTTCTCGTAACGATCTCTTTGAAACTCGTAACGACTTGATAGCTGTAACGATTTCTTTAGAATCAGAACGACTTGCCATGATTCATAACGATTTCTTTAGAGTTCATAAACAACTTGATAAGTGTTTACAACGATTTGCTATAACTCATAACGATTTCATCATTATAATTTGATAATGCTCTGTCATAACGATTTGTCTGTTATCGTATAACGATTTCATAAGTCATCGGGAGTGTTCATATCAACTTCTTACTGTATCAATAAATGCTTTTTAATAGCGTTGAAAAGTCAAAGTCATATCCCGTTTGTTGACTGTTACGCATTAAATGCTCTCTGATCGTATCTCCCATGCATGCAGACAATATCTTCCATTTTTATGCTACTCTGTCTACGTACTTTTTAGACAGAAGGGAGCTTTGCTATATATTGCAATATTGTTCCATCTGCAACTAACAATCGACGGCAGTCCCAGCTGTCCTCTATTTATTGTTGATATGCTCGCAGATATCTGACAAGACTCATCTGTACAACGTTGGATACAAGATACAAGATTCTAAAACATTTTTTTTTGGCGTGTACTAAAGGATAAAAGACTGAAGATCAGAAGCTTCCTTGGTGACCAGTCTAACGTACACCTGGATGAGAGACAACGGTTCTCTTAACGTTCAAATTTCAAGAAGAAGCTTAAATACGAGACTCAAGACTGAGAAGAGCAATACACACACAAAAAACGAGCAACACCAATTCTTCTAGTCTTCTGAGTTCCAAGAAAGAGCGAAGCGTCCATTCGAATTGTCCTCTTAGCTCTTTAGCTCTCAGTGTTCAAACAACAAATTCCTGTGAGAGCCTGTGTAGTCTTTGGAGAGAAACTAGTGTCAAATTCTCTTTCTCTCTTGAGGCTTGTTTGCTTCAGCTTGCAGCTGATTAAGCTAGTGTCTGAAGCTTGTTCTTAAACTTCATTTCTGTGTTTTGTACCCTTCTGTGAAGGAAGACCTGGTGGTATCCAGGGTGTTGTTCCCTTCTGGACGAAGGAAGACCTGGTGGTATCCAGGGTGGTTGTTTTTCCCTTCAGTTGAAGGAAGACCAGTTGAGGCTGGGTGTAAGGATCCGTGAGGGGGATAGTACCCTAATTAGTGAAATCCTGAGGCATTGCTCAGGGACTGGACGTAGGTCTCCTGTGGAGAGGAGTTCCGAACCAGGATAAAACCCTTGTGTCTTGTGGTTATGCTTATGTGCGTTTGCTGTCTTATTTTGTCCAACTCTAACGTTTGTTTAAGTTGTTGTGTAATCCTTTAAGTGAACAGGTTTTAATCAAAGATCAATTTTTTAATAACCCATTCACCCCCCCTCTGGGCTAGCTAGCTGGGCAACAAGTGGTATCAGAGCCCGTCTCTTCGACAAAGAAGAAGATCCAACGATCTGAAGAGCAAAGATCAATGGCAGCCCAAAGCAACTTCGAAGGTCAGTCAGTCAACAGGCCTCCCTTGTTCGATGGAGAAGATTACACCTACTGGAAGACAAGAATGGAGTACTTTCTACAAGGCCACGATTATACAATATGGTCCATTGTAGAAGAAGGTGATCTTCTAGTCACAAATGCTAAGGCTCAGTGGACAGATGACGACAGAAGAAGAATATCCCTAAACTGCAAAGCCAAGAGCATCCTTTGCTGTGCCCTCAGCAAGAAAGAATTCAACAGAGTTTCAGCCTGCAAATCCGCAATGGAAATGTGGGAAAAGCTCAGGATCACTTATGAAGGGACAGACAAAGTAAAGGAGACAAGAATCGATATTCTTGTAGCCCAATATGAAAGGTTCCAGATGCAGTCAAGTGAATCCATAACTCAGATGTTTAGCAGATTCACAGATATCACAAATGGATTAGCTGGATTAGGTAAAGTCTATGGTGTACCAGACATGGTCAGGAAGATACTTAGATCTCTGCCATCCTCATGGACTCCAAAAGTAACAGCCATTGAGGAAGCCAATGATCTGAAATTAATGTCATTGGAAAAGCTAATAGGATCTCTCATGGCTCATGAGATAAATATGGAGAGATTAGGAGAATCCTCCAGCAGAAGGAAGCAATCAAATGCTCTCAAAGCGAATGATGAGATATCAGAAGAATCTTTGGATAACAGTGAAGGTAGCAAAGACAGTGATGATGAAGAAGCCATGCTGTCTCGAAGACTTCAGAGAATATTAGCAAAGAAGAAGAAGTATCAGTCCGGAAGAAGATTTTTCAAGAAGAACAAAGACTTCAGAAAACCAGAAGTAAAGGATCCAAAGAAAGGAGAAGTAATATGCTATGAATGCAAGAAGCCTGGACACATCAAGGCAGATTGTCCAATGCTAAAAAGAATGATCATAAGAAGAAGGACAACTTCAGAAGATTCAAGAAGTATAAAAAGAAAGCAATGGCAGCTGCTTGGGAGAACAGCAGTGACTCAGATAGTGAGTCAAGCTCGAGCAGTGAAGGTGAAGAAGCAAACTTGGCCCTCATGGCCAATACCGAAGATAAGGTAACTTCTGACTCTTCTTTTGATTCATGCAATGATTCAGATTCTGATAACTTAGAAAGTGCTTTTAATGAACTCTATGAAAAATATAAAGAAGTATCTAAATTACTTAAAATTAGTAAGAAGAATTTAATCTGTTTAGAAAATACAAACTCAGATCTAAAAACCGAAAATGAAGAACTTGAAAAACAAATAACTGAACATAAAAGAAGGAATGAATTATTATGTGAAGATTTAAAAGAGAAAAATAAGAAAATAATTCATTTAGAAAAACAAGAAGACTTAAGTGGACTTAAAACAGAAATAGAAAGATTAAATAAAGAAAATGAACATTTAACAAGCACCATAAACAAGTTCACAAATAATAAACCTCTTCTAATGATGAGTGGAGCTAAAAGATCAACCAAGAAGAAACATGGTTTTGGTTATACTCCCTCGGAAAATGAAGAAACAAAAGTCTTTCCTAACACTTATCCAACTCCTGAATTTATATCCGAAAAGAGTAAAGAACATAAAAAATTTAAATACAATCCAGTTGAAAGAGTAACTAGAACAACCTGCTGTACTCATTGTAACAAACTAGGACATAACAAAGCAACCTGTCCTAACAAGAACAAAAAGTGGATAATAAAAGGAAAAATCAATGATACTAACCCATCAGGACCCAAAAGAACTTGGGTACCTAAAACCTAGTGTTTAAATTTCAGGGAAATTTAAGAGCATCCAAATGGTACTTGGACAGTGGATGCTCAAGGCACATGTCAGGCAACAAGAAGTTTTTCGTTGATCTCAAAGCTGAAGAAGGTACAGTCACCTATGGAGATAATGGAAAAGGCACTGTGATAGGAAGTGGGTCCGTGAACATCAAAGGAAAATCAGTTATTGAAGACGTAATGTTGGTCAAAGGATTAAAGCACAATCTTATCAGCATCAGCCAGTTGTGTGACAAAGGCCATCAGATTCAGTTCCAAGAATCAAAGTGCAGTATATTAAAGGATGGTGCAGTCATATTTGAAGCCTACAGAGAAAGAAACTTGTATGTTCTCTATCTCGAGGAACTCAAGAATCAAGATGTCTGTTTGGCAGCCAGCAAAGATCAATCAACAGAGCTGTGGCACAGAAGATTGGGTCACTGCAGCTTGGACGGTTTGAACAAGCTCAGAAAGAGAAAGCTAGTGGAAGGACTGCCAAAGGTCAATTCTAGATTGGATAGCATTTGCAAACCTTGTGCAAGAGGAAAGCACACCAAGAGCTCTTTCAAATCAAAGACTGTAGTAACCACCTCAAAGCCCTTAGAACTACTTCATATGGATCTATTTGGGCCAATGAGGACTACCAGTCTAGGAGGAAAGAATTTTGGATTTGTAATAGTTGATGATTATTCAAGATTCACTTGGGTATCCTTTCTAGAGCACAAAGATGACACATTTGACAATTTTGTCAGCTTCAGTAAGAAAGTTCAGAAAGATCAGAAGTTCACAATTGTCTCTATCCGATCAGATCATGGTGGTGAGTTTCAGAATGAAAAGTTTACAAAGTTTTGTGATGATCAAGGAATTGAGCACAACTTCTCAGCCCCAAGGACACCTCAACAGAATGGAATTGCTGAGAGGAAAAACAGAACTCTTTTGGATATGGCAAGAACCATGTTATCAGAATATGATTTGCCAAGATACTTCTGGGCCGAAGCCATCAACACTGCATGTTATATCATTAATAGAGTGATGATCAGGCCGATTCTGAAGAAGACTGCTTATGAACTCTACAAAGGAAAGAAACCAAAGATCAGCCATTTCAGAATATTTGGATGTCCTTGCTTCATCCACAACAATGGAAAAAGGGACATTGGTAAGTTGGATGCCAAATCAGATGAAGGCATCTTTATGGGGTACTCTTCTAAACCCAAAGGTTATAGAGTTTTCAATAAACGTTCCTTATTAATTGAACAATCTGTACATGTTATCTTTGATGAATCTAACCCTTCCTTGAAAAAGGAAGAAATTAGTGACATTGATGATGCAGATGACTTGTCTGAAAAATTAAAGAATACCTCAATTAAGGACAAGGAAGATCCTCCTCTGGAAGAACTGCAGCAAACTGAAATTCAACATGAAAATCTTCCAAAAGAATGGAGACATCAGAAAGATCACCCTCCTGAAAACATTATTGGTGATCCATCTGTAGGGGTAAGAACAAGAGGTAATGTAATTCCTTGTGATTATTTAGCCTTTGTTTCTCAAATAGAGCCTAAGACAGTCAATGAAGCTTTATCTGATGAATCTTGGATATTAGCCATGCAAGATGAACTAAATCAGTTCAAGAGAAACCAAGTATGGTCACTTGTTCCTAGACCATCCAATCATTCAGTTATTGGCACCAAGTGGGTGTTCAGAAATAAACTGGATGAGTCTGGAATAATCTTAAGGAACAAGGCCAGACTGGTAGCTCAAGGCTACTCCCAAGAGGAAGGCATAGATTTCGATGAAACCTATGCACCTGTAGCTAGACTTGAGGCTATTAGGATTTTACTTGCTTATGCATCTGCATTTGATTTAAAACTATTTCAAATGGATGTCAAATCAGCCTTTTTAAATGGTTTTATCAAGGAGGAAGTTTATGTTGAACAACCTCCAGGTTTTGATGATACCGAATTTCCAAATCATGTATTTAAACTGCATAAGGCTTTATATGGTTTAAAGCAAGCACCTAGAGCCTGGTATGAAAGGCTCAGTACTTTCTTATTAGATCATGGTTTCACTAGAGGTAAAGTAGATAGTACATTATTTATAAAATCTAAGGTTAAACATATACTTCTTGTGCAAATATATGTAGATGATATTATTTTTGGATCTACTGATGAATCTCTTTGCAAGTACTTTGAAAAGCTTATGCAGGGAGAATTCGAAATGAGCTTGATGGGGGAGCTAAGCTACTTCCTTGGATTGCAAATCAAGCAAGGGAAGGATGGCACTCATATCTGTCAAGCCAAGTACACCAAAGAGCTGTTAAAGAAATTTGGATTTGAAGGTGCAAAGCCACTATCAACTCCAATGAGCACATCAACCAGAATGGACAGTGATCAAAAAGGTAAAAAGGTAGATCAAAAGAATTATAGAGGTATGATAGGGTCACTACTTTACTTAACTGCAAGTAGACCAGACATTTTGTTCAGTGTATGCATGTGTGCTAGATATCAGGCAGACCCTAGAGAGTCTCATTTAATTTCAGTAAAAAGAATATTTAGATATCTGGCTAGAACTCATGATTTAGGTCTCTGGTATCCTAGATCTTGTGAAATAGAATTAGTAGGATATTCAGATGCTGATTATGCTGGATGCAAAGTAGATAGAAAAAGCACCAGTGGGTGTTGTCAGTTTCTTGCAGGATGTTTAATATCATGGTCATCCAAGAAACAAAATTCAGTAGCTTTATCAACAGCTGAGGCAGAATATGTTGCTGCTGGAAGTTGCTGTACACAACTTCTTTGGATAAAGCAACAACTTGAGGATTTCGGAATTCATATCAAATCAATTCCACTATTGTGTGATAATACAAGTGCCATCAACCTCACCAAAAATCCAGTACAGCACTCAAGGACTAAGCACATTGAGGTAAGATATCATTTTATTCGAGACCATGTAGCTAGTGGTAATTTAGAAATTTCTTTTATAGATACAAATGGTCAATTAGCAGATATCTTCACAAAAGCCCTACCTGAAGAGAGATTTACATCTCTTAGAAGGGAATTAGGGATGTGCAATGTGTGAAAAGATTTCTGTAATTTTATTGGCATAAAAATTTTCAGATAGAAATGGAATTCTCCCTCCTTAAAGATAAGCAAAACTCAGTTATCTACATTCCTTGACCGCTATCGTGTTAAAAGTTGTTTGACTCGTCAAACCTTTTTGTCGCCTTCTGCCTTTACCACCTCTTTGGCGTTTCACTTTTCGGTAAAGTAATATTAAATTATTCAAATCGTTCTGAGAACGACTTGTCTTCTACCTTTACCCTTTTATCTTTTATCTGTTCACCCAAAGCCGATGCCCTAACGATTTTGGGATCGACTCTCTGCAACTTTCGAAGCTTTCTCTTCTTCCCGCGAAGAATCCTTCGAGAGGTTCCATCTCTTCCATCTTCCTCCTCCTCCAGAACCTTTCTCCTCTCCTATGGCCGCTCCGATGATCTCCGGAAGCGTAGGGGGCTACAGTGCTGAGTTTCTGTCCCCAAAGGAGCAAGAAAGGTTTACCTTCGTGAAGTCGAAGATCTGCGGAAATAAGGCAGTGGATGTTCAGAACCTTGAGAAGAGTGGCATGTCCAGTCTAGTCGAAGCTTTGAGAAGATTGCAGTGGATGGATGTTGCTACTTTCACCGAGGTAAGCTATCCGGACCTGGTGAAAGCCTTTTTCATTTGTTTGAAGTCAGAGGCAGATGGGTCCCTTGTCTCCTCAGTGAAGGGCACCCAGATCAAGATAGATCATGAACTATTGCATGAGTTGTTTGGAGTAAAGACCTCCGGTATAGTGGCATTCACTCTGTGAATGATGAAGTAAAGGGTCTCGGAATCATTGGTCCAGGGTTTAAGCTGAAAGATGGAAAGCTAGATATTAATCAGATGTCCGCATTTAATCGGTTGCTTCACTTTATTGTCTGTCAAATTATAGTACCTCGTAGTGCTACGTTTTCTTCATGCACTAGGGCAGACTCGGACATAATGTGGGCAATCCAGAACAAGGAAATCAACTTGGCCGCAGTTATGATTGAGAGAATGAAGTTTGCCAGTACTCAAATCTGGGAAACAAAGAGCAAACTGAATGTTTCCTTGCCTTATGCTCATCTACTCACCAAGATTTTCAAGCATTTCGGAGTAGATGTGTCTGGAGCTGTAGTAGAGAAGATGGGCCAGTCTATAAGGTCCAGAAATTTGAAGAAAAGTGGCTTTTCTGTGCAAGATGGAATTTGGTCAAAGACCTCTGTGGCAGAAGAAGAAGCGATTATTGGAGATATCCCAGAAGTTCAAGAAGAATCAGCAGCAGGAGAGCAAGCAGCAGTTGGAGAGCAAGCAGCAGCAGGAGAGCAAGTAGCAGCAGCAGAGCAAGCAGCAGCAGTACCAGTTGTGGCAAGCTAGCCAGAAGTTTCAGAATCACCTGTTGTGGAGATTGACTCTCATTCTCCAGAAGTTCAGATGGAAGAAGGTGCAGCTAGTGTGGCAGACTCTTTGCCCACCACCTTAGTCGCCTCTATTTTAAGAGAGGTATTGGATTCCATTCCCTCCACCTCAGCTACTTCTAAAGAAGGTGGACGTGTTGAAGAAGAAGTTATGGCACCAGGCCATACAGAAATTCAGTCTGAACCATTGCTAATGTTGAGATACAAGCAGGTACTCAACAAGATGTGGTCATGGAAGAAGCTCCTAGCCAAGGGGAGCAAAGTTCATTGAACCTGAAGTGTCTGAATCCGTGGCAGAAGGCCACTTTGAAAAAGTTGTTTTGGAGGATGCTCCTGCCCAGGGGGAGCAAGAAAGTGTTGAACTCCCTGCTCCTATTCAGGGGGAGCAAGTGAGCATTGAGGAAATTCCACCTCCTGCTAGTGTTCCTGTTAGTGAAGGCCCAAGTGCAAACAATATTAATCTTGAGGAGCCTGTCACTCAGCAAGGGAAGCAGAAGAGAATTGTTTTCAGAAGGCCAAGAAAGGGCCATAGAAAGGTAAATCTGAAGCCAATTATGGCATTACTAAAGGCTCAGGGAGATATCTTGTCATCAGTTCAGACGAGTATTCAAGGCATTGTTGCTAGTCAAGCTTCAACCTCCTCAGACTTATCTTCAATCCGAAATGCAATGAGGTGGTTCAATAAAGAAATGTCTGATATCAAGTCTTTGCTAGCAGCTCCTTCAAGGTCTAGTGGAGTTTCTCTTGGAGCTACTCAGAGCAGACCCGCAGATGTTCCTCGGCCACCAGGGCCTCCAGCTTCAGGGCCAGCAGGGCCATCAGCTTCAGGGCCAGCAGGGCCATCAGCTTCAGGGTCAGCAGGACCATCATCTGCAGTCAGAGAAGATCAAGCCAAAGGGAAAGAGCCCATGTCAGCAGCTAAGGCCCCTGAAACTTCTAATCTTGCAACTCCAACCCTCTCCTCACCTTCATCCCCTTCTACAGCTCCTCCTGCACCACCAACCATAAAACACCCTGTGCCTCGCACTCAACCATCTTCCTCTCTCACTTCATCTCAACCTTCTTTCTCTCCTACTCCCTCTCACACCTCAGGACCATCATCTTTTTCACCCTCATCACCTCTCACTCAACCCACTCAAGTTCACCCACCTTCTTCCTTCAATCCCAAACACCTCTTCTATCCTCCTACTCCTCCTTCCTCTGTTACTTTCATTCCGGACAAACCTTCTCTACTTGGTGTCTTTGACACAAATCTGCCGGATGACTTTGAGAGAAATACCCTTTCCACCATTCTCTTCACTGCCACTCATATCCACAGGACTGATCCTCCCAGTCCTGCCAAGAAAAAGAGGAAACAATCATCCTCAGTTAGCATCTCCTCCTCACTATTTCCTCCTCTTTGGTACTCTCTTACCCTTGAACCTCACAAAAGATTCCTTTATAAGGAATATATTCAAAAGTGCATCCTCTCCACCATTTATGGTATTCCCTTCCTCAACCTTTCTGAGCACCTAAATATTGTTCTTCCTCTTACCCAGTTATCCCTCTCTCAAAAATCCAAAATCTTTGAGGGGACTGAGTTCAAGACTGAAGATCAGTGGGCCAATGTCAAGGGCAACAAAGCTCAATACAGCAAGTACTTGACTGCCAGGGCAGAATCTATTACCCATGGAGCTCACTCTCTCACTCTTTCTGAGTGGTTCTTTCTCAAGCATAAGAACTTGTGGGGTCCTTTCATCTTGAAAGAGATCAGAATTGCCAAAAGCTTCCAGCAGTACAGTGACTTCTGCTTCTTGAATAAACTGCCAGAAGTTCAGTTCTCTCAATTCCACTCAGCTATAGTGATGTTAAGATCAGAACGTCCAGTGAATATTCCCCTCACAGTGAATTTTGCTGATATCCGAGTTGACTCTCTAGTCCTTCTGCCAAAGCTGCACTCCCTAGTGTTTGATTCAGATGCAGGATCCCATGCATTTGACATGTTTGCCAAGCAGATGGGTAGAATGTCAGCCAAGCAGAGCAGACTGCCCTCCTTCCTGCGGTTTATCTTCAGAGAATACCACTCTGGCCGCATCTCCTCTCAGGTTTTGGCTCCACTCATTTCTGAGTGTGAAAGGCTTACTCCCCCCTTATGGGCAATCATCTACAAGGAAACCAACCTTCAGTTAGAGGCCATCAACAGTTCCTTGTTTCATCAAGATAAGCCCTCTCTCTCAGCCGAAGCCTTCATGGATCTCAACTCCATAAATCCTATTCAAGAGATCTATGTTCAGTGGGCAGCTAGATATACAGCTTTCTATGCTTTGAAGCAGGATCTGATAGATCAGAAGATCTTCTATCCAATCTCCTTGGATAGATTTCTCCATCGTGCCAGCTTCGGAAAAAGCACTTACTTCAGATTCATCCTGGACCCAGATCAGTATGCAGAGTTCTTGGATCAGCAACGGACTCTGTACATTCAAAGGGCCACCCCCTCCATGGGTCCCAATTTCTCAGTTGCTTCTGGGGTTTTCCAACAGACGTTTGAAGACCTTGAGATCAAGACGTGGGCTGTCATCTCACAGCATGCCTCCTTGTTATCTCCCTTGTACTATCTTTCTCCCAATTAATACAAGGATATCTCTCCTCTTTGTCTCACAGCCTATCTTTTTGCTTATTGACAAAATGGGGGAGAAAACTAAAGTCATTCTGAAAAACATGTTTATTTTTTATATGATGTTTAGTATATTTTGTCATCATCTAAAAGGGGGAGATTGATGACCAAACTGTCCCCATAATAAATAATTCATTTATTTATATATTAATTTTGATGATTAACAAAATAGTACTAACAAATTGCTTGAGCTTTGAGAACAGGAAATAAAAGAAAAATGAAAGTTCAAGACAATCAGGTAAGTCTCATCTCACATTCTGTCCAAGTCTTTGTATCGACTTCTTTGATAAGCAGAACGATTTCCTCTATGACCGAAAAGTTCAAAACAAATCGATATCGCAACGACTCTTTAAGACATCGCAACGATTTCTTTAGAACCCGTAACGACGTGACTATCGTAACGATTTCTTTAGACCTCGTAACGATTTCTTTAGAACTCGCAACGACTCTTTAGCCGTAACGACTTCTTTAGACCTCGTAACGATTTCTTTAGAACTCGCAACGACTCTTTAGCCGTAACGATTTCTTTAGACCTCGTAACGATTTCTTTAGAACTCGCAACGACTCTTTAGCCGTAACGATTTCTTTAGACCTCGTAACGATTTCTTTAGAACTCGCAACGACTCTTTAGCCGTAACGATTTCTTTAGACCTCGTAACGATTTCTTTAGAACTCGCAACGACTCTTTAGCCGTAACGATTTCTTCAGTTCTCGTAACGATTTCTTTGAAACTCGTAACGACTTGATAGCTGTAACGATTTCATTAGTTTTCGTAACGATTTCTTTGAAACTCGTAACGACTTGATAGCTGTAACGATTTCTTCAGTTCTCGTAACGATTTCTTTGAAACCATAACGACTTGATAGCTATAACGATTTCTTCAGTTCTCGTAACGATTTCTTTGAAACTCGTAACGACTTGATAGCTGTAACGATTTCTTCAGTTCTCGTAACGATTTCTTTGAAACTCATAACGACTTGATAGCTGTAACGATTTCTTCAGTTCTCGTAACGATCTCTTTGAAACTCGTAACGACTTGATAGCTGTAACGATTTCTTCAGAATCAGAACGACTTGCCATGATTCATAACGATTTCTTTAGAGTTCATAAACAACTTGATAAGTGTTTACAACGATTTCTATAACTCATAACGATTTCATCATTATAATTTGATAATGCTCTGTCATAACGATTTGTCTGTTATCGTTAACGATTTCATAAGTCATCGGGAGTGTTCATATCAACTCTCTTACTGTATCAATGAAATGCTTTTTAATAGCGTTGAAAAGTCAAAGTCATATCCCGTTTGTTGACTGTTACGCATTAAATGCTCTCTGATCGTATCTCCCATGCATGCAGACAATATCTTCCATTTTTATGCTACTCTGTCTACGTACTTTTTAGACAGAAGGGAGCTTTGCTATATATTGCAATATCTGTTCCATCTGCAACTAACAATCGACGGCAGTCCCAGCTGTCCTCTATTTATTGTTGATATGCTCGCAGATATCTGACAAGACTCATCTGTACAACGTTGGATACAAGATACAAGATTCTAAAACATTTTTTTTGGCGTGTACTAAAGGATAAAAGACTGAAGATCAGAAGCTTCCTTGGTGACCAGTCTAACGTACACCTGGATGAGAGACAACGGTTCTCTTAACGTTCAAATTTCAAGAAGAAGCTTAAATACGAGACTCAAGACTGAGAAGAGCAATACACACAAAAAAACGAGCAACACCAATTCTTCTAGTCTTCTGAGTTCCAAGAAAGAGCGAAGCGTCCATTCGAATTGTCCTCTTAGCTCTTTAGCTCTCAGTGTTCAAACAACAAATTCCTGTGAGAGCCTGTGTAGTCTTTGGAGAGAAACTAGTGTCAAATTCTCTTTCTCTCTTGAGGCTTGTTTGCTTCAGCTTGCAGCTGATTAAGCTAGTGTCTGAAGCTTGTTCTTAAACTTCATTTCTGTGTTTTGTACCCTTCTGTGAAGGAAGACCTGGTGGTATCCAGGGTGTTGTTCCCTTCTGGACGAAGGAAGACCTGGTGGTATCCAGGGTGGTTGTTTTTCCCTTCAAGTTGAAGGAAGACCAGTTGAGGCTGGGTGTAAGGATCCGTGAGGGGGATAGTACCCTAATTAGTGAAATCCTGAGGCATTGCTCAGGGACTGGACGTAGGTCTCCTGTGGAGAGGAGTTCCGAACCAGGATAAAACCCTTGTGTCTTTGGTTATGCTTATGTGCGTTTGCTGTCTTATTTTGTCCAACTCTAACGTTTGTTTAAGTTGTTGTGTAATCCTTTAGTGAACAGGTTTTAATCAAAGATCAATTTTTTAATAACCCATTCACCCCCCCTCTGGGCTAGCTAGCTGGGCAACAGCTACATCATCAACCTCCCCATGATATACAACCTCAGAAGCGCTCCCGAACTTGAGACCCACACCGACACGGAGGAAGATGACTTGCTAGCACGGCACAACGCTTGGGTAGGCTGCACTCGCAGCACCACTGTCTGGACCATGGACTCCGATGGCGAATATGAAGACTTCTCGGACTGATCCATTATGGACTTCGACCCCTTTGATTTCTGGTTTGTTTGGTCAGATGTGTCTTGTACTTTAGACCCCTCTGCGTAGGGTGTCACAGCTTATGCCCCGGCCCCGTTATCTATGTACCACTCCCCCCCCCCCTTTTTATCTTTTGCTTTCAGCAATATATAAAAATAAAAAACCCGATATCGACACTGGAGGTTCACTCCTATGTCATATCAATTGAAAAAAAAAAAAAAAAACCTGTCGCGACCTTAGACAGAAGCCCGAACCGAGCAATGGGGCCATCCCATGGTCCCACAAACTACATAACCTCCTCCAAACAAGAGAGGGAGGGGAGCACACTAACAAGGAAGCTAAAAGTTGCTCGAGGGGCACCAATGCCACCTCTCCTCGCCCACAAACCATGGGAACTAAGCTAAACACATAGATGGAGCACCACCGGTAAGCATCCACTCGTGCGAAATCACAAGGGAACCTACGAGCACAGGAAGGATCGCCCAAAACTAAGCTCCATCTACTCTAACAAGGAAGGGAACAAGAAATCCCTACTGGTAAATGAAGAACCAAACCCAAATTGGCCTTCACGACGGCTCGGCCACCTCCTCCTCGCTCCACGATGCCGCTCCACTGCTCCGCCACGAGCTCGTCGGTGCCTCCACGCTCCAAATTGCCTGAGAAGGAGGGAGGGAGCTCCCCCACCTCAGAGAGGAGAGGAAGGAGGAGAAAGGGAAAGAAGGAGAAAGAAAGGAGGGTCTACTACCTTAAGGCCTTGGAACTGAGGTCGCGACAACATAGGCATCGCGTTCTCAGCCAGAACGCGACAACCACCTTGTCGCCTTCTCAAAAGTTCCGATAGGACTTCTGACAGGCAGACAACCTCCAAACCACGTGTCACACATGCAGGCGTCTCAGGTGAACGTGACAACTGGGACGTCGCCTTCACACACATGCTACGGACATGTGGTACACCAGCCAACAAACAATGGGAATGTAACACGAGGGCCGTCGCCTTCTCAACCAGAAGGCGACACAGAGCACGTCGCATTCAGAACGTGACAGCTCGATCCGTTGCGATCCTAAGAACAACACCAAGGAAGCCAAAACCCGGGATGCTACAAATCTAACCAACTTAAAAATAATTTCACCCTCGAAATTAAGGGCGAAACCCGGTCGGAGAGAACAACCTGCATAAAGAGACCACTAAGTCGGGCCACGACTCCGGTGGTCACCACCACCACCTCGCCACGAATGGAGTGCCTAACTAGACATCCGACAGCTCACGGAGTGCACCCCAATCGGCGCGGAGCACACAATCGGGTGTCGACAACTCCACAAGCGCGACGCACACCAAACCGACCAGAAAAATATCGAAAACGCCAGTCGGAAACCACGCAACTAAGCCCTCAACAGACCACGCTGTTGAGACCAACCGGTCAGTAACTCACTCTGTCACTAGCGACTAGATAGCGGACACAACTACTGCCAGTAAACCAAGGAAAACACCAAGAGGTCAGCCACAAGACTCTGCTGAACAGCCTCACACAACTAACAATAGCTGGCGCCAGCCGTAACCCAAACGAGAGTCTTAAGGGTGACCCAAAACAAAGCGATAACACACACGTGGAGAACACCATGGCATGCAGGACAGTGTCCGCCTACACCACTTGATCTCACACAGATCATCCTCGTGGTCCGACAAGGGCACACAACGACTGTGGAACCATAGAAAGCTAAACCACACGGTCCATAGGCACATGCGCAGAGACAAAACTAAGGAAGACGTCTGAGGTTGGTAAAGCCAGACATCCCAAGATGTCGGTAAACTGCACAGGAAACAAAACAACCGTAGAGGTCGAGGACAGCACGTCGACCTCAAAGGGACCCAAACCGAAGCAGGGTACCACAACCGAACAAACTTGCTCCCCAAAGCGATAGAGAAAACCCGGACACGGGCCACTACCAAAGCCTGGCGTACCACCGATAGGGCTACCTAGATAAGGCAAAGTAGCCACCCCACAGCGGTAATGGTACAACCATAAGGCATCGGCCAGCATGAAGTGTCCCAGAGGCAAAAAGCTCAACGCCTCGAACACTGAGCAAACTCGCGAAACGACGCATGAAGCTTACTATCAAGGCATACAGCACAACACACGGTGCCAACACAAGCACCAGGATGTTGGGGATCATATAGGTGACTTTGACATAAGAACTAAGAAATTGTGTGTATGGCAGAGGAATTAAAATAAGTGTAACACACAATTTGATCAGATACAAGTGTGGTGTGTGAATATAGTGAATAAGAACAACAAACCACACATCAAACCACAGTGCACTGAAGATTTTTAAGGTGGTTCAGAGAACACAACTTGTGTCTCCTACGTCCACCTCCTCACAACGGAGGAACCACTAGTATAAGTGCAGTACAAACTAGAGCACGACGACTCTGACCTCTTTGAGTGCAATGACTCAAAGAAACCAAGGAGATAGGTACGACAACCTACTCCACAGACTACTTGTGAATTCAACAAATTCACAAGCCCTTGAGCACTACGGCTCAAGCACAAGAGCAAAATGGCTCCAAACCAGAGTACAAAGTACTCAAACCTCTGGATCACAATAGATCCAAATTCTACTAGAGCAAGCACACTTAGAGAATAGATCCTCTAGCACGATCTATCTCAATACAATAGAAATGGTATAGACAAATAGAATTGGGAGATCTGCGTAGAACACATACACAGATTCCCCAGAGAAATTGACACTCTAACCAAGTACAGACTCGGCTGGATCTCCTTCTTGATCAGCACTACTGCAATCACGAGCTCCTCCTCTTCTTCTCCTTCTTCTTCCCTTGGCGGCGCTGCTCTGCTCCTCTGGATGCAGATCCCTTTTTCGCGCTCTTTTTCCCTTCTGCTAGAATGCTCTGGGCTTGTCTTGCGTGGGATCCTTTGGAGTACCAAAACATGGGTATTTATAGCCCCATATGTCCACAAGGAGCCTTGGGGTACGTGGGCACAAAAACCTAGGTAGATTCCCTTGATCCCCAAGCGTCCACGTGTCCATAAAAATCATAAGTTGAAATTTCAGCCGGAGTGTGTCGACACTACCACTGAGTGTGTGGACACACTGTCCCAATTGTCCAAAAAGGGTCTTCTGGAAGCTGGGTCTAGTGTCGACACTACCAGGGACTGTGTCGACACCCTGTCCCAATCAGGTAGCTGGGTCTTTTGGGAACTGGGTCTAGTGTCGACACTACCAGGGGCTGTGTCGACACACTGAACCTTGTCTTCATGAAAAAGCTCCAGGAAAAGTAACCTAGTGTCGACACCATCAATGACAAGAGCTGTATACACCTGCAAATTTAACACATAAATCATTAGTACAAGATATTATCATTAAAATATGAGATATTAAACATCAAAAACATGTTGTTTAAGCATTATTGTGATATGTATAAAATGTATAACATGTTCAACATATCATCATCAAAATCACAATATGTCATCATCAAAATCAAAGTATGAGTGATGTGTTGGGTTGAATGCATATTCATATCATTTCCCTCCTATTTTGATGATGACAAGAGGTAATTTTAAAGCAATTTAAATGAAACATGTCAAAAACATCATACCTGAACATTTATCATTTGTACTCATAATAAAACATTTTACTAATGATATATGTGTTTAATTTTCAGGTACAAACACCTTTTTACAAAAGAAGTGTCGACACACCCCTCAATGGTGTCGACACATCACCTCAGTCTCAAAGGCAAAAAGCTGAAAAATTGCCTAGACTGTGTCGACACATGTCAAAGAGTGTGTCGACACGAGTTGCAGATTCCAGGAATAAGTGTACCCAGGTCGACACACTCTCAGAGCAGGTCGACACTGGACCCAGTTCCTAGAACAACCAGTTTGCAGAATTGGGACAGCAGGTCGACACACTCTCAGAGCAGGTCGACACTGGACCCAGTTCCCAGAACAGCTAGTTTACAAATTTGGGACAGCAGGTCGACACACTCTCAGAGCAGGTCGACACGGGACCTTCTTCCCAGAACATCAGTTCTCATATTTGGGACAGTGTGTCGACACCACCACCAGGGCAGGTCGACACACTACGGAAAGTTTGCAACTTAAAGTGGATGGCTGCCACGTGTCAGCCCAGGCCGATGGGGAATCAACCTAGGATCGTGTGCCCTTATACCTAAAAGGTATCTTTGGACTCTTTTGGGTATAAAAGGCCCTCTATTGGCCATCCATCCATAAGAGAGACCCAACAAAGCTCTTAGAGCCTCCTGGAAGTTTCCTGGCAGCTACAAGAGGTTGTCTCCCTCCTCTGCTCTACGAGTGCTTCCAGAAGACCAATTCTCACCAATTCAAGTGTGAGAATTGGAGTGTGATTCTTGAAGAAACCTCTGAAGCATCCCAAGGAAGCAGATCCTGTAGAAGCCTTCGTTGGAGAAGAAATCAAGGAAGATCCAACAACTCCAAAGTGCAGAGCATCTGTTTTGGACTTCAAGACTACAAGCCTCTTCCCAATCCAAGCTTCTACAAGGGAGTACACTTGAAGAACGAAGCTATTTAATACAATTCACTGTACTTCTGTTCTTCTGAGATATCTTTTGAGATTATGCAAGTGCTTCTGCATAGCTCTCATTAGTGCTCTCATTTTCGACTAGATCTGTGCTAGAAGGTCTATGTCTTGAGTTGGTGTCTAGCAACCATTGTGTGAGCATTGTGCTCAAGTTGTGTGAGCATTGTGCTCAGGTTGTTGTGAGCCGTCGTGCTCAGTTTGAGTTGTCTAACTCAAGGTTGTGTTGAGCAGTCTTGCTCAGTGGTTCTAGAGTAGTCTTGCTCTAGAAGTTGTGTGAGTTGTAAGCTCTCAAGTGTTGGAGTTGTCAGGCTCCAGTGGGTGTGTACCGGTTGTTTTAGTGAATCCTCACAGGGTGTGAGGTGTGGATGTAGGAATCACTTGGGTGATTTCCGAACCACCTAAAAATCCTTGTGCACTTGTCTATCTGTGGTTTGATTTCATTATCCGTTAGATGCTTGCATAGGATCGTTTAAAGTTCACTTAATCAACTGATTTCATATCTATTTTTACCAACTCACTCAAATCTCATCAGATCTGTGGTTTTTCACTGATAAAATTGCCTCTGATTCAAAAGTGTTTTTAAACTGTTTAAGCTTCCGCAGAAAGTGGCATAGATCTATTCATCCCCCCCTTCTAGATCTTCTCCACACCTTTTCCTCGATCCTTCATGATGTTCATTAGTCATCATTAAAATACAACATTAGGAAATTCCAAAACACACTCAACCCAACAATCTCCCCTTTTTGATGATGACAAAACATATGCACAATCTCCCAATAGCCTGACTCAAATCTCCCCTTTTTGAATTTTCTCCATAAAAAAAAACTTTCTCCCGTGAAGAACTTTCTCCCCCTTTTAAGGAACTTTCTCCCCCTTTTTGACAGCATCAAAAAGATAGATAAGAGAGAGAAACAAACATTGTAGTAGATCAAAAAATGAAATATTGGAAATGAATGGTCAAAAGTGATCAAAATAAATGAGGCAGAGTGATATTGACATATGAGAGAAATTATTATGTTCTTTGTATTGTGCAATAAAGTTTAATCTCAAAGACACACTCAACACAAAGTATAACAAAATATAATGATCTGAATGTAGTTAAAATAATGATGCAAATGTGAAGAAAAGTGGCCTATATGAATGAGCAGAAATATTTAACAAGGATGTTAGGAACTTTAAGTTTAACACAATGTAAAATAATATGTCTAAACTCAGTATACATGAACTTTATGAAGGTCTTAAGCTTTTCCATCCTGTCAATTTGATTTTCTTTCATTTTAACTGGGAAAGAATACAAGAATAAATTAGTTAAATCTCACTTTTCAGTGCAAGAGATCACATTGATTAGATGCAAGATCTCCTGATTACTCAGTGGTTTAACTTTCAATATCTTATACAGAGTTGAAAACTTTGATTTCCATTTTTTGACGCTAAACAAATCACTTTTTAGGTGAAATGGCCCGGTTACTCAGTGGTTCAAGAATTTGCATTGCTCTATTTGTATCTTTCCAGATTGTTGATAATTTTCTTTTGATGTTTTGCAGGAATATCTTTACTTTGACCTGAAAAGTCATGACTACGAATTTAGAAAAATTATTCTTAACATGTGGTAAAAATGAAGCTTAAACATACACATGTGAAATATTAAAGCCACTTATGTGCCTATAATAGTGTTTTACAAATAATTTTAAAAACATTCAGTATTAAGATTGCTTAACCTTGAAATGATAATGAATCTTTGAAATTAAACTAAATGCACAATGAGTTTAGTTACAACGTTTTAATTCTCTCATAAGAAAGTAGCACAAGGACTCAAAATTCTGATGATTTTGGGGTTCAAAATAGACAAGTAAGTTCAAGAAATATGACAATGATTCCCCTTTCATGTATCTCCCCTCACAAGGTGAACATGAAGATTATTGGAGAAATAGGAATGAAGTGAAAGTAGAATGAACAAGAATGTTTTATTGAAAGACAAGGTCTCCCCTTACAATTGCATACGAGGCTCTTGATACTTGGCGGAGACATATACTCACGCATAGTGAAAGTGTCCAGACAAGCCTAACTTGCCTTTCTTCAAACCACTATTTGATATACCAAGAATTTCAATACAACTGAGAAGTAGGAATTTATTTACAAGAAAGAATGGCTTTTATTTGCACAAAGAAATGAGATGAAGATATCAGACATGTGAAAACTTGCATAAACCAAGTTCCCTTCTAAGAGAAGTGAATCTAGGTTCTGCAATAGGCTTAGTGAAAATGTCTGCAATTTATTTTTCTATGTCAATGAAGTGGAGATCTAAAGAATTCTTTGAAACTTCATCTCGAAGGAAATGATGTCGAATGTCAATGTGTTTTGTGCGGGAATGCTGAATAGGATTTTTAGACAGATTTATAGCACTTGTGTTGTCACAAAGAATGGGAATGCAACCTAATATGTGATTATAATCTAGAAGTTGATGTTTGACCCAAAGGACTTGGGTACCACAGCTACCAGCGGCAACATACTCAGCTTCTGCAGTTGAAAGAGCTACAAAATGTTACTTTTTGGAAGCCCAAGAAATAAGACACCCTCCAAGATATAAACACAACCCACTAGTGCTTTTTCTATCAAGTTTGCACCCAGCATAATCAGCATCACTATATGCAATCAAGTCCAATTTACATCCAGCAGGATACTAAAGACCCAAATCACATGAAGAAAGAAGATATTTGAAAATTCTTTTAATGACAGACATGTGACTATCTGTAGGATTTGCTTGAAATCTTGCGTACATATAGACACTGAATTGAATATCTGTCCTAGAGGTAGTTAAATAAAGAAGAGATCCAATCATACCTCTGTAAAGTGTAGCATTAACAGGCTTACCAGAAGTATCACTCTCAAGTCTTACACTTGTGGCCATTGGTGTGTTGGATGGCTTGATGTTTTGGAAGTCAAACCACTTGAGCAACTCCTTGACATATTTTGTGACTCAGAAAAATTCCTTCAGCAGTTTGATGTACTTGCAGACCTAAAAAGAATGTAAGTTCACCCATGAGACTCATTTCAAATTCCGATTGCATAAGATGGGTAAACTCATTGCATAACGTATTATCTGTTGATCCAAAAATGATATCATCAACATAAACTTGAACAACAATGAAATGATTTTTTGCAGTTTTTGTAAACAAAGTTTGATCAATGTTTCCTCTTATGTAACCTTTATTTACAAGAAATGAGCTCAACCGGTCATACAAAGCTCTTGGAGCTTGTTTAAGACCATAAAGAGCCTTATTAAGTTTAAAAATATGATCGAGAAATTTTTCATTTTCAAAACCAGAGGGTTGTTTGACAAAAACATTTTCTTTTACGTATCCATTTAAAAATGCACTCTTGACATCCATTTGAAAGACTTTGAATTTTAAAGAAGTAGCAAATGCAAGGAATATTCAAACAGCTTCAAGTCTTACTACAGGGGCATAAGACTCTTCGAAATCAATACCAAGTTCTTGGTTATATCCCTGGGCAACAAGTCTAGCTTATTCCTAACAATTTGACTAGATTCATTCAATTTATTTCTGAAAATCCATCTAGTTCCAATGACAGAAGTTAAATCTGAAGGTTTTGGTACTAAATCCCAAACTTGATTTCTTTCAAATTGATGAAGCTCTTCATGCATAGCATTTATCCAGTTTTCACAAGATAAAACTTCATCAACATTTTTGGGTTCAATTTGGGAAAGTAGTGCCAAAGTATCTTCAACTATGACAGAATGAAAAGATGATTTGGTTCTTATTCCATCTTGTAAATTACCAACAATACTTTCAAGTGGATGGTCTCTTAAAAATCTGGGTTCAGAAATTACCTCAGGGTTTGCATGATTTTCAGGAACATGATTACCTAAATCGCTTGAAGTTGGCAATTTAAGAACCTCATATGCATTTGGTACTTCTTGCTCTTCAAGATTTGTAGATGGATGTTCAAGAAAATCATCCTCATCATCACATAATGGAGTTCTGCACAAAGTAGGAATGTCAATCTTTTGGAAGTTTTCATCAAAAATGACATGTGGAGATTCTTCCACAGTCTTATTTTTTAAAATATAAACTCTGTAAGCTCTTGAAGTTTCAGAATAACCTAAGAAGATTGATTCAAACTTTTTGCATTAAATTTATCAAGATTTTCTTTGTTGTTATTGTAAACAAAACATTTGCAACCAAAATTTTTGAAATATGACACACTTGGCTTTTTATTCTTGAACAACTCATAAGGGGTTTTTCTAATATTTGGTCTTACTAATGCTCTATTCAAAATGAAATTAGTTGTGTTTACAGTTTCTGCCCAAAAATATTTAGACAATTTACTTTCAATGAGCATAGTTCTAGTCATTTCCACAAGAGTTCTATTTTTCCTTTCTACAACTCCATTTTCTGGAGTTCTAGGGGAAGAAAATTTATGGAGAATGTTCATTAAGAACAAAGATCAAAAAATGATTTATTTTCAAATTCACCCCCATGATCTGTCAAAATGGAATTCAGTTTGAAAGATAAACTCACTAAGGCAGAATTGTTAAAATCTCCTGAATTCTGAACATGCATCACTTTTATGGGATAAGAATAAGACCCAAGTATATATTGTAAGTCATCAATGATCACAAAGCCATATCTATTACCACTGAGACTTTGAGTTCTGGTGGACCAAAAAGATCCATATGAAGCAACTCAGTGGTTTAGATGTAAGTACTCATTGAACACTTTAAAAGATTTCTTGTTGTTTTCCTTGAGCACATATCCCACAAACAGGATTGTCAATGACTGGGAAAGATTCAGGAAGACCTTTCAACAGATTCATTCTTATAGTTTACTAATGGTTGTGAAACTTGCATGACCCAAACTTTTGTGCCACAACCAAGCAGTGTTATTTTTATTTGCAATCAAACAACATTTAAAGAAGAATTATCACACCATCATCATGTAGACATTATTTTCTCTTTTTCCAATCATTTAATGTTCTCAGAAGAGGAGTCACTTATTTTGCATGAATCATGTTCAAAAAGAATCTTGTGACCATTGTCACACAGTGACTAATGCTAAGCAAGTTGTAATTCAAACCTCAAGTAAACAAACATCATCACTTAAGGTATGCAAGACTTACCAATTTTCCTTTGTCAATTATTTTTCCTCTTATTCTTACCTCCAAAGGTTACTGATCCACCTTCCGTTTCAATCATGCATGAATTTTTTCTGTCGCCTGTCATGTGCCCGTGAGCATCCACTATCAAGAATCTAGATGTTGTTGGAATTGGATGCACGGCTTTCCAGCACATAACATTAGACAAGAAAAGTTTTTGGTACCCACATGAGATTTGGTACCAACATCCTGAGGAAAAGAGAAAACAGATCCTTTCTGTTGAACCACTCTTTATTACCTTCATATTTTGGTGCTAACAAATTTGATTAAAATGTTTCATCAGTATTTATGATTATTTTTGGCGCACTAAAATGCTAAGTAGTGTGTTCATTCAATATACATCGATTTCTATTGAAAGTGCCACATCGATTTCACTAACAACGATTTGATTGTGAACGATTCGTTAAGTGAAATACGATTTTGTTCTCATAACAATTTGATAAGTGAGAACAACGATTTGCTCTCATATCGATTTTGGTTCTATAACGATTTCATAAGTGAGACAACGATTTGCTCTCATATCGATTTGGGTTCTCATAACGATTTCATAAGTGAGAAAACGATTTGCTCTCATATCGATTGGTTCTAATAACGATTTAAGTGAGAACAACGATTTGCTCTCATATCGATTTGGTTCTCATAACATTTCATAAGTGAGAACAACGATTTACTCTCATATCGATTTTGTTCTCATAATGATTTCATAAGTGAGAACAACGATTTGCTCTCATATCGATTGGTTTAATAACGATTTCATAAGTGGGAACAACGATTTTGCTCTCATATCGATTTGGTTCTATAACGATTTCATAAGTGAGAACAACGATTTGCTCTCATATCGATTTGGTTCTAATAACGATTTCATAAGTGAGAACAACGATTTGCTCTCATATCAATTTGGTTCTCATAACGATTTGATAAGTGAGAACAACGATTTGGTTCTCATAACGATTTGATAAGTTGCACATCGATTTGCTAGTCATAACGATTTGATAAGATTCATAACAATTTACTTCTCACATCGATTTGATAAGATTCATAACGATTTGCTTCTCACATCGATTTGATAAGATTCATAACAATTTGCTTCTCACATCGATTTGTTAAGTTTCATAACGGTTTGCTAAGACTTACAACGATTTGTCATTCATAATGATTTGTTCAGTCTTATAAGTATAACGATTTGGTAAGTAACTTAAACAACGATTCACTTCAATTTAAACACAGTTTGTTTAAGTGTTTTTTGGCGCCTAATGAGAAGTCAAATATCTTCTGACAGAAAAAAAAATTGCATGCATGTTTCAGAGTCTTGTCAGAAAAAGATATGAACTACTATTTTCAGCATGTTAGTAGAAACACAGTGGTATGCTCCGTTTATCATAAACACTCTTTTGTGCTAACACTCTCTTCTATGCTTACAGACCTGAAGACCACCAGAGTCTGATTAAGACAATGAAGAGAAGATGAGCACCGGCTAGAACTCCAACGGATCTCTTCAATGGATCTATTCAAAAGCTGCTCATATAAAAGATGAAGCAAGGTTGAAGAAATAGAAAGAGCTTTCCTGAAGATCTTCGAAGGAGTGTACCTCCTGTGAAGACCAAAAACTCCACATACACTCAAAGGAAAAGAGAGAAAGAGCCCGAGTCAAGAAAAGTTGTTGCCCAGCTAGCTAGCCCAGAGGGGGGGGTGAATGGGTTATTAAAACTTCGATCTCTGATTAAAACCTGTTTACTGAAAGGATTGCACAACTTAATAACAAGGTTAGAGTTAGAGCAAACAAGACAACAATCACACAAAACACATCCACAAGACACAAGGATTTTATCCTGGTTCGGAACTCCTCTCCACAGGAGACCTACGTCCAGTCCCTGAGCAATACCTCAGGATTTTACTATCAAGGGTACAATCCCCCTTAAGATCCTTACAACCCAGCCGCAACTGGTCTTCCTTCAGCCTGAAGGGAACAACAACCACCCTGGATACCACCAGGTCTTCCTTCGTCCAGAAGGGAACAACAACCACCCTGGATACCACCAGTTCTTCCTTCGTCCAGAAGGGAACAACAACCACCCTGGATACCACCAGGTCTTCTTCGTCCAGAAGGGAACAACAACCACCCTGGATACCACCAGGTCTTCCTTCGTCCAGAAGGGAACACAACCCTGGAACACCAGAAAAAAGGGTGTGAAAACAGGCTTCAGATTCTAGCTTGACCAGCTACAACCTGAAGCTCCTAAGCCCCCGAGAGAGAAAGAGATTTAACAAGGTTTTTCTCTCCAAGGACCACACAGGCTCTTACAAATGAGAAGATTCCTTTTGAGCACAGAGAGCTAAGAGCTTAGAACAAGGTTTGGAGTGGAGGCTTCGCTCTTCTTCAAAGTTCTAAAGATTGTGTAGATGGATTTCTTTCTTCTTCTTCTAAAATCAAGCGATGTTGCTCTACTAGTCTTTTCCGTCTTGAGTCTTCTATTTAAACTGCTGATTCAAATTCGAACGTTGAAGTGTCCGTTGTCTCTTATCCTTGTGTACGTTAGACTGGTCACTGAGGAAGCTTCTGATCGTCAGTCTTTTATCCTGGTGTACACGCCAAAGAGATGTCATAGAACTTTGTATCTTGTGTCCAACGTTGTCCAGATGAGTCTTGTCAGATATCTGTAAGCATATCATCAATAAATAGAAGACAGCTAGGACTGCTGTCTATTGTTAGTTGAGATGGAACAGATATTGCAGTATATAGCAAAGCTCCTTTCTGTCCCAAAAAGTACGTAGACAGAGTAGCATAGAAATGGAAGATATTGTCTGCATGCATGGGAGATACGATCGGAGAGCATTTAATGCATAGCAGTCAACGGACAAGATATGACTTTGACTTTTCAACGCTATTAAAAAGCATTATACTGATGCATCAAGAAATTCGATAAAAAAAATCTTGCTGACTTCATAACTTATGAAATCGTTATGAATTATAGCAAGTCGTTATGAACTGTAAAGAAATCGTTGTGATAACTTATGAAGCCGTTACAACAGGCAAGTCGTTGCGAGTTCTAAAGAAATCGTTGCAAGAAATCGTTATGACTATCAAGTTATAAAGAAATCGTTATGATAACTTATGAAGCCGTTACAACAGGCAAGTCGTTGCGAGTTCTAAAGAAATCGTTGCAAGAAATCGTTATGACTATCAAGTTATAAAGAAATCGTTATGATACTTATGAAGCCGTTACAACAGGCAAGTCGTTGCGAGTTCTAAAGAAATCGTTGCAAGAAATCGTTATGACTATCAAGTTATAAAGAAATCGTTACGGCTAGAGAGTCGTTGCGAGTTCTAAAGAAATCGTTACGGGTCTAAAGAAATCGTTACGGCTAGAGAGTCGTTGCGAGTTCTAAAGAAATCGTTACGAGGTCTAAAGAAATCGTTACGGCTAGAGAGTCGTTGCGAGTTCTAAAGAAATCGTTACGAGGTCTAAAGAAATCGTTACGGCTAGAGAGTCGTTGCGAGTTCTAAAGAAATCGTTACGAGGTCTAAAGAAATCGTTACGGCTAGAGAGTCGTTGCGAGTTCTAAAGAAATCGTTACGGTAACGATTTGATTTGAGTTTTCCGGTCAAAGAGGAAATCGTTCTGCTTATCAAAGAAGTCGATACAAAGACTTGGATAGAATTGATGAGACTTACCAGATTGTCTTGAACTTTCATTTTTCTTTTATTTCCTGTACTTAAGGCTCAAGTAATCCATTAGTGTTATTTTGTTAATCATCAAAATTAATATATAAATAAATGGAAATATTTATTATGGGGACAGTTTGGTCATCAATCTCCCCCTTTTTGATGATGACAAAATATACTAAACATCATACAAAAAATGAAATATGTTTTTCAGATTTACGTTAGTTGTCTCCCCCATTTTGTCATTAGGCAAAAAGATAAGCTGTGAGACAAAGAAGAGAGAAAGATTTATATTAAGATGGAGAAAGATAATACAGAGGAGATAACAAGGAGGCATGCTGTGAGATAACAGCCCATGCCTTGATCTCAAGATCCTCAAAAAGTTGTAGAAAAACGCCAGAAGCAACTGAGAAGGAGGGTCCCATGGAAGGGATGTTCCTCTGAATGTAGAGTTGCCTTTGCTGCTCTAAGAATTCTCCATACTGGGTTTTGTCCAAAATGAATCTGTAGTAAGTACTCTTGCCAAAACTGGCCCTATGGAGAAATCTGTCCAAGGAAATTGGATAGTGAATCTTTTGATTTAACAGATCCTGCTTTAAGGCATAGAAAGCAGAATATCTAGATGCCCATACAGCATAGAGCTCTGGTATGGGTGCGATGGAATTTAGATCCATAAAGGCTTCTGCAGAAAGAGCAGGCTTCCTCTGACTAACTAGATCTTGATTGATAGCTTCCAATTGCTGATAAGAGGCCCGATAGAGAAGCTCCCATTCTGATGAGGTGAGTCTTTCACACTCAGAAATGAGTGGAGCTAAGGTCTGAGAAGACATGCGGCCAGAGTGATATTCTCTGAAGATGAACCGCAAAAAGGAAGGAGATCGGCCCTGCTTGGCTGACATCCGGCCCAGCTGCCTTGCAAACATATCTAGAGCATGAGATCCAGCATCTGAATTAAACACTAAAGAGTGCAGCTTCGGCAGAAGAACTGGAAAATCAACCTTGAAGGAGACAAAGTCTACTTTAAGAGGAAGGTTGAGAGGGGTTTCTGATTTCAGCACAGTAATCTGCGAATTGAACTGGCAAAACTGAACTTCTGGAATTTTGTTCAAGTAACAGAAGTCACTGTACAGCTGAAAGGCTCTGGCAATGCGAATTTCCTTCAAAATGAAGGATCCCCAAGAGTTCTTGTGCTGGAAGATAAACCACTCAGAGAAGGTGAGTGGGTGAGCTCTGAGAGAGAGGGATTCGGCCCTTGCAGTCAGGTATTTTGCATACTGAGCTTATTTCCTTTGATACCGGCCCACTGATCTTCAGTCTTGAACTCAGTGCCCTCAAGGATTTTGGATTTGAAAGCTTGAGATATCTGAGTAAAAGGAAGAACAATGTCCAGGTGTTCGGATAGGTTGAGAAAAGGAATACCATAAATGGTAGAAAGAATGCATTTCTGGAGGTATTCTTTGTAGATAGGTCTTCTCTTAGGATCAAGGGTAAGAGAGTACCATAAAGGAGGGTAGAGAGGAGCAGAAGGAGTGCTTAGAGAGGAAGAGGTTTTTCTCTTTTTCAAGGCAGGACTTGGAGGGTCAGTCCTGTGAATGTGAGAGGCTGTGGAAAGAATGGTGAGGAGGGTGTTCCTTTCAAAATTGTCTGGAACATTGGTGTCAAAGATACCAAGAGGCAGAGGTTTAACTGGAGGAAAGATAACAGAATTAGGAGGAGTAGGAGGATAGAAAAAATGTTTAGGATTAAAGGAAGAGGTTGGTTGAAGATGAGATGTTTGAATTTTAATAGGTGAAGGTTGAGGAGTTAATGAGGATGAAGCTGAGATGAGAGCTGGAGTAGGTGAGAAGGAGGGTTGAGAGGAAGTAGAGGATGAGGAAGGTTGGGTGCGAGGCATGGGATGTTTTATGGTTGGTGGAGCAGGAGGTGCAGTAGGAGGAGATGAAGGTGTGGAGAGGGTTGGAGTGGCAAGAGATGAAGTATCAGGGGCCTTGGAGACTGACACAGGCTCTTTCCCTTTGGCCTGACTCTCTCTGACTGCTGAAGAGGGTCCTGAAGACCCTGAGGCTGCCACTGGTCCGGGTGACCTTACAACTGATGGCCCTGATGGCCCTGACCCTTGAACTGGCGACCCTGTTGGCCGAGAGACTTCTGCTGGAGGCCCTGGTGGCCTAGGAACTTCAGCTGGACTGCTCTGAGTAGGTGCTGGAGGGACACCACTAGACCTGAAAGACTAGCCAGCAAATTCTTCATATCGACATTTCTTTATTGAAATACCTCATTGCATTTCTTATTGAGGATACGTCTGAGGAGGTTGAAACTTGATTTGAAACAATTCCTTGTATGCCAGACTGAACTGATGCCAAGATTTCTCCTTGGGCTTTTAACAAGGCCATAACATGCTTCAACTTTACTTTTCTATGGCCCTTCCTTGACCTCCTGTGAACAACTCTTTTCTGCTTACCTTGCTGAGAGACAGGCTCCTCAAGATTTATAGTTGCACTTGGGCCTTCACTAACATCAACCAAGGCTGGAGCAGGAATTTCCTGAGTAGGTGCAGCTTTCTCAGAAAAGCTTCATTCTCTGGCTTTTCAATCTCAGCATGCTCCCCCTGAATGGGAGCAGGGACTTCAATACTTTCTTGCTCCCCCTGAGCAGGAGCTTCTTCCAAGACAACATTTGTTGAGTACCTGCTTGTACCTCAACATCTGCAAGTAATTCAGACTGAACTTCAGTATGGCCTGCTGCCATAACTTCTTCATCAGGTCCACCTGCCTTAGAAGAGACTGAGATGGAGGGAATGGAGTCCAATACCTCTCTTAAAATAGAGGCGACAAAGGTGGTGGGCAAGGAATCTGCCACACCAGCTGCACCCTCTTCCAATTGAGCTTCGGATTGGCATCCCACAGCTGACTCAACTGGTTCTTGCTCTGCTTGACTTGCTGCTGCTTGCTCTGCTGGATCTGCTTGCTCTACTTCTACTGCTTCTGGAATATCTGCAATAACTGCTTCTCCTTCAGCCACAGAGGATTTTGACCAAACTCCTTCTTGCACTGAAAAACCACTTTTCTTCAGGTTTCTGGACCTTATAGACTGGCCCATCTTTTCAGCTACCGCACCTGACAGATCTACTCCAAAGTGCTTGAAAATCTTGGTCAGTAGATGAGCATACGGAAGGGAAACATTCAACTTGCTCTTTGTTTCCCATAACTGAGCATGTGCAAACATCATTCGCTCAATCATCACTGCGGCCAGGTTTATCTCTTTGTTCTGGATTGCCCAGAACATTATGTCCGAATCTGCCCTAGTGCATGAGGAAAAGGTAGCACTACGGGGTACTAAGATTTGGCAGACTATAAAGTGAAGCAATCGATTGAACGCGGACATCTGATTAATATCAAGCTTCCCATCCTTCAACTTAAATCCTGGACCGATAATCCCGAGACCTTTGACTTCATCATTCACAGAGTGAATGCCACTAAATCCAGAGGTCTTTACTCCAAACAGATCACGCAAAAGCTCATGGGTTATTCTGATTTGGATGCCCTTGACAGAGGAAACAAGGGACCCATCTGCTTCTGACTTCAGACAAACGTAGAAAGCTTTTACCAAGTCCGGGTAGCTTACCTCACTGAAGGTGACCACATCCATCCACTGCGATCTTCTTAGAGTATCAACTAGCCTGGCCATGCCACTCTTCTCAAGATTCTGAACATCCACTGCCTTATTTCCGCAAATCTTCGTCTTCACAAACGTAAATCTTTCTTGCTCCCTTGGGGATAAATACTCAGCACTGTAGCCCCCAACACTTCCGGAGATCAACGGAGCGGCCATGGGTGCAGAGAAGAAAAGATTCTGGAAGGGAGGATGATGGAAGGGACGGAAGTTCTCGAAGGAATTCTTCGCGGGAAGAGAAGAAGGCTTCGAAAGTTGCAGAGAGTCGATCCCAAAATCGTTAGGGCATCAGCTTTGGGTGAACAGATAGAGAATAAAAAGGGTAAAGGTGGAAGACGAATCGATCTCAAAGCGATTTGGGTAAAATAATATTACTTTATTGAAAGGAGGAGCGCCAAAAGGCGGCAAAGGTAGAAAGCGACAAAAAGGTTTGACAAGTCAAACAACTTTCTACACAGAAGCGGTCAAAGCATATAGATAACTGAGTTTTGCTTAACTTTAACGGAGAGAGAGAACTTTCATTTAATCTGAAAAATTTATATGTCAATAAAATCACAGAAATTCTTTCACAAATTGCACATCCCTAGTTCCCTTCTAAGAGATGTAAATCTTCTTCAGGTAGGGCTTTTGTGAAGATATCTGCCAATTGACCATTTGTATCTATAAACGAAATTTCTAAATTACCACTAGCTACATGGTCTCGAATAAAATGATATCTTACCTCAATGTGCTTCGTCCTTGAGTGTTGAACTGGATTTTTGGTGAGGTTGATGGCACTTGTATTATCACACAATAGAGGAATTGATTTGATGTGAATGCCGAAATCTTCAAGTTGTTGCTTTATCCAAAGAAGTTGTGTACAGCAACTTCCAGCAGCAACATATTCCGCCTCAGCTGTTGATAGAGCTACTGAATTTTGTTTCTTGGATGTCCATGATATTAAGCATCCTGCAAGAAACTGACAACATCCACTGGTGCTCTTTCTATCTACTTTGCAACCAGCATAATCAGCATCTGAATATCCTATTAGATTTATCTCACAAGATCTAGGATACCAGAGACCTAAATCATGAGTTCTAGCTAAATATCTAAATATTCTTTTTACAGAAATTAAGTGAGACTCTCTAGGGTCTGCCTGATATCTAGCACACATGCATACACTGAACAAAATGTCTGGTCTACTGGCAGTTAAGTAAAGTAATGATCCTATCATACCTCGATAATTCTTTTGATCTACCCTTTTACCTTTTTGATCACTGTCCATTCTGGTTGATGTGCTCATTGGAGTTGATAATGGCTTTGCATCTTCAAATCCAAATTTCTTCAACAGCTCTTTGGTGTACTTTGCTTGACAGATATGAGTGCCATCCTTCCCTTGCTTGATTTGCAATCCAAGGAAGTAGCTTAACTCCCCCATCAAGCTCATTTCGAATTCTCCCTGCATAAGCTTTTCAAAGTACTTGCAAAGAGATTCATCAGTAGATCCAAAAATAATATCATCTACATAGATTTGTACAAGAAGTATATGTTTAACCTTAGATTTTATAAATAATGTACTATCTACTTTACCTCTAGTGAAACCATGATTTAATAAGAAAGTACTGAGCCTTTCATACCAGGCTCTAGGAGCTTGCTTTAACCATATAAAGCCTTATGTAGTTTAAATACATGATTTGGAAATTCAGTGTCGTCAAAACCTGGAGGTTGTTCAACATAAACTTCCTCCTTGATGAAACCATTTAAAAAGGCTGATTTGACATCCATTTGAAAAAGTTTTAAATCAAGTGCAGATGCATAAGCAAGTAAAATCCTAATGGCCTCAAGTCTAGCTACAGGTGCATAAGTTTCATCGAAATCTATGCCTTCCTCTTGGGAGTAGCCTTGAGCCACCAATCTGGCTTTGTTCCTTAAGATTATTCCAGACTCATCCAGTTTATTTCTGAACACCCACTTGGTGCCAATGACTGAATGATTGGATGGTCTAGGAACAAGTGACCATACTTGGTTTCTCTTGAACTGATTTAGTTCATCTTGCATGGCTAATATCCAAGATTCATCAGATAAAGCTTCATTGACTGTCTTAGGCTCTACTTGAGAAACAAATGCTAAATAGTCGCATGGAATTACATTACCTCTAGTTCTTACCCCTACAGATGGATCACCAATGATGTTTTCAGGAGGGTGATCTTTCTGATATCTCCATTCCTTTGGAAGATCTTCATGTTGGATTTCTGTTTGCTGCAGTTCTTCCAGAGTTGGATCCTCTTTGTCCTTAATTGAAGTATTCTTTAATTTTTCGGACAAGTCATCTGCATCATCAATGTCACTAATTTCTTCCTTTTTCAAGGAAGGGTTAGATTCATCAAAAATAACATGTACTGATTGTTCAATCAATAAGGAACGTTTATTGAAAACTCTATAACCTTTGGGTTTAGAAGAGTACCCCATGAAGATGCCTTCATCTGATTTGGCATCCAACTTACCAATGTCCCTTTTTCCATTGTTATGGATGAAGCAAGGACATCCAAATATTCTGAAATGGCTAATCTTTGGCTTCTTTTCTTTGTAGAGTTCATAAGACGTCTTTTTCAGAATTGGCCTGATCATCACTCTATTTATGATATAACATGCAGTGTTGATAGCTTCGGCCCAGAAGTATCTTGGCAGATCATATTCTGACAACATGGTTCTTGCCATATCCAAAAGAGTTCTGTTTTTCCTCTCAGCTATTCCATTCTGTTGAGGTGTCCTTGGAGCTGAGAAGTTGTGCTCAATTCCTTGATCATCACAGAACTTCGTAAACTTTTCATTCTGAAACTCACCACCATGATCTGATCGAATAGAGACAATTGAGAATTTCTGATCTTTCTGAACTTTCTTACTGAAGCTGACAAAATTTTCAAATGTGTCATCTTTGTGCTCTAAAAAGGATACCCAAGTGAATCTTGAATAATCATCAACTATTACAAATCCAAAATTCTTTCCTCCCAAACTGGTAGTTCTCATTGGCCCAAATAAATCCATGTGAAGTAGTTCTAAGGGCTTTGAGGAGGTTACTACAGTCTTTGATTTGAAGGAGCTCTTGGTGTGCTTTCCTCTTGCACAAGGTCTGCAAATGCTATCCAATCTGAAATTTACCTTTGGCAGTCCTTCAACTAGTTTTCTCTTTCTGAGCTTGTTCAACCCATCCAAGCTGCAGTGGCCCAATCTTCTATGCCACAGCTCAGTTGATTGATCTTTACTAGCTGCCAAACATACATCTTGATCCTTGAGTTTCTCGAGATATAGAACATACAAATTTCTTTCTCTGTAGGCTTCAAATATGACTGCACCATCCTTTAAGATACTGCATTTTGATTTTTGAAACTGAATTTGATGGCCTTTGTCACACAACTGGCTGATGCTGATGAGATTGTGCTTTAACCCTTTGACCAGCATTACATCTTCTATAACTGATTTTCCTTTGATGTTCACAGATCCGCTTCCTATCACAGTCCCTTTTCCATTGTCTCCATAGGTGACTGTACCTTCTTCAGCTTGGAGATCAACAAATATCTTCTTGTTGCCTGACATATGCCTTGAGCACCCACTATCCAAATACCATTTGGATGCTCGAGGGTTAACCTGAAATGAGAACATCAAGCTTTAGGTACCCAAATTCTTTTGGGTCCTGATTGGTTAGTATCATCAACTTTACCTTTTAATATCCATTTTTTATGTCTTGTTGGACATGTAATTTTAATATGTCCTAACTTGTTGCAGTGACTGCAGCAGGATAACTTAGTCACTTTTTCTATATATTTGAAATCAGCTTTGTATGCTATATCTTGTTCGGGTACAAATTTTGGTGTTGGATATGTTTTAGGGTATATTATGGTTTCTTCATTGTCTGGGGGTATATCCTAATCCATTTTTCTTTTTACCCGATCTCCTAGCACCTTTTAATATTAAAGAGTTTTTACCGTTGGTGAATTTCTCTAGTGTGCTTGATAGATTATCATTTTCTTTATTTAGTCTTTCTATTTCTATTTTAAATTCACCTAAGTCTTCTTGTTTTTCTAGAAGATTTATTTTCTTATTTTTCTCTTTTAAATCTTCACATAATAATTCATTTCTTCTTTTATGTTCAGTAATTTGTTTTTCAAGTTCTTCATTTTCTGTTCTTAGGTCTGAATTTGTATTTTCTAGACAGATTATATTTTTCTTACTAGTTTAAGTAATTTGCATACTTCTTTGTATTTATCGTAGAGTTCATTAAATGCACTTTCCAAATTATCCGAATCTGAGTCATTACAGGAATCGAAAGAGGAATCAGATGTTACCTTATCCTCGGTATTTGCCATAAGAGCCAGGTTGGCTTCTTCTTCTTCACTGCTGGAGCTTGACTCACTGTCTGAGTCGCTGCTGTTGTCCCATGCAGCTGCCATGGCTTTCTTCTTGAATCTTCTGAACTTCTTGGAGCTGTCCTTCTTCTTGTGATCATTTTTCTTTTGCATTGGACAGTCTGCCTTGATATGTCCAGGTTTCTTGCATTCATAGCAAAGTGGCTCATTCCTCTTCTGATCTTTTCCATCTGGTCTCTTGAGATCTTTGTTTTTCTTGAAGTACCTCCTACCAGACTGAAACTTCTTCTTCTTTGCCAAGATTCTCTGCAATCTTCTTGAGAGCATGGCTTCTTCATCATCACTATCTTTGCTGTCTTCACTGTTATCTAAGGATTCTTCTGATGAGTCCCCATTAGCTTTAAGCGCATTTGACTGCTTCTTTCTACTGGAGGATTCTCCTAGTCTTTCCATGTTTATTTCATGGGCCATGAGAGACCCGATGAGTTTTTCTACTGACATTTTCTTAAGATCATTAGCTTCTTCGATAGCTGTGACCTTTGCCGTCCATGAAGATGGCAAGGATCTGAGAATCTTCCTTACCATATCTGCATTCTCATATGACTTTCCTAGACTTGCTAGGCCATTAGTGATGTCAGTAAATCTACTAAACATTTGGGTAATAGACTCACCTGTTTGCATTTGAAATCTTTCATACTGAGTGACAAGAATGTCGATTCTTGTTTCCTTTACTTTGTCTGTACCTTCATATGTAATCCTTAACTTTTCCCACATTTCCATGGAGGATTTGCATGCTGAAACTCTGTTGAACTCCTTCTTGCTTAGAGCACAACATAGAATGCTCTTAGCTTTACAGTTCAAGGAGATTTTCTTTCTATCTTCATCTGTCCATTGTGCTTTCTCATTTGTGACGACCAGATCACCTTCTTCCACTATTGACCAGATTTGATAATCGTGGCCTTGTAGAAAGTATTCCATCCTGGTCTTCCAATACGTATAATCTTCACCATCGAACAAGGGAGGCCTGTTGACTGACTGACCTTCGAAGTTACTTTGGGCTGCCATTGATCTTTGCTCTTCAGATCGTTGGATCTTCTTCTTTGTCGAAGAGACTCGCTCTGATACCACTTGTTGCCCAGCTAGCTAGCCCAGAGGGGGGGGTGAATGGGTTATTAAAACTTCGATCTCTGATTAAAACCTGTTTACTGAAAGGATTGCACAACTTAATAACAAGGTTAGAGTTAGAGCAAACAAGACAACAATCACACAAAACACATCCACAAGACACAAGGATTTTATCCTGGTTCGGAACTCCTCTCCACAGGAGACCTACGTCCAGTCCCTGAGCAATACCTCAGGATTTTACTATCAAGGGTACAATCCCCCTTAAGGATCCTTACACCCAGCCTCAACTGGTCTTCCTTCAGCCTGAAGGGAACAACAACCACCCTGGATACCACCAGGTCTTCCTTCGTCCAGAAGGGAACAACAACCACCCTGGATACCACCAGGTCTTCCTTCGTCCAGAAGGGAACAACAACCACCCTGGATACCACCAGGTCTTCCTTCGTCCAGAAGGGAACAACAACCACCCTGGATACCACCAGGTCTTCCTTCGTCCAGAAGGGAACACAAACTAATCAGAAAAAGGGTGTGAAAACAGGCTTCAGATTCTAGCTTGACCAGCTACAACC
The DNA here is from genome assembly GCA_014218235.1 of Colocasia esculenta. Taxonomy (NCBI): domain Eukaryota; kingdom Viridiplantae; phylum Streptophyta; class Magnoliopsida; order Alismatales; family Araceae; genus Colocasia; species Colocasia esculenta. The sequence goes on along the minus strand of CM024761.1, from coordinate 83,466,557 downwards.
TGAAGCTCCTAAGCCCCCGAGAGAGAAAGAGATTTAACAAGGTTTTTCTCTCCAAGGACCACACAGGCTCTTACAAATGAGAAGATTCCTTTTGAGCACAGAGAGCTAAGAGCTTAGAACAAGGTTTGGAGTGGAGGCTTCGCTCTTCTTCAAAGTTCTAAAGATTGTGTAAGATGGATTTCTTTCTTCTTCTTCTAAAATCAAGCGATGTTGCTCTACTAGTCTTTTCCGTCTTGAGTCTTCTATTTAAACTGCTGATTCAAATTCGAACGTTGAAGTGTCCGTTGTCTCTTATCCTTGTGTACGTTAGACTGGTCACTGAGGAAGCTTCTGATCGTCAGTCTTTTATCCTGGTGTACACGCCAAAGAGATGTCATAGAACTTTGTATCTTGTGTCCAACGTTGTCCAGATGAGTCTTGTCAGATATCTGTAAGCATATCATCAATAAATAGAAGACAGCTAGGACTGCTGTCTATTGTTAGTTGAGATGGAACAGATATTGCAGTATATAGCAAAGCTCCTTTCTGTCCCAAAAAGTACGTAGACAGAGTAGCATAGAAATGGAAGATATTGTCTGCATGCATGGGAGATACGATCGGAGAGCATTTAATGCATAGCAGTCAACGGACAAGATATGACTTTGACTTTTCAACGCTATTAAAAAGCATTATACTGATGCATCAAGAAATTCGATAAAAAGAATCTTGCTGACTTCATAACTTATGAAATCGTTATGAATTATAGCAAGTCGTTATGAACTGTAAAGAAATCGTTGTGATAACTTATGAAGCCGTTACAACAGGCAAGTCGTTGCGAGTTCTAAAGAAATCGTTGCAAGAAATCGTTATGACTATCAAGTTATAAAGAAATCGTTATGATAACTTATGAAGCCGTTACAACAGGCAAGTCGTTGCGAGTTCTAAAGAAATCGTTGCAAGAAATCGTTATGACTATCAAGTTATAAAGAAATCGTTATGATAACTTATGAAGCCGTTACAACAGGCAAGTCGTTGCGAGTTCTAAAGAAATCGTTGCAAGAAATCGTTATGACTATCAAGTTATAAAGAAATCGTTACGGCTAGAGAGTCGTTGCGAGTTCCAAAGAAATCGTTACGGGATCTAAAGAAATCGTTACGGCTAGAGAGTCGTTGCGAGTTCTAAAGAAATTGTTACGAGGTCTAAAGAAATCGTTACGGCTAGAGAGTCGTTGCGAGTTCTAAAGAAATCGTTACGAGGTCTAAAGAAATCGTTACGGCTAGAGAGTCGTTGCGAGTTCTAAAGAAATCGTTACGAGGTCTAAAGAAATCGTTACGGCTAGAGAGTCGTTGCGAGTTCTAAAGAAATCGTTACGGTAACGATTTGATTTGAGTTTTTCCGGTCAAAGAGGAAATCGTTCTGCTTATCAAAGAAGTCGATACAAAGACTTGGATAGAATTGATGAGACTTACTAGATTGTCTTGAACTTTCATTTTTCTTTTATTTCCTGTACTTAATGCTCAAGTAATCCATTAGTGTTATTTTGTTAATCATCAAAATTAATATATAAATAAATGGAAATATTTATTATGGGGACAGTTTGGTCATCAAAAGTGTTAAAGCATCTGAAGTCTTCAAGCTTCAAGCTCCTTCTACTCTCTTCACTCTCTCTGTGTGCATCTCTATAATCTGGGGAGAGAGTCTTTTTGCTAAGAGTTCTTTTAGTTGGTTTTCATTTGTTCCAACTCTCAGCTTTGTTCTTTCTTTTCTAAGAAAGACTTATGTCCAGCTGTAGGATTGTATACAGTGTAGAACCTAGCTAGGGGTTTGTGTCTAGCAGAACCGCACTGGGGTTTGTACCAGGAGGTTGGCTTCTTTACCTGTAAGAGAAGTGGGCTGCCTTCTTGCCCGGGAAAGAGAAGAAGACCAGCTGGGGTGCTGGGTGTTGTATTGTCCTTGAGGGGGACTGTACCATTGGTTAGTAAAATCCCAAGAGGTTGCTTGGGGACTGGACGTAGGACTTCCATGTGGGAAGGGCCGAACCAGGATAAATCCCTTGTGTTATTTGTGTGATTGTTTATTTGCTTCCGCACTGCTACTCTTTATCACACTAAACTAACCAAACTTTCAAGTAATAATTTTCTGTGTTTAAGTTTCTGTTTCAAATTTCAGAAAACCTATTCACCCCCCTCTAGGTTAGTTTGCTGCCGTACCAAAAGGGCCAACACTTTCTGACCCAAATTTGTGTATGTTTCTTCACTGTGTTCTTTGGAACAGAAGATTTAATTTTTTTTTCAATTTTCTGAACATTATGCCTCTTAGTTGGTTTGTTCCATTGTGAAAAACTTTGCATGTATTTCTGTTGATGGGAAGGAAAAGGTGAATGATAGAAATAAGGATTGAACCATTGGTTACCATTGTACCTTTGGTTCCAAGACTTATTCCATCTTGAATTGTAAGAGGAGAAAACATTCCAATTTCCATGAGAAAGATGATTATTGATTGGTTTGAAGTTTTTGTGATTTTTATAAGAAGGGTAGGTCGACCTCTGACTGGGATAGGTCGACCTGTGCATAGTGTGTGTCGACCTAGGTAGGTTATGTGTTGACCTCTCAGGTTCTTTTTGTTTTTGTATTTTTCCTTTGTTTTCAGATGAGCTTGCCTTGACAAATTTTATTAAAGGAGTTTTTAATGGTTTTATTTTCTTTAGAGATGATTCAGTTTTCTTTGAATTTTGTGGCTCAAAACCTAAGCCATGCTTATTTGAATTCATCTTCATTCCAAGTAGAGCATTCAAATTATCTTTACCTTGAGTGAAGTTCTTGATGATGTCTTCTTTTTCCTTAATACAAAAGTTTAGCTTTTCAACTTGATTCAAGTTTTCATGATTTTCCTTTTCTTTTTCTTCAAATTTCTTAATAGAATTGATGAGTTCCTTGTTCAATTTTTGAATTTTCAGTTTCAGATTATCAATAAAAATCAACAGTTCATCATTTTCTTTGATTTGATCTGAAATTTGAGCTTCTAATTCAGAAATTTTTTCAGATGATGATGTATCATGAAGAATGCTTTCAATTTTTCTTTTCAAATATTTATTTTCTTTTCTAACATCAGAAAGATTTTTAACTAAATTACCATATGTTTCTTGCCAATCTTCAATGATAAATAGTTCAAAGGATATATCTACCTGTTCTTCGCTGCTTCCAACCATGAAGCAAACTTCATTTTCATCTGAAGTTGAGGATTCTTCATTGCAGTCTGAGCTTTCATCATCTGACCATGTAGCCACCATGGCCTTATTCTTCTTTTTGTGGAACTCCTTCTTGTGGTTTATGTGCTTTTCCTTCTTACCTTCTGGATAATCAGCCTTCATATGTCCAGATTTGTTACACCTATAACACATAGGAATTTCATCAGTTTTCTTATGATCAACATGGGAGAAATGTTTCTTTTTACTAGACATGACATTTGGCTTATTACCAAAATTCTTCTTTTTTGATTTCAGAAATGCTTTAAATTGTCTAGTGATGAAAGCAAGATTATCTTGATCAGATTCAGATTTCTCAGACTCAGAATTTTCTTTAGATTTTCCTTTATTACTTGATGAAGCTTTAAGAGCAATGGTTTTTGTTTTTAGCATAATGATCCAATGAGTTCATCCAATGTAATTTTGGATAAATCCTTTGAATCTTCAATGATAGTTGCTTTAGTGTGCCATACAGGAGATAAGGAACACAAGATTTTTCTTACCAATTCTTCATTTGAGTACTCCTTACCCAAGGCTCGAAGTCCATTTATAATAACCATGAACCTAGCAAACATCTCAGATATAGTTTCATTAGATTTCATGATAAACAACTCATAATCAGAAACTAACATGTTAGCCTTAGTCTCCCTGACCTAAGATGTGCCCTCATAAAGCAATTCTAATTTATCCCACATCTTCTTGGCAGACTTACACATAGAGATTCTGGAATACTCCTTCAGATGGATGGCACATTATAGCATGTTCATGGCACTGTAGTTCAGGGTGACCCTTCGGATCTGCTCCCTGGTCCATTGATCTTCATCTCCAGTGACTTCAATTGGTCCTTTTTCAACAATTCTCCATACATCATAGTTCTGTGCTTTAAGAAAAACCATCATCCTATTCTTCCAGTAAGGATAGTCAGTACCATCAAAAAATGGAGGCCTATTGATTGTATGACCTTCAGCAACAAAACCTTTAGAGTCCATGATAAAGACAATCAAACCAAAACACACAGCAATTTGAGCAAGTGATCAAAATTTGAAATACAGAAAATTCACCAAAGCACCTCAGAGTATAGATTTGACTCTGACCCGCTCTGATACTAGTTGTTGGGGATCGGATAGGTGAATTTGACAAAAGAACTAAGAAATTGTGTGTATGACAGCAGAATTAAAATAAGTGAAACACACAATTTGATCAGATACAAGTGTGGTGTGTGAATATAGTGAATAAGAACAACAAACCACACATCAAACCATAGTGCACTGATGATTTTGAAGGTGATTCGGAGAACACAACTTGTGTCTCCTACGTCCACCTCCTCACAACGGAGGAACCACTAGCATAAGTGCAGTTCAAACTAGAGCACGACGACTCTGACCTCTTTGAGTGCAACGACTCAAAGAAACCCAGGAGATAGGTATGACAACCTACTCCACAGACTACTTGTGAATTCAGCAAATTCATAAGCCCTTGAGCACAACGGCTCCAAACCATAGCACTATGGCTCCAAACTAGAGTACAAAGTACTCAAACCTCTGGATCACAATAGATCCAAATTCTGCTAGAACAAGCACACTTAGAGAAAAGATCCTCTAGCACGATCTATCTCAATACAATAGAAATGGTAGAGACAAATAGAATTGGGAGATCTGTGTAGAACACATACACAGATTCCCCAGAGAAATTGACACTCTAACCAAGTATAGTCTTGGCTAGATCTCCTTCTTGATCAGCACTGTAGCAATCACGAGCTCCTCCTCTTCTTCTCCTTCTTCTTCCCTTGGCGGCGCTGCTCTGCTCCTTTGGATGCAGATCCCTTTTACCCGCTCTTTTTCCCTTCTTCCAGAATGCTCTGGGCTTTGTCTTGCGTGGGATCCTTTGGAGTACCAAAAACATGGGTATTTATAGCCCCATATGTCCATAAGGAACCTTGGGGTACGTGGGCACAAAAACTTAGGCAGATTCCCTTGATCCCCAAGTGGCCACGTGTCCAGAAAAATAATAAGTTGAAATTTCAGCCGGAGTGTGTCGACACTACCACTGAGTGTGTGGACACACTGTGCCAATTGTCCAAAAAGGGTCTTCTGGAAGCTGGGTCTAGTGTCGACACTACCAGGGACTGTGTCGACACCCTGTCCCAGTCAGGTAACTGGGTCTCTTGGGAACTGGGTCTAGTGTCGACACTACCAGTGGCTGTGTCGACACACTAAACCCTGTCTTCATGAAAAAGCTCCAGGAAAAGTAACCCAGTGTCGACACCATCAATGGATGTGCCGACACCATCATTGACAAGAGCTGTATACACCTGCAAATTTAACACATAAATCATTAGTACAAGATATTATCATTAAAATATGCGATATTAAACATCAAAAACATGTTGTTTAAGCATTATTGTGATATGTATAAAATGTATAACATGTTCAACATATCATCATCAAAATCACAATATGTCATCATCAAAATCAAAGTATGAGTGATGTTCATTGGTCATCATTAAAATACAACTTTAGGAAATTCCAAAACACACTCAACCCAACACAGGAGCCACTCAAGGTGTAACACAATGCACCAAGGCTCCAGACGGCACAAAAGCAAACCACTCGAGCACGAGCACATGGTGCCACCACAAGCACCAAAATTTGGCAAGATGCAACACGGTTGCACCAACAGCCGAAACAACACGGGCTAACAGGAAGGACTCTCCACAAGAGACCTGCTAAAAGCCACACGCAAGGAAACACAAGCCTAAAAGGGCAGAATAGGCCACACTGGCCCTAAACCCTTAAGGCATTAAGACATAGAGCATTGAAAAAGAAGCACGCTCAAGGTGCATCACATGACCGCACCAATGACCTAAAATGACACAGGGCCAACCGAAGTGGACTCTCCACCAGCGACCCACAAGAGAAACACACGAAAATCAGCAGTTTCAAGAGCGCAACAACCACATCGGCTCTTAGAAGCACACAAACATAAGGCACGGCTCCCACCACGCAGGCGGAGAGGGCCACACACCAAACAGTGACAAGTAACTCCAAAGCATAGCTGAGGCACAAGCAAAACACACACTGGAACGATGCTTACACCAGCAAGCCAAACAAAAGAAAATCGGTGCTACCTGACACGGAACACAGGGCACGCTGCCCCACATCGTCCATCCAGGCAACAAGGAACCGGCACAGTAAGAGACGACACAATAGGTAATCACGACCTATCGCCCACAAGGAAACAACGAGCACGAGGAGAGCAACCAGCTCAACCTCAAGAGAGCTCAAAAGGAAGGGACCTTCGCCACGAAGGTCGCCACAATGCGCAACACAGCACCAAATGCTATGGTAGAGCACCACCAGCCCGAGCAACCCATGGAAAACAGAGGAAGAAGACACGCCATAGGCCTCTTCCTCACACGAAAGAGAAAACAGCACACAAGGCTAGCACTCACACAAAAGGCACAGCCAGCCGAACACCCACTACACTCACCAGACCACCATCTGGGAGAGCAAGTAGGGCGTGAGAAGCAAAGCAAACCACCCGACCATGGGGACACACGAAGTCCCACCAGCGCAGCCGAGAAACTCGACAACGAACAAGAAGACAACCTGGCCAGCACCACGGCCGGACACACGGTCAAAGGCACCACACCTTGACCGACAACACCCAAGCAGACTGTCACACAGACAGTCTGACCGGAAACAACGATGGCTCATCCCTACAGAGAGAGAGAGCAGCGAAGACCAAAACAACACAGGGCAGCACTGTGGAGAACCTCCACCGAAAGCGCCAAGAGCCGTCCTGGGAGAACCTCACCAGAACGTAGCCCAACCAAACGACACACTTCAAACCATAGGGGCAACACAATGGTAGCCCAAAATGAACACCGAGCACTCCTAGGAAGAACCTCTGCCAGAATCAACAAAGGGGCAATCCTGGGAAGAACCTTCACTAGCACGCATAACCCAAACGGCCAACAACACGGACCATCAGAGAAAACACTGCAGCAAGCAGAACTGCAGAAGCAACGCAAGTAGGTCCTGGGAGAACCTCCACCAGAACCACCAAGGCACCGCTCTGGGAAAACCCACCAGAACGCACCAACCAAATGGACAGCACACCTCAGACCCTGAGGTAGCACAGCAACAGACAGAAGCGAGCACAGGACAGTCCTAAGAGAAACCCATACGAGGACAACAGCAAACCGTTCTGGGAAACATCACCAGAACACAGAGCAACCAAGCGATGCACCTCTACCTCGAGGGCAACGCAACAACAACCAGAAACGAGCACAACACAGTTCTGGGGAAACCTCACTTCCACCAGAACCAACAGAGAAGAACTCCGAGAGCAACTCACCAGAGTTCACAACTAGCCAGCACAAAGCCGACAATAACCACAGACAGGTGTAGCTATGCTCAACCAGCGGTGCAACATGGCACACAAGCATCTGCTTAGCTCGAGCAAAGACGTCGACTGAGCAGAGCACAGTGCACAACGGCACACAGGCACGCGAGGCCAAACACACAACCAATACAGTAAACACCCCAACAACAAGGGGACAGCCAATGAGGCAAGGACACCTTCGACCGGCTCCGCAGACCACAACCCTGCACCGGTGAAGGCCACACCACACGTAGGCTCTCTTAGCCTTCGCGACACACCTACACAGATGTGAAGGCCGACGACGAACTCAACCACAGCATGAGCGAACCAGCAACCACACTCCTAGCACACTCACCCAGCAATAGTAGCAACACTCTCCTACAGCTCACACTTGAACCCTGCTGGAAAGCAAGCCTCCTGCAACAAAGAACCAATTGCTCACACCTAACAACAACTCTACACGGACGGGCTAGCAGCGTACTAGTACCTTTCTTTGGGACTGCCATAGTTATTAACTTATTGCAAATCATGTTGGACCCCTGAGCTCTGATACCACTGTAACGACCCAACCCCCCCGACCCCCCGCTAGGGACCCTAAAGGTCGCGCCGCCACCCACTGATCCGAAGACTCAGAATAGTTAGAATTTAGTCCAGTGAGATAAGCAATGAATTCAAATAACTATAACAGAAAGTTCGTACAATAATAAGGGAATTATGTACAACATGTCCCAAATAAAAGTACAGGTACATAAAGAAAGGTGCAGTTCTTAAGGGGCATACCCCGAGGACTTGCAAAAAGGCAACTCTCGACTCACTCCTATACAAGCACTCATGCTTACAACTCACACTACTGGCAACACACGGTGTACAAACTGCCACCATAACCGTCCGGCAACAAACGCCTACGACAGCGAGTCCCTACCTGAAAAGAGTAGGGGGGTGAGCCTCGCGAACAAGGCTCAGTAGGTATAACCAGTCCCTTACCAACCAGAGCAACAGGAACTCCAAGAAAGCGGAAGCAAACTACTCTAGAAAGAAATAAAGTGAAAAACACCTAGTGTAGAGTACTACAAAGCAGCGGAAAGGATTAATGCCACGACTCACAACTAGGGTCGGGCCAGACACGACTCCCGCAGAACCAGCAGACTTAAACATAATGCGGAAGCAACCCTCGGCACGCACTTGCCGAGACAAGAAGCTCTCGAAACACCGGAGCAACCACGTGAGACCAGAGTCTCATGACACAAGCACCAACATCCCAGACCTCCACGAGGTCCGGAAGGAACAACCAGGTGTCACCACGAGAAACACTGAGCAACCACGTGAGAACGACGTCTCACCACAAGCACAGCCACCTCGGTCCTCCACAAGGTTGAGGGCCCACAAGCAGAACCACCCTGAACCCCGAACACGCTGCGAGGTCAGGGAACTACACACGCCAGTGCCACCAAGGATGGCACCAAGGAGCAGGTTACGGAAACAGTGGTCGGAGGCCTGCACAAGACACCCCGAGAGAACCCGCAATGCGGAAACCACCACAGGCACAAGCCACCAAGGCCAAACCGACAACACCCACGAAACTAGACATGGCTAGGCTATAACCACCGTGCAGGCTAGGGCGACGAGACTCACTTAGAAACAACATGAGAAACTCCATCACAGCAAGAGAACCAAGACACCACCACAGGCACCTAAGAGGAGGACCCAACGTCCACACCTCCAACTTTCCAGCCGCTGACTCCTACCTACAACCTCCCCGGTAGAGTGAGGCTAGTGAGCCACAGTGGAGAACACACACAACCAACCACATCCCGGCCGAGCTGTGGCCCCATGCCTGACTTCCCTGCGTGGCTCCAGAACCAACGCAGAGCGAGGCAGTGAGAAAGGACTTGCTGGTCTGCACCGAAAGAGTGCCACAACAACCTCGACGACCCAGACCCAGCTAAGAGAGCTCTACAAATGACTCTACGCCATTGTCCCCACCGTTTTCCCCTCTGCTACCAGTGTCACGCCCGACGCAGAATATTGGAGCGCGAAGGCAGTTGCAAGAAAAGGGTATAGAGTGAGTACTAGACATAAAACCATTGCACCTTGAATAACACTAAAGCAAGTCTTTCACATTAATGACTTTTCAAATGTCTAATTACAACCACTAATATCAGAGCCATTCTATAGGGCCCAATTACATTGCATTAAAAGGAAATAACTAACTACAACTCTAAGATAACATAATGACTCGAGGGTACTCTTGGCTTCACTCTTGGTCATTCCCTTCCTCGTGAGTGTATGTGTCATCCTCGGTCTCACCTGAGAACACAACATCAAATAACGTAGGGTGAGCGATAACGCCCAGTAGGACTTAAATCTCAGGATCAAGCAGGCTTAAAATAATTAACAAGTTTAATGGCAGAGTATTTAAAGATAGCAGGTATAAGAGAGTCAAAGTATAGCAAGAGATAGCACAACAGGTAACAGGATATCACAATAGCACGAGATCGAGTATAGTTTACAAAAATAGCACAAGTATCGAATATAGCACGAATAACAAGATGGCCATAGCACAACTAGCACAAGTATAATAATAGCACGACGAGTATAGCACTTGTTTGTCATTCTAGACATCGAGAGAGTATAGCACTTGTTTGTCATTCTAGACATCAAGAGAGTATAGCACATTTTGTGTTTTGATTGTCATATAGATAGTCGAGATAGATAGCACTTGAGTGTAATGCCAAAAACTCTGATCATTTAACTCCCATGGGCACTAGCACTTTCGGGCGCACATCCCAGGACCAGATCGGGCCCTTTATATATTGCCAGGCATTGGTTATATTGTTTATCTTTAGACAATCAGTCAATGGCCAATATAGAGTACCAAGAAGTAGATGAGAGCACTAGATGAGTAGACGAGATAGTAGAGTGAACGTGAATAGATGAGCGAGTAGAGTACAGACGAGAACTAGTGGACATTGCACGTAATGTGACGAGTAAACAGGCCATAGTAACAGTTGCACAACACGCACACTTGGTGTTGGCAGTCAGGTAGAACTCACGATCTTCCCGCTGGGCATGTTGTGCACACGTCCAGAGGTTCGACGTGATTCAAGGTAAGAGTGAACTTCTAATAGCCGTTTGGATCATGTGGATCCCTCAAGGTGTAATGGGTGTTAAGGTACAACCGGCTCATCGACCATGTGGGAATCCATGATCAGAGGAGACTTACGGAGGCCTTGTGCAAGGGTTCACTAGTCCGGCGAAGGGAATATCCGATGGAGAGTTCACCACAAGCCAAGTAAAGTGTGTATATAAGAACAGGTGCTCGACGTTCTAGAGGAATTCAAGAACAGTGGAGCGTCGATATCGAGATATAAACCACGCAAGAAACGAATACAAGTCCGTTAAAATAGGGCAGTTTATATACTTTATTGCAATAAATTACCAGATACATTATGAGATATTTTATGCCAGATTTCAGCCATATATGGATGGTTCACGTGTGTGCATGTGTAAGAGAAATCATAGATAGAAATAAGTCGTGAATATGTATTTTAAATCATTCAATGTAGCTCCATTTTTAAAACAAGTTTTTACTGGGGGGTATAACTGTAAAAAGGTGTAAGAATTATTTAGAAAGCGACAGAAATAATTTTTATGGGTTTTCATCAAAAACCTGTGAACGCGACATAAGCCAATGAGGGTCGCGACAGGTACTAGGCAGATCGGGACAGGAGCATGTAAGGATCGCGACAGGGCTTGCGAATCAGGTACTGGAAACGCGACAGCTTACCTGTCGCCTTCTTGGTCGCGACAGGTAGGCTGTCGCAATCGGACCCCAGAAGGCGACATATCGGGCAGTCGTGATCTGGTGGTCTACGCCTGACTCTGACAGGAGTCAGACCAGACATTGGATTGCGGACCAGAACATTGAAATTTTGATACATGGTCGTTTAGAAAATCATAACTAATTATATACATGATGAAAAATCATGAAACCAGTGGCAAATGAAACTAGACATGCGAGAGTACTTCCAGTAAATAGGAATTTGAGAGAGAGCATGGATTGAACATAGTTTGATCATGAACAATAACGAGTAACACAGAACACGATACATAGAGCAAGATTGATTTAATTCGAGCAACATGCTCAACAAAAATTAGGGCTTTCAGGGGCAAAAGATCCCTAACAACATGAAGTATCTACAGTAAAAATTTCGTAGCATGGGATCAAGTATAAATAGAGTTTAGAATTAAACATGATGTCTCGGGGTTATCATGTTTGCAGATCTTCTAAAATCAAGAACAAAAGATTGGCTAGATGGAAAATTATGAAACAAGAGGGATTTTGTTCCTGGTGATTGGAACTATCTATAGATGGATTTGATTTGGTTTTGCTTGTGAGAATGCCTACCTTTGACTCGATTTATCTTCTAGGGCTTAGAACTCCAAGAACGAAGGAAGAAGCTTGATGGATCTTCCTCTCCTCAATTTCTCCTCCTCCTTGGCCTCTTCTCCACCTCCAAGAACCCCTTTGCACGAGCTAGGGCCGGCCATGAGGATTTAAGAGGTGTATTTATATAAATACAAATTCCTATTCCTACTACTACTCAAATTCCTCTTAATTATGAGATTTCCTAACTCTACCTTTCCTCTCTTGCTTTCCAATCTCTAATTGGGTTAGGATAGTATCTAAATTCGTGCTAGACTATATAGGGTAGGTTTAGGAATCCAATTCCAACTATAATTGCCACTTTTATTGCTTTAATAACCCCTTTCCAATTAGGAGATAATTAAACTCCGAATTTAGGGTATTTTCTTATTATTCTCCCTTTGTAAATTCATATTTTGACCCAATAAATTCTAGATGGTCCATTAAGCAAAGCCCATTACTCTTTTCCATTTAATGAGTTTTATTTAATGCTCTTTTCATTTAAATATCCATTTAGCTAGGTTTTAATTCTTTATTTAAATTTTTATTTTTCTGAAAAATTCAGGTTGCTACAACCAGAGTCCGTGACTCGAGCAAAACCCACCGCCCGGATAACTCCCTCTAACAGGTGCACAGGGACCGGGGGTCCCAAGTAATGGTAACAACCTGTCTCGTGGACAAGCCCTCAAGTGCCTAGCACAGGGCGAAAGAGAACTGGCGGGGCAATCACCATAGAAACCAGCACAGCTGGCTTGTAACCAAGACAAGCCCAGCAGGTACAGGCACACACGACACACCTCTCGGGAACCCCCAGAAGGACCGTCGGCCAACCAAGGCACAAACCACGGCCAGAAATGTAGGCAACCAGAACGCGACCACAGGGGCGTCACCTTCTGAACAAGAAGGTGACGACCAACATGTCGCCACCAGGTCGCAACGACCACAGTGCCACCTTCTGATCTGAACGCGACGTATCGACCCGTCACGTTTAGCATCAGAAGGCCGAACCCCAAAGCAGGTCAGCAGACCCACAGCCAACAAACACCAAAGCCAGAAGGCGATGAGAACCCCATCGCGACTTGAAGGAAGAACGCGACATGGATCCTATCGCAACCAGAAAGCGACACGAAGGGTGTCACCTTCAGATTCAGAATGCGACATATCGAACCGTCGCATTCCTCATCTGAAGGCAGGGCCCTTTGGGAAGAACCACCCCAAGGCCCACACCCCAAAGGGCCACAAGGCCAAAGCCCCAAACAGGAAGACTAGCCTAGTGCCAAGTTGGTGAGACCTCCCTCTAACCAACTTGAACACGAGCCATCCTCCGCCACGATCGGAAATAGGAACTGAAGGGTAGAGGGAAACGCGACGGCCAACCTGTCACCACCAGAATGTGATAGGTTGCACGTCACCTTCTGTCTGGTGTCGCGAAAACTAACCTGTCACGACCATAGATAGAAGCCCAAACCAAGCAATGGGGCCATCCCATGGTCCCACAAACTACATAACCTCCTCCAAACAAGAGAGGGAGGGGATCACACTAACAAGGAAGCTAAAAGTGACTCGAGCGGCACCAATGCCACCTCTCCTCACCCACAAACCATGAGAACTAAGCTAAACACGTAGACGGAGCACCACCGACAAGCATCCACCCGTGCGAAATCACAAGGGAACTCACGAGCACGGGAAGGATTGCCCAAAACTAAGCTCCATCTACTCTAACAAGGAAGGGAACAAGAAATCCCTAATGGTAAATGAAGAACCGAACCCATATAGGCCTTCACGATGGCTCGGCCACCTCCTCCTCGCTCCACAATGCCGCTCCACTGCTCCGCCACGAGCTCGCCAGTGCCTCCACGCTCTAAAATGCCTGAGAAGGAGGGAGGGAGCTCCCCCACCTCGGAGAGGAGAGGAAGGAGGAGAAAGAGAAAGAAGGAGAAAGAAAGGAGGGTCTACCACCTTAAGGCCTCGGAACTGAGGTCGCGACAACATAGGCATCGTGTTCTCAACCAAAACGTGACAACCACCTTGTTGCGTTCTCAAATGTTTCGACAGGACTTCTGATAGGCAGACAACCTCCAGACCACGTGTCACACATGCAGGCGTCCCAGGTGAACGCGAAAACTGGCACGTCGCCTTCACACACATGCTGCGGACACGTGGTACATGTTGGGTTGAGTGTGTTTTGGAATTTCCTAAAGTTGTATTTTAATGATAACCAATGAACATCACTCATACTTTGATTTTGATGATGACATATTGTGATTTTGATGATGATATGTTGAACATGTTATACATTCTATACATAACACAACAATGCTTAAACAACATGTTTTTGATGTTTAATATCTCATATTTTAATGATAATATCTTGTACTAATGATTTATGTGTTAAATTTACAGGTGTATATAGATTTTGTCATGGTAGTGTCGACACACCCACTACTGGTGTCGACACAGGGTTTCAAACCCTAAGGCAAAATGATGAAGAAAAGGTCAAGTGTGTCGACACAGCCTCAAGTGGTGTCGACACTAGTCCCAATTCCCGAGAACCTAGTTGACATGTCTATACTGTGTGTCGACACAGCCTCAAGTGGTGTCGACACTAGATCCAGTTCCCAGAAGACCTGTTTGTCAGTTCTGGACAGTGTGTCGACACAGCCTAAAGTAGTGTCAACACTAGTGACTCTTCCCAGAGAACCAATTCTGCCAGTTTGGGACAGTGTGTCGACACACTCCTTGAACAGGTCGATACACTTTGGATGAAACTCAAAATCGTGAATTGATTTGGACACATGGCAACTTGGGGTACAAGGGGATCTGCCGAGGTTTTTGTGCCCACATACCCTAAGGCTCTTTATAGACATATGGAGCTATAAATACCCATCCCCTTTGGACTCCAAAGGTATCCCACGCACGACAAGAGCCAAGAGTATTCTGCAAGAAGGGAAGAAGAGCGGGAAAGAGGCATCTGCATCCAGAGGAGCATAGCAGTGCCGCCAAGGGGAGAAGAAGGAGAAGAAGAGGAGGAGCTCGAGATTGCAGGAGTGCTGGTCCAGAAGGAGATCCAGCCTAGTTTGTATCTGGTTAGAGTGTCAATTTCTCTAGGAATCTGTGTATGTGTTCTACACAGATCTCCCAATTCTATTTGTCTCTACCATTTCTATTGTATTGAGAAAGATCGTGCTAGATGATCTATTCTCTAAGTGTGCTTGGTCTAGCAGAACTTGGATCTATTGTGGTCCAGAGGTTTGAGTACTTTGTACTCTGTTTTGGAGCCCCAGTGCTCTGGGTTGGAGCCATTGTGCTCTGGTGCTTGAGCCGTGGTGCTCAAGGGCTTGTGAGTTTGCTGAATTCACAAGTGGTCTTTGGAGTAGGTCGTTGTGCCTATCTCCTGGGTTTCTTTGAGTTGTTGAACTCAAAGAAGTTAGAGTCGTCGTGCTCTAGTTTGTACTGCACTTGTGCTAGTGGTTCCTCTATTGTGAGGAGGTGGACGTAGGAGACACAAGTTGTGTTTTCCGAACCACCTTAAAAATCTTCAGTGCACTGTGGTTTGTTGTGTGGTTTGCTGTTCTTATTCACTATTCTAACACACCACACTTGAGTCTGATCGAATTGTGTGTTTTACTTATTTTAATTCCGCTGCCATTCACACAATTTCTTAGTTCATTTACCAAAGTCATCTATCTGATCCCCAACAACTGGTATCAGAGAAGGTCAGAGTCAATTCTATACTCTGAGGTGCTTTGGTGAATTTTCTGTATCTCAGATTTTGATTACTTGCTCAAATTACTGTGTAATTTGGTTTGATTATTTCTATCATGGACTCTAGAGGTTTTGTTGCTGAAGGTCATTTAATCAATAGGCCTCTATTTTTTGATGGTACTGACTATCCTTACTGGAAGAATAGGATGATGGTTTTTCTTAGGGCACAGAACTATGAAGTATGGAGAATTGTTGAAAAAGGACCAAATGAAGTCACTGGAGATGAAGATCAATGGTCCAGGGAGCAGATCAGAAGGGTCACCCTGAACTACAATGCCATGAACATGCTGCAATGTGCCATCCATCCAAAGGAATATTCCAGAATTTCCATGTGTAAGTCTGCCAAGGAGATGTGGGATAAATTAGAATTGCTTTATGAGAGCACATCTCAGGTCAGGGAGACTAAGGCTAACATGTTAGTTACTGAATATGAATTGTTTATCATGAAATCTAATGAAACTGTATCTGAGATGTTTTCTAGGTTCATGGTCATTATAAATGGACTTCGAGCCTTTGGTAAGGAATACACAAATGAAGAATTGGTAAGAAAAATCTTGTGCTCATTATCTTCTGTATGGCACACTAAAGCAACTGTCATTGAAGATTCAAAGGATTTATCCAAAATCACATTGGATGAACTCATTGGATCATTAATGACATATGAGTTAAGCCTTAAGAGATCAGAAGAACACATGCTAAAAACAAAAACCATTGCTCTTAAAGCTTCATCTAGTAATAAAGGAAAATCTAAAGAAAATTCTGAGTCTGAGAAATCTGAATCTGATAATGATAATCTTGCTTTCATCACTAGACAATTTAAGGCATTTCTGAAATCAAACAAGAAGAATTTTGGTAATTAGCAAAATGCCATGTCTAGTAAAAAGAAACATTTCTCTCATGCTGATCATAAGAGAACTGATGAAATTCCTGTGTGTTATAGGTGTAACAGATCTGGACATATGAAGGCTGATTGTCCAGAAGGTAAGAAGGAAAAGCACAAAACCCACAAGAAGGAGTTTCACAAAAAGAAGAACAAGGCCATGGTGGCTACATGGTCAGATGATGAAAGCTCAGACTGCAATGAAGAATTCTCAAGTTCAGAAAGGAATGAAATCTGCTTCATGGCTGGAAGCAGTGAAGAACAGGTAGATATATCCTTTGAACTATTTACCATTGATGATTGGCAAGAAGAATATGGTAATTTAGTTGAAAATCTTTCTGATGTTAGAAAAGAAAATAAATATTTGAAGAGAAAAATTGAAAGCATTCTTCATGATACTTCATCATCTGAAAAGATTTTTGAATTGGAAGCTCAAGTTTCAGATCAAATCAAAGAAAATGATGAACTGTTGATCTTTGTTGATAATCTCAAGTTGAAGATTCAAAAATTAAACAAAGAACTTATTAATTATATTAAGAAATTTGAAGAAAAAGAAAAGGAAAACCATGAAAACTTGAATCAAATTGAAAAACTCAATCTTTGCATCAAGGAAAAAGAAGACATCATCAAGAACTTCACTCAATGGAAAGACAATCTGAATGCTCTACTTGGAGTTAAGATGAATTCAAATAAGTATGACTTAGGTTTTGAACCACAAAATTCAAAGAAAACTGAATCATCACTAAAGAAAACAAAATCATCAAAAATTCCTTTAATAAAATTTGTTAAGGCAAGCTTATTGAAAACAAAGGAAAAATACAAAAACAAAAAGAACCTGAGAGGTCGACACATACCCTACCTAGGTCGACACATACTATGCACAGGTCGACCTATCCCAGTCAGAGGTCGACCTACCCTTCTTATAAAAATCACAAAAACTTCAAACCAATCAATAATCATGTTTCTCAAGGAAATTGGAATGTTTTCTCCTCTTACAATTCAAGATGGAATAAGTCTTGGAACCAAAGGTACAATGGTAACCAATGGTTCAATCCTTATTTCTATCATTCATCTTTTCCTGCATATCAACAGCAATACATGCCAAGTTTTTCATAGTGAAACAAATCAACTAAGAGGTATAATGTTTAGAAAATTGAAAAACAAAAAGTTGAATCTTCTGTTTCAAAAACCACTGTGAAGAAAAATACACAAATTTGGGTTAGAAAGGATTTGTTATCTCTTCTCACTCATGATGTTGGTACCAATCTCATGTGGGTACCAAAAACTTTTCTTGTCTAATTTGTTATATGCAGGAAAACCGTGCATCCAATTCCAACAACATCTGGATTCTTGACAGTGGATGCTCACGGCACATGACAGGAGACAGAAATAAATTTTCATGCTTGATTGAAAAGGAAGGTGGATCAGTCATCTTTGGAGGTAAGAATAAAGGAAAAATAATTGGCAAAGGAAAAATTGGTAAGTCTTGCATTACCTTAAGTGATGATGTTTGTTTAGTTGAGGGTTTGAATTACAACTTGCTTAGCATTAGTCAATTGTGTGACAATGGTCACAAGATTCTGTTTGAACATGATTCATGCAAAATAATTGACTCCTCTTCTGAGCAAATTAAATTGATTGGAAAAAGAGAAAATAATGTTTACATGATTGATTTGTGTGATACTTCTTCTTTAAATGTTTGCTTGATTGCAAATAAAAATGACACTGCTTGGTTGTGGCACAAAAGATTGGGTCATGCTAGTTTCACAACCATTAATAAACTCATAAGAATGAATCTTGTAAAAGGTCTTCCTGAATCTTTCCCAGTCATTGACAATCCTGTTTGTGGGATATGTGCTCAAGGAAAACAGACAAGAAAATCTTTTAAAGTGTTCAATGAAGTACTTACATCTAAACCACTTGAGTTGCTTCATATGGATCTTTTTGGTCCAACCAGAACTCAAAGTCTTAGTGGTAATAGATATGGCTTTGTGATCATTGATGACTTTACAATATATACTTGGGTCTTATTCATATCCCATAAAAGTTATGCATGTTCAGAATTCAGGAGATTTTACAATTCTGCCTTAGTGGGTTTATCTTTCAAACTGAATTCTATTTTGACAGATCATGGGGGTGAATTTGAAAACAAATCATTTTTTGATCTCTGTACTGAACTGAAAATTCTCCATAAGTTTTCTTCCCCTAGAACTCAAGAACAAAATGGAGTTGTAGAAAGAAAAAATAGAACTCTTTTAGAAATGGCCAGAACTATGCTGATTGAAAGTAAACTGTCTAAATCTTTTTGGGCAGAAGCTGTAAATACAGCTAATTTCATTTTGAATAGAGCATTAGTAAGACCAAAGATCAGAAAAACCCCTTATGAGTTGTTCTAGAATAAAAAGCCAAGTGTGTCATATTTCAAAATTTTTGGTTGCAAATGTTTTGTTCACAATAACAACAAAGAAAATCTTGATAAATTTGATGCAAAAAGTTTTGAATCAATCTTCCTAGGTTATTCTGAAACTTCAAGAGCATACAGAGTTTACATCTTGAAAAATAAGACTATGGAAGAATCTCCACATGTCCTTTTTGATGAAAATTTGCAAAAGATTGACATTTTTGATTTGTGCAGAACTCAAAAATGTGATGATGAAGATGAATTTCTTGAACATCCATCTACAAATCTTGAAGATCAAGAAGTGCCAAATGTTCATGAGGTTCTAGAAATGCCAACTTCAAGTAATTGAGGTAATCATGTTCCTGAAAATCATGCAAACTCTGAGGTAATTTTTCAACCCAGATTTTTAAGAGATCATCCACTTGAAAGCATTGTTGGTAATTTGCAAGATGGAATAAGAACCAGATCATCTTTTCATTCTGTCATAGTTGAAGATTCTTTGGCACTACTTTCCCAAATTGAACCCAAAAATGTTGATGAAGCTTTATCTTATGAAAACTGGATAAATGCTATGCATGATGAGCTTCATCAATTTGAAAGAAATCAAGTTTGGGATTTAGTACCAAAACCTTTAGATTTAACTTCTGTCATAGGAACTAGATGGATTTTTAGAAATAAATTGAATGAATCTGGTCAAATTGTTAGAAATAAAGCTAGACTTGTTGTTCAAGGGTATAACCAAGAACTTGGTATTGATTTTGAAGAATCTTATGCCCCTGTAGCAAGACTTGAAGCTGTTAGAATATTCTTGCATTTGCTGCTTCTTTGAAATTCAAAGTCTTTCAAATGGATGTCAAGAGTGCTTTCTTGAATGGTTACATAAAAGAAAATGTCTTTGTCAAACAACCCCCTAGTTTTGAAAATGAAAATGTTCTCAATCATGTTTTTAAACTCAATAAGGCTCTATATGGTCTTAAGCAAGCTCTAAGAGCTTGGTATGACCGGTTGAGCTCCTTTCTTGTAAATAAAGGTTACATAAGAGGAAAAATTGATCAAACTTTATTTACAAAAACTACAAAAAATTATTTTATTGTTGTTCAGGTTTATGTTGATGATATCATTTTTGGCTCCACAGATAATAATTTGTGTAATGAATTTGCCCATCTTATGCAATCTGAATTTGAAATGAGTTTAATGTGTGAACTTACATTCTTTTTAGGTCTGCAAGTACATCAAACTCCCGAAGGAATTTTTCTGAGTCAAACAAAATATGTCAAGGAGTTGCTCAAGAGGTTTGACTTCCAGAATATCAAGCCATCCATCACACCAATGGCCACAAGTGTAAGACTTGAGAGTGATGCTTTTGGTAAGCCTGTTAATGCTAAACTTTACAGAGGTATGATTGGATCTCTTCTCTATCTAACTACCTCTAGGCCAGATATTCAATTCAGTGTCTGCATGTGTGCCAGATTTCAAGCAAATCCTAAAGACAGTCACATGTCTGTGGTTAAAAGAATTTTCAAATATCTTCTTTCTTCATGTGATTTGGGTCTTTGGTATCCTACTGGGTGTAAATTAGACTTGATTGCATATAGTGATGCTGATTATGCTGGGTGCAAACTTGATAGAAAAAGCACTAGTGGGTTGTGTTTACATCTAGGAGGGTGTCTTATTTCTTGGGCTTCCAAAAAGCAACATTCTGTAGCTCTTTCAACTGCAGAAGCTGAGTATGTTGCCGCTGGTAGCTGTGGTACCCAAGTCCTTTGGGTCAAACATCAACTTCTACATTATAATCACACATTAGGTTGCATTCCCATTCTTTGTGACAACACAAGTGCTATAAATCTGTCCAAAAATCCTATTCAGCATTCCCGCACAAAACACATTGACATTCGGCATCATTTCCTTCGAGATGAAGTCTCAAAGAATTCTTTTGAACTCCACTTCATTGACACAGAAAAACAAATTGTAGACATTTTCACTAAGCCTCTTGCAGAACCTAGATTCACTTCCTTAGACGGGAACTTCGTTTATGCAAGTTTTCACATGTCTGATATCTGCATCTCATCTCTTTGTAAAAATAAAGGCCATTCTCTCTTGCAAATAAATTCCTACTTCACAGTTGCATTGAGATTCTCGGTATATCAAATAGTGATTTGAAGAAAGGCAAGTTCGGCTTGTCTGGACACTTTCACTATGCGTGAGTATATGTCTCCGCCAAGTACCAAGATTCCTTTTATGCAATTGTTGAGGGGGAGTATTTTTTGAGGGGGAGTCATTGTCTATTCTCACTCATTCTTTCTTGACAATTGTTGTCTACTCTGAGCCTCAATCATCAGAATGTTTGAGTCATTGTGCTATTTTCTTATGAGAGAATTAAGACATTGAAACTAAACTCATTGTGCATTTAGTTTAATTTCAAAGATTCATTATCATTTCAAGGTTAAGCAATCTTAATACTGAATGTTTTTAAAATGATTTGCAAAACACTATTATAGGCACATGAGTGGCTTTAATATTTCACATGTGTATGTTTAAGCTTCATTTTTACCACATGTTAAAAATAATTTCTCTAAATTCAGAGTCATGACTTTTCTGGCGAAAGCAAACATATTCCTGCAAAACATCAAAAGAAAAATGATCAATCTGGAAAGATACAAACAGAGCTATGCAAATTCTTGAACCACTGAGTAACCGGGCCATTTCACCTAAAAAGTGATTTGTTTCGCGTCAAAAAGTGGAAATAAAAGTTTTCAACTCTGTATAAGATAATGAAAGTTAAACCACTGAGTAATCAGGAGATCTTGCATCTAATCAATGTGATCTCTTGCACTGAAAAGTGAGATTTAACTAATTTATTCTTGTATTCTTTACCAGTTAAAAATGAAAGAAAATCAAATTGACAGGATGGAAAAGCTTAGGACCTTAACAAAGCTCATGTTTACTGAGTTTAGACTTATTATTTTACATTATGTTAAACTTAAAGCTCTTAACATCCTTGTTAAATATTTCTACTCACTCATATAGGTCACTTTATTTCACATTTGCATCATTATTTTAACCACATTCAGATCATTATACTTTACTATACTTTGTGTTGAGTGTATCTTTGTGATTAAACTTTATTGCACAATACAAAGAACACAATAAATTCTCTCATATGTAAATATCACTTTGCCTCATTTATTTTGATCATTTCTTACCATTCATTTCCTTCATTTCATTTCTTACAATCCTTGTTCCTCTCTCTTATCTTTCTTTTTGATGTTGTCAAAAAGGGGGAGAAAGTTCCTTAAAGGAGGAGAAAGTCTTTATGGGGAGAAAGTTCAAAGGGTGTACATGGTCAAGGGGAGTTGTTGCAGTTAAGGAAGTCAGGTTATTGTGAGATTGTGCATATGTTTTGTCATCATCAAAAAGTGGGAGATTGTTGGGTTGAGTGTGTTTTGGAATTTCCTAAAGTTGTATTTTAATGATAACCAATGAACATCACTCATACTTTGATTTTGATGATGACATATTGTGATTTTGATGATGATATGTTGAACATGTTATACATTCTATACATAACACAATAATACTTAAACAACATGTTTTTGATGTTTAATATCTCATATTTTAATGATAATATCTTGTACTAATGATTTATGTGTTAAATTTGTAGGTGTATACAGATTTTGTCATGGTAGTGTCGACACACCCACTACTGGTGTCGACACAGGGTTTCAAACCCTAAGGCAAAATGATGAAGAAAAGGTCAAGTGTGTCGACACAGCCTCAAGTGGTGTCGACACTAGTCCCAGTTCCCAGAGAACCCAGTTGACAGGTCTGTACTGTGTGTCGACACAGCCTCAAGTGGTGTCGACACTAGATCCAGTTCCCAGAAGACCTGTTAGTTAGTTCTGGACAGTGTGTCGACACAGCCTGAAGTAGTGTCGACACTAGTGACTCTTCCCAAAGAACCAATTCTGCTAGTTTGGGACAGTGTGTCGACACACTCCTTGAACAGGTCGACACACTCCGACTGAAACTCAAAATCGTGAATTGATCTGGACACGTGGCAGCTTGGGGTACAAGGGGATCTGCCTAGGTTTTTGTGCCCACGTACCCTAAGGCTCTTTATAGACATATGGGGCTATAAATACCTATCCCTTTTGGACTCCAAAGGTATCCCACGCATGACAAGAGCCAAGAGTATTCTGCAAGAAGGGAAGAAGAGCGGGAAAGAGGCATCTGCATCCAGAGGAGCATAGCAGTGCCGCCAAGGGGAGAAGAAGGAAAAGAAGAAGGAGATGAAGAGGAGGAGCTCGAGATTGCAGGAGTGCTGGTCCAGAAGGAGATCCAACCGAGTTTGTATCTGGTTAGAGTGTCAATTTCTCTAGGAATCTGTGTATGTGTTCTACACAGATCTCCCAATTCTATTTGTCTCTACCATTTCTATTGTATTGAGATAGATCGTGCTAGAGGATCTATTCTCTAAGTGTGCTTGGTCTAACAGAACTTGGATCTATCGTGGTCTAGAGGTTTGAGTACTTTGTACTCTGTTTTGAAGCCCCAGTGCTCTGGGTTGGAGCCGTTGTGCTCTGGTGCTTGAGCCGTGGTGCTCAAGGGCTTATGAATTTGATGAATTCACAAGTGGTCTTTGGAGTAGGTCGTTGTGCCTATCTCCTGGGTTTCTTTGAGTTGTTGAACTCAAAGATGTTAGAGTCATCGTGCTCTAGTTTGTACTGCACTTGTGCTAGTGGTTCCTTCGTTGTGAGGAGGTGGACGTAGGAGACACAAGTTGTGTTCTCCAAACCACCTTAAAAATCTTCAGTGCACTGTGGTTTGTTGTGTGGTTTGCTGTTCTTATTCACTATTCTTACACACCACACTTGGGTCTGATCGAATTGTGTGTTTTACTTATTTTAATTCCGCTGCAATTCACATAATTTCTTAGTTCATTTACCAAAGTCATCTATCCGATCCCCAACAGTACACCAGCTAACAGACAATGGGAACGCGACATGAGGGCCGTCGCCTTCTCAACTAGAAGGCGACACAGAGCACGTCGTGTTCAGAATGCGATAGCCCGATCCATCGCGATCCCAAGAAGAATACCAAGGAAGCCAAAACTCGGGATGCTACAGACAGTGGTTCCGAGTCATTTTAAGAGCTCTCTTTGTTGGTCTGAGATGCCGAGGTCAGCTGGAGTTCTTCCCGACATAGGCCAGTCAGTCCTTCTTCTCACTGCCTCGCACTGCATTGGTTCTGAAGCAACGTAGGGAGGTCAGGCGTGAGAACGCAGCTTGGCCATGCTGCGGTTTTTGTTGTGTTATGATGTTTCTGTGGCAGCTCTGTCTCGCTCTTCCGGGGAGGCGGAGGCAGGAGCCAAGTTGGCGAGCAGAGGGAGTGGCTGGTGTGTCCTCCTCTTGGCTGCTAGTGGCATGGCTTGGTTGATGTTGTTGTGACGGTGTTTCTTTACGACGTTTCCAAGTGTTATATGTTGCCCTAGCTTGCATGATGATTATAGCCTGGTCGTGCCTAGTTTCCGTAGGCATCATTGGTTTGGGCTTGTTGGCCCGTGCCTCTGGTGGTTTTTGCTTCGGTGTCCTCTCGTTTTCGTAGTCCCGTTCCATGGTGCCAGTTCGTGGTGGCACCGGCGGGTGTGGTTTCCCGACCTCGTGGTGTGTCTAGGGTCCGGGGTGGCTCTGCTTGTGAGCCCTCTACCTTGTGGAGGTCTGAGGTGGCCGTGCTTGTGGTGAGACGTCATTCTCACTTGGTTGTTGCATGGTCTCGGTGGGTGTGCCGAGGGTTGCTTCAGCTTGGTGCCCGACTCTGTTGGTTTCTGCGGGAGTCGTGTGTATGTCACGACCTTGGTTGGTGGTCGTGGTGTTGCATTGTTCTGTTCCGCTATTTTGTAGTACCCTGCTGTAGGTGTTCCATGCTTTACAGCTTTCTAGTGTAGTTTCCTATTTTCAGAGTTCTTGCTGCTCTGGCTAGTGAGGGACTGGTAATCCCTACTGGGCCTTGTTCGCGAGGCTCACTCCCCCTACTTCTTTCAGCTAGGGGCTCGTCGTTGCGGGAGCTCGGTGTCGGATGGGTTGCGGAGGCGGCCTTGGCGCCGTGTGCTGTCAGTAGCAGTAAGAGCAAGTGTTGTGAGCTCTTGTGCCTGAGTGAGTTGAGAGTTGTGCTTTGTAGGTTCTCGGGGTATGCCCCTGGACTGCACCTTTCTTCTTGTACATGTGCTTTTACTTAGGACACATTGTATAGTTGTTATATTATTATAGTTATTTAAATTCTGTACATATCTCACTAGACTATTTCTTCTAACCCTTCCGAGTCTTCAGATTCGTGGTTGGCGACGCGAACTTCGGGGTCCCTGGTGGGGGTCCGAGAGGTCGGGTCATTACAGTTGGTATCAGAGCGTGGGTCTATTGAGATTCGTAATGATGTAATGAGTAATAACTATAGCTGTCCTAAAGAAAGATACTAGTATGCTGCTGACACCATCCGACTAGTGTTAGGATTGTACTTTCAATTATTTTGTAGGTGTGCGGCTTCCCTGCAAGGTTCGTGTGCGCACTGCAGGATAGTTGCAGTTGTTGCTATGTCGCATGCATGGCGAGTGTAGTCGCTCTATGTTTTCGTGCCGTGGTGGCGTGGTTGGCGGTGGACTCATTGGCAGTGGTCTTCCTCGTGTGGAGGACGGTTGTAGGCAAGTCCAGGCGTGGTGCTCTTAGTCGTCTTCATCTCATTTGGGTGCGCGGGTTTCGCGATGGCTGAGAGAGCCTGCGTGTGGTGTGGCCTTCACTGGTGCAGAGTTGTTGTCTGTGGAACTGCTCGAAGTGTCCCTGCCTTGTTGCCTGTTCCCCTATTGTTGGGGTGTGTGCTACGTTGGTTGTGTGTGTGGTCTCATGCCTGTGCGCTGTTGTGCGCTGTGCTCTGCTCGGTCGACATTGTTGCTCGGGCTAAGCAAATGTTCTGTGTGCCGTGTTGCATCGCTGGTTGAGCGCTGCGACACTTGTCTGTGGTTGCTTGTCGACCTTGTGCTAGTTGGTTGTGAGCTCTGGTGAGGTGCTCCCGGAGTTCTTCTCTGTTGGTTCTGGTGGAAGTGAGTTTTCCCCAGAGCTGTGTTGTGCTCATTTTTAGTTGCTGTTGCATTGCCCTCTAGGTTGAGGTGCATCGCTTGGTTGCCCTGTGTTCTCGTGACATTTCATAGAACCGTTGTTGTTGTTTTGGTGAGGGTTTTCCCCAGGACTATTCTGTGCTCATTTCTGCTGCCTCAGGGTCTGAGGTATGTTGTTGTTTTGGTTGGTGTGTTCTGGCGGGTTTTTCCAGAACTGGGCCTTGGTAGTTATGGTGGAGGTTTTCCCAGGATTGATTTGTGTTGCTTCTACGGTCCTGCTTGCTATGGTGTTCTCTCTGAAGGTTTGTGTTGTTTGGTCATTTGAGTTGTGCGTTCTGGTGAAGGTTCTTCCTAGGATCGCCCTTTGTCATTTCTGGCAGAGGTTCTTCCCAGGAGTGCTCTGTGTTCGTTTCGGGCCACCATTGTGTTGCCCCTTGTGAACGTGTTTTTCGTATCAAAACACTCCACAAAGAGATAATTAAAAAAAAGAAAAGAAATTTAATAAATGAAGCATGAAAGAAGAAGAAAGGAGGAAGAAGTGTGTGTGTGCACAATGATGGAGTGTTATCTCCAGGTACGCGAGGGTATCGAAGGAGTGAGTGAGAGGCGGAGGAAGTACTTACCTTCACCGAAAGATCGTGGGAGTTGAGATTGTGGTGGGTTGACTTCTACGTCTTTAACCGGCCGGCCGGTAGAGAAGACTTTAGCTTGATGGTTACCTTGCAAAAGAGGAGAAAACACACAAACAATTGAAGCAATAAATTAGTTCTAGTGGTGTAGTATGAAACTCAAAAGAATGTATGAAAACGCAATTGCATGGGCTTGAACACACCTTGTGAAGGTGGTGTTAAACCCCTAAAAAATAAGGTGTGGAAGAATGAAGTGTATGCATTTGTGAAGTGATGAGTGAATGAACTAAAAGCAATGGAATAAAATGAAGAACTAAAAGTGAAAGGAAAGGAGAAAATGAGAGTTGGTGAAGTGAGCCCGCTGACGGAGATGAGGGAAATGGAAGAAGCCTGATGATCAGTTTATCCCCATGTAATTTAAATTAATTACATATTTATTTTTGTGATTAACAACACTATAATATAGTTTAATCTATCATATTTTCTATGAGATTTGAGTACAGGAAATGAAACAAGGAATAACAAGCTAAATGGGTAAGTATTATTTACTCTATAGCAATGTAAGTTCAAGCATGAAATTTCTCTAAGTACACAGATTTTCTGTATGCTGTAACGACTTCCCTCTCTTGCATAACGATTTGCTAAGTGATCGCATCGATCTCACAACGATTCGCTAAGAAAGCATAACGATTTGCTTCCATAACGATTCGCTAAGTGATCGCATCGATCTTACAACGATTTTCTAAGAAAACACATCGACTTGGTTCACAACGATTTGGTCTTCGCATCGATTTGATAAGTGAGAACAACGATTTGGTCTACGCATCGATTTGATAAGTGAGAACAACGATTTGCTCTCACAACGACTTGGTCTTCGCATCGATTTCATAAGTGAGAATAACGATTTTCTCTCAGAACGATTTGGTCATCGCATTGATTTGATAAGTGAGAAAAATGATTTGCTCTCACAACGATTTCTTAAGTGAGCACAACAATTTGCACTCACAACGATTTTAGTTGCACAACGATTCGTTAAGTCTTATAATGACTTGATCCTTGCAACGATTTGACATGTTACACAATGACTCTGTCACTCTAACGATTCGTTTAGTTACATAATGACTTAGTCGACGTAACGATTCGATACAGCAAACAACGATTTGCTCACATCATTTTGTCTCTGACAACTTGCTCATAACGATTTGCTTATAGAGTCATAACGATTTGTCTATATAACGATTCATATGTGCATCGGTTTGCTTATGAGTGCACAACGATTTACATGGATAACGACTCCTTTGCATAACGATTTCATAAGTCATGCATGTAACGATTTCATGGAATATAATGATTTGATATTTGAACTCATTTTTGAATATGTTGAAAAGTCAAAATCTTCACGTTTATCTTTCTGACAAGCATGCATTTATTGCGACTAAATGTATCATTGCAGTACATGCAAACGATATCTTCTATTTTCGTGGTTATTTTGTAAACATCTTTTTAGAAGAATAGAATGGAACTTCTATTTTTATATAAAATCATTCTAACATTAACTGACAACAAGAGACAGCCTAGCTATCTATTGTTTTAGCATTTAATGTGTGCAGGTCTCTGATAGCGCACCTCAATACAACGTTGGACAATATGGAAGATAACGGATATCATAGAAGATCCTTTCTCTTGTTGCGTGCATGGAAAGCTGAAGACTGTTGAACAAGAAGCTCTATAGTGACATGTAGTCTAACGTAAACAAAAGCTTAGAGACAACGGGCACTTCAACGTTCAAATTTCAAATAGAAGATATATAAAGAAGACTGAAGCTCGAGAAGAAGACACCTTGAATTGATAGACAACGCTTACAACGATTTTTCCAAGTCTTCCGTGAGAAAATTGAAGAGCCAAGTTTTTTCACTCACATCTATTCTAGCTCTTGCTCTCTGAGATTAGTGTAGATCCTTGAGAGAGCTTCTAGTATTGAGAGAGATCAATTCTGTAGATCCTTTCTTTCTCAGTCTTAGCTTCAGATCTAGCATTGTATAAGCTTGATCTAGGGGTTTGTTTTCATTTCCACATTCTTATGTTCTTTTCTTCCCTTCATGTTGAAGGAAGACCTGGGGGTTCTAGGGTGTGTATTCCCTTCGTGTTGAAGGAAGACCTGGTGGTATCCAGGGTGTTGTAATTCCTCTTCGGGTTGTGAAGAGAAGACTAGCTGCGGCTGGGTGTGTAAGGGTCCATAAGGGGGACTGTATCCTTGGGTAGTGAAATCCTGAGGTATTGCTCAGGGACTGAACGTAGGACTCCTAAGGAGAGGGGATCTGAACCAGGATAAATCCTTGTGTAGTGTGCTTGCCTTTGTGTGTTTGTTGTTTACCTTTACTAACACTAACAACTATCGAAGTGTGTTTTGTGTGACTGTTTTGTGAACAGATTTTAGGTTCTAAATAATTTTAAGAATCTCATTCACCCCCGCCCCTCTAGGCTTGCTAGCTGGGCAACAACTGGTATCAGAGCGAGTCTCTTCGACAAAGAAGAAGATCCAACGATCTGAAAAGAAAAGATCAAATGGCAGCCTATGGTCACTCCGAAGGTCAGTCAGTCAACAGGCCACCATTGTTCGATGGAGAAGATTACACCTATTGAAAAACACGAATGGAGTATTTCTTACAAGGTCTCGACTATCAGATCTGGTCGATAGTTGAAGAAGGAGATCTCTTAGTCACAAATGAAAGAGATAAGTGGACTGAAGACGACAAGAAAAGGATCTCTCTAAACAGCAAAGCCAAGAGCATTCTATGTCGTGCCCTTAGTAAGAAGGAATTCAACAGAATTTCTGCCTGCAAATCCGCCATAGAAATGTTGGAAAAGCTGAGGATTACCTACGAAGGCACAGATAAAGTAAAGGAAACCAGAATAGACATTTTGGTGACTCAGTATGAAAGGTTTCAGATGCGGCCAGGAGAGTCAATAACCCAAATGTTCAGCAGATTTACAGACATCACGAATGGGTTAGCTAGTCTTGTAAAGACCTATGAAATGGGAGACATGGTAAGGAAGATTCTGAGATCTTTGCCATCTTCTTGGACTCCCAAGGTAACAGCTATAGAAGAAGCCAATGACTTGAAAAGGATGTCATTGGAGAAACTTATTGGATCCCTTATGGCCCATGAGATCAACATGGAGAGACTAGGAGAATCCTCTAGCCGAAAGAAACAGTCCAATGCTCTCAAGGCTGAGGAGGATGGATCAGAAGAATCATCAGATGAAAATGAAAGCTTAAGCAACAACGAAGATGAAGAAGCAATGCTATCAAGAAGACTACAACACATCCTAGCCAAGAAGAAGAAGTATCATTCAGGAAGAAGACATTTTAAGAAAGGAAAAGACTTCAAGAGGTCCGAAGCCAAGGATGGAAAGAAGACCGAACCAATCTGTTACGAGTGTAAGAAGCCAAGACATATCAAGGCAGAGTGTCCAAAGCTCAAGAAATCTGAATACAGAAAGAAGGAAAATTCAAGAAAACCAAGAAGATTCAAGAAGAAAGCTATGGCAGCGGCCTCGGACAACAGTAGTGACTCATACAGCGAGTCGAACTCAAGCAATGAAGAAAAAGAAGAAGCCAACTTGGCTTTCATGGCCAACACAGAAGACAAGGTAACTTCAGACTCATCCTTTTCTTCTTGTAATGATTCTGATTCAGATAACTTAGAAGAAGCCTTCAATGAACTATATTGTAAATATAGAGAAGTATCTAAATTACTAAAAGCAAGCAAGAAAAACATTGCATGCCTAGAAAATACTAATTCAGATTTAAAATCTGAAAATGAGCAAATGGAAAACATATTAGTGAACTAAAAAGGAGAAATGAATTACTGTGTGAAATTTGAAAAATAAAAATGAACAATTAGCAAATTTGGAAAATCAAGAAACTGTAAATAATTTAAAACAAGAAGTCAATACGTTAACCACAGAAAATGAAAAATTTTCAAGCACTCTAGAAAAATTTACAAACGGTAAAACTGGATTAATATTGAAAGGTGTTAGACGGTCAGGTAAAAAGAAACATGGATTAGGTTATACTCCCCCTGATAATGAAGAAACTAAAGTGTATCCTAAAATATATCCTACACCTAAATTTGTACATGAACAAGATACAACATACAAGGCAAACCTTAAATACATACCAACTGAAAAAGTAACTAAGATGTCTTGCTGTAGTCATTGCAATAAGCTAGGTCATATTAAAGTATCATGTCCTACTAAACATAAAATATGGGTAATCAAAAAGAAAAATGGTGACACTAACCAACCAGGACCCAAAAGAACTTGGGTACCTAAAGCCTATTGTCTTTATTTCAGGGAAACCTTCGAGCATCCAAGTGGTACTTGGATAGTGGATGCTCAAGGCACATGTCAGGGAACAGAAGACTATTTTCCCATCTAGAAGCTGAAGAAGGCACAGTCACCTATGGAGATAATGGAAAAGGGACTGTAGTAGGCAGTGGTTCAGTAGGCAGCAAAGGCAAGACAGTCATTGAGGATGTACTATGTGTTAAAGGACTGAAGCACAACCTCATCCGTATCAGTCAGCTGTGCGATAAAGGTCATCAGATCAGATTTCAAGAATCTAAATGCAACATTATGAAAGATGGAGTAGTCATTTATGAAGCCAACAGAGAAAAGAACCTATACGTGCTTTACCTAGAAGAACTCAAAGATCAGGATATCTATCTGGCTGCAAGCAAAGAGCAGTCAAGTGAGCTGTGGCACAAAAGATTGGGCCACTACAGTTTAAATGGCATGAGAAAGCTGATCAAGAGAAGCCTGGTGGAAGGTCTACCTAAAGTCTGCACAAGGTTGAATAGTGTCTACAGACCATGTGCAAAAGGAAAGCACACCAAGTCATCCTTCAAGTCAAAAATTGTCGTAACAACCTCTAAACCCTTAGAACTCCTTTATATGGACTTATTTGGGCCAATGAGGACCATAAGTCTTAGAGGAAAGAATTTTAGATTTGTCATTGTAGACGATTACTCTAGATTCGCTTGGGTATCCTTCATGAAGCACAAAGATGATACATACAATTTTGTAAGCTTCAGCAAGAAGGTACAGAAAGACAAAAAGTTCAGCATTGTTGGAATCCGGTCAGATCATGGAGGAGAATTCCAAAATGAGAAATTTGCCAAGTTCTGTGATGACCAAGGGATAGAGCACAATTTCTCAGCACCAAGGACACCACAGCAAAATGGAGTTGCTTAGAGGAAGAACAGAACCCTGTTGGATATGGCAAGGACAATGTTATCAGAATATGATTTGCCAAAATATTTTTTGGCTGAAGTAGTCAACACGGCATGTTACATTATCAACAGAGTGATGATCAGGCCCATCCTGAAGAAGACAACATATGAACTGTACAAGGGAAAGACGCTGAAGATCAGTCACTTCAGGACATTCAGATGTCCATGTTTCATCCACAACAACAGAAAAAGAGACATTGGTAAGTTAGATGCAAAATCGGATGAAGGTATATTCATGGGGTATGCTTCTAAACCTAAAGGCTATAGAGTATTTAATAAGCGTACTTTATTAATTGAACAATCAGTACACATCATTTTTTATGAAACTAAGCCTTCCTTGAGAGAGGAAGAAGATAGTGATATTGATGATGCAGAAGAATTGTCCAAGAAATTAAAGAATACATCTATCGAGGACAAGGAAGATCCACCTCTAGAAGACCTGCAACAAAAGGACATTTTACATGAAAATCTTCCAAGGAAATGGAGATATAAGAAAGATCACCCACCAGAAAACATCATTGGTGATCCATCTATAGGGGTAAGGACAAGAGGTAATGTAATTCCCTGTGATTATTTAGCTTTTGTCTCGCAAATAGAGCCTAGGACAGTCAATGAAGCTCTCACTGATGAATCTTGGATTTTGGCCATGCAAGATGAACTGAATCAGTTCAAGAGAAACCATGTATGGTCACTTGTTCCTAGACCATCAGATCATCCAGTGATTGGCACCAAATGGGTGTTCAGAAATAAATTGGATGAAGCTGGTGTGATCATAAGAAACAAGGCCAGATTGGTAGCTCAAGGCTATTCCCAAGAGGAAGGCATAGATTTTGATGAAACCTATGCACCTGTAGCTAGACTTGAGGCTATTAGGATTCTACTTGCATATGCATTCGCATTAGACTTGAAATTATTTCAAATGGATGTTAAATCAGCTTTTCTAAAAGATTTTATTAAGGAGGAAGTTTATGTAGAACAACCTCCAGGTTTTGATGACATTGATTTTCCGAATCATGTATTTAAGTTGCACAAAGCATTATATGGATTAAAACAAGCACCAAGAGCATGGTATGAACGGTTAAGTGCATTTTTATTAAACTATAGTTTCATTAGAGGTCAAGTAGATAATACATTATTTGTTAAGTCTAATGTCAAACATATTCTGCTTGTTCAAATATATGTTAATGATATAATATTTGGTTCTACTGATGAATCTCTTTGCAAGTATTTTGAAAAGCTCATGCAGAGAGAATTCGAGATAAGCATGATGGGGGAGCTCAACTACTTCCTTGGATTGCAAATCAAACAAGGAAAGGAAGGAACTCACATCTGTCAAGCCAAGTACGTTGCTAAAGAAATTTGGATTCGAAAATAGCAAGCTACTGTCAGCGCCTATGAGCACATCAACAAGAATGGATAGTGATAAGGATGGTAAGAAAGTCGACCAAAAGGTCTACAGAGGTATAATAGGTTCACTACTATATTTAACTTCCAGTAGACCTGACATACTGTTTAGTGTATGCATGTGTGCTAGGTATCAGGCAGACCCTAAAGAATCTCATTTAATTAGTGTCAAAAGAATTTTTAGATATTTAGCTAAAACCCATGATTTAGGTCTATGGTATCCAAAGTCATGTGAAATCAATTTAGTAGGATACTCTGATGCTGACTACGCTGGATGCAAAATAGATAGAAAAAACACCAGTGGCTGTTGTCAATTTCTGGCAGCATGTTTGATCTCGTGGTCCTCAAAGAAACAAAATTCGGTGGCATTATCTATAGCAGAAGCTTAGTACGTAGCTGTTGGAAGTTGTTGTACACAACTTCTATGGATTAAGCAACAACTTGAGGATTATGGACTTCAGATCAAGACAATTCCCCTATTATGCGACAACACCAGTGTTATAAATCTAACTAAGAATCCAATACATCATTTAAGGACTAAACACATTGAGGTTAGATATCATTTCATTCGTGATCATGTAGCATATGGTAACATAGATATTTCTTTGATTGATACTAATAATCAGTTAACAGATATCTTCACAAAGGCCTTACCTGAAGAGAGATTTACTTCTCTTAGGAGGGAATTAGGCATGTGTAAATTGTGAAAGAATCATTTGTATAAAACTGAGATATTAATATTCAGAATATCAATTATTTTCCCTCCTTGAATTTAAGCAAAATTCCAAATGTTGCCTGCTTGTTTAAATATCATTGACAGTTCGTAATTTTTAAAAGAATTTATTTCCATCGAACTGGTCATTTTGTCCTTTTCTACCATCATATCGCCTCCGTTTTGAAAAGTTACTTTACTCTTTTGATATATCCCGAAATCTGTGTGGCAACGATTCGCATCCCGCCTTCATCTCCTTCTACCTGCCTGAGGCGATACCCTATCGACTTCGGCACCGTCTCTCTGAGATTTGAAGCTCCAAACTCCTTTCCGTGAGAAATTTCTTGAGGGCTTATGTTCCTTTCCTCATCACAATCTTCCAGAAACCCTCCCAGTTCAAATCCATGGCCGCATCTGTTGTTTCCGGCAACGTCGGGGGCTATGGAGCTGAGTTCCTCACAGCAGTACAACAAGAAAGGTTCACCTCTGTGAAGGCAAAGCTCTGTGGAAAAAAAGCTGTAGATATTGCAGATTTGCAGAAGAATGGCATGGGGAATGTGATTGCTTCTATGGAGAGGATGAAGTGGTCGAAGCTGGCGACCCTATCAGAGGTAAGTTACCCAGACCTCGTCAAAGCATTCTATGTGTGCCTGAAGACGGAGGAGGACGAGTCCTTGACATCATCTGTCAAAGGTACCCAGATTAGAATCACCTATGAACTCTTGGAATCTTTATTTGGAGTTTGCACCATCGGTCATAGTGGAGTCCACACTGTGGACATTCAGGTGAAGGGGTTAGGGATTGTAGGTCCTGAGTTCAGTCTGAAGGATGGGAAATTGGACATAAACCAAATGAATGTGTTTAATCGCCTATTGCATTTCATAATCTGTCAAATCTTGGTCCCTAGGAGTGCCACCTTTTCGACTTGCATAAAGGCAGACTCAGACATGATGTTCAGGGCAATCCAGAACCAGGAGATTAACATGGCCGAGGTTATCCTGGAGCGAATGAAGTTTGCACATGCTCAAGTTTGGGACACGAAGAACAAATTGAATGTGTCATTGCCTTATGCTCATCTGCTCACCAAGATCTTTCAACATTTTGGCATTAACTTGTCTGGAGCAGTAGTAGAGAAGATGGGGTAGGCTATCCGCAGCAGGAATTTAAGGAAGATTGGATTTTTAGTTGTAAACGGTGTATGGACCAAGACATCAATGGCTGAGGGTGAGGCCATCATAGGCGAAGCCCAAGAAATCCAAGAAGTAATAGCAGTAGCACTAGCAGAAGAAACAGTAACTCCAACAGTAGCAGAACAACTAGCAGTAGCAGATGCCAAAGTAGAAGAATCTGTGGTCACTGGTAGCCTAATTGAAGAAATTCCTCCAAAGAATATTGTGCCAGTTGTAGGAACCTCTGAAGATCTAAACTCCACCACTATTGTGGCATCTATTCTTAGAGATGTGCTGGAATCCATTTCTAGCACTCAAGGGGAGCCTGAGAGGTTCAGTGAATCAGTAGCACTAGATGTCGTGGCACCAGGCCACATTGAAAAGACTATAGTGGAAGATGCTCCTGCTCAGGGGGAGCAAGATCAGGAAGATGAAGCTGTGGCATCAGGCCTCAATGACGTTCAGATGGAAGATGCCCCTATCCAAGGGGAGCAAGCAACAAAAGTCCAAAATGATGCACCTATGGAAGATGCCCCTGCTGAAGGGGAGATTTTGGGTGAGAAAGAAGGTCAGTCTTAGGGGGAGAGAACTGAAAAATCCCCAGTAAATGATTTTCAAGGAGTAACTGCCAGTTCCTCTAATTTAGATTGTCAGGATGCTCATGATGATCTTGAGGAGCCCGTTGCTAGGGCAAGTAAGAAAGGAAAGGAAGTTGCTTCAGAGATTCCTCTTCTTACAGAAGCACCATTTCAGAGGCCACAAAGACAGAGGTTTGTCATTAACCTGAAGCCTGTGATTGAAAGGTTAGATGCCCAAGGTGAAATACTTTGCTCTGTGCAATCGGATGTTAATTCTATTTTTATGAGCCAAGCTTCGGCAGCAAAAGAAATGGGCATGGTAAAGAATGCAATAAGGTGGTTGAACAAAGAAATGGGAAGCATGAAGACTCTTTTGTCAAACATTCTAAAGGAGGTAAGAGCATCAGCACCTCCTGCTCCCACACCACTTGCTCCTCAGCCTTCTGAGGATGCAAATGAAGAGATTACTAGGCCACCAGGGCCTGTTTCAGCAGAAGAGTCTAGGCCATTTGGGCCATCTACTGAAGATTTGCCATCAGGGCATGTTTCTGAGGATCCAGCAGGGCCATCAAGGCCAGTAATTGTTGATCAGGTGACAGCTAAAGAATCTGGGCCAAGAGGGCCAGCTGAGGATCTGTCTGGGCCAACCAGGCCAGTGGAAGCTAAGGTTGATCGTGTCAGGGCAGAAGACGAAGTTGTAGCTCCTGAGCCCCCAGCTCCTTCTCCCATTCAAACACCAGCCCCTCTTTCTCCACCTTCATCCTCCATAGCACCACCAGCCTGTCCATCTTTCAAACAACCACTACCCAGAAACATCTCTTCACCTACTCCATTTCCTTCATAGTCCTCTTCATCCCCCGTCTCCACCACTCACATTCATGTTCCTCCAGCCTCCTCATCAGCTGGAGCCTCCTCATCCTCTGGTCCCTCTTCCTTTGGACCAATAGATATACCTCCTTCTACCTCACATTCTTTTCTTCATCCATCTGCTCCTCCTTTCTTCATTACGATTATTCCGGAGAGTGCTCAGATTGATGCTCCCTTTCTTTGGGACATCAAAGATGAGTTTGAAGAAGCTATTCTCCGATCTGTATTGAAGGTTGGCACTCACATTCATAGGACAGGCTCTTCTAGCCTTGCTCCTAAGAAATGCAAAATAACCTCCACCTCTTCTATTTCTTCTGACCCTTTTTATCCACCTCTGTGGTTTTCTCAAACAGTGGACAACAAAAATAAACCACTCTATAGAGAATTCCTTTAGAAAGTTGCTTATGCTACTATTTTTAATCTTCCTCACCTCAATCTTATCAATCATCTTAATGTCATTTTGCCTTACTCTTATCTTTCTAAATCCAAAAAATCAAAATTCTTCTCTCTAGCTGAATCCAAAACTGAAGAGCAGTGGGCTCGGGGCCACAAGACTTTGTACAATAAGTTTCTTCATGCCCGATCAGCCCGGTTCCCTCCTCGGGATCATTCCTTGACCTTATCAGAATGGTTCTAGATCCTTATCAGACATGAGTTGAAAGGTATGAGGTGTATGTGGCCATGCGGCTAGAGTTGAAGCACCATGAGCTTTTCTATCCAGTCTCTATGGATCAGTTCCTCGCCTGTGCCAGTTTTGGGAAGATTACCTTCTTTAAAGTTTCCCTTGATCGAGATCGGTATGCTCAGTTCTTAGATGAACAGCTGGTTCGTCATTTTGCCAAGATGGCTCCTACCATGGGACTCTCCTATTCTCTAGAACCTGGGGTTTTTAGGCTGTACTTTGAGAAGCAGGAAGAAAAGGCTTGGGAAGTCATTTCTCATTATGCCTCTCTTCTGTCTACTGCTTTCTATCTTCTTGTACCCAGTCAAAATTGAATAAATTGATCTCCTATTCTCCTTATTCTTTTCTCTCTTCTTTGTCTCACTCTTATCTCTTTTTTGCTTAATGACAGAAAGGCGGAGAAATATAGTACTTCTGAAATATATCTCTTATATTTCTGCAATTTCATTTAGATTCATTTCAGATCATCAATGCTTATAGTTAAGTTTTGTCATCACCAAAAAGGGGGAGATTGATGATCAGTTTATCCCCATGTAATTTAAATAAATTACATATTTATTTTAATGATTAACAAAACTATAATAAAGTTTAATCTAACATATTTTCTATGAGATTTGAGTTAGGAAATGAAACAAGGAATAACAAGCTAAATGGGTAAGTATTATTTTCTCTATAGCAATGTAAGTTCAAGCATGAAATTTCTCTAAGTACACATCGATTTTCTGTATGCTGTAACGACTTCCCTCTCTTGCATAACGATTTGCTTCCATAACGATTCGCTAAGTGATCGCATCAATCTCACAACGATTCACTAAGAAAGCATAATGATTTGCTTCCATAACGATTCGCTAAGTGATCGCATCGATCTCACAACGATTTTCTAATAAAACACATCGACTTGGTTCACAACGATTTGGTCTTTGCATCAATTTGATAAGTGAGAACAACGATTTGCTCTCACAATGATTTGATAAGTGAGAACAATGATTTGCTCTCACAACGATTTGGTCTTCGCATCGATTTGATAAGTGAGAACAACGATTTACTCTCACAACGATTTGGTCTTCTCATCGATTTGATAAGTGAGAACAACAATTTGCTCTCACAACAACTTGGTCTTCGCATCGATTTCTTAAGTGAGAATAACGATTTGGTCATCGCATTGATTTGATAAGTGAGAACAACGATTTGCTCTCACAACAATTTCTTAAGTGACCACAATAATTTGCACTCACAACGATTTTGGTTTCACAACGATTCATTAAGTCTCATAACGACTTGATCCTTCCAATGATTCGATATGTTACACAACGACTCTGTCACTGTAACGATTCGTTTAGTTACATAACGACTTAGTCGCCGTAACGATTCGATACAGCAAACAACGATTTGCTCACATCGTTTTGTCTCTGAAAACTTATTCATAACGATTTGCTTATAGAGTCATAACAATTTGTCTATGTAACGATTCGTATGTGCATCGGTTTGCTTATGAGTGCACAACGATTTACATGGATAACGACTCCTTTGCATAATGATTTCATAAGTCATGCATGTAACGATTTCATGGAATATAACGATTTGATATTTGAACTCATTTTTGAATACGTTGAAAAGTCAAAATCTTCACGTATATTTTTCTGACAAGCATGCATTTATTGCGACTAAACGTATCACTACAGTACATGCAAATGTTATCTTCTATTTTTGTGGTTATTCTTTAAACATCTTTTTAGAAGAACAGAATGGAACTTCTATTTTTATATAAAATCATTTTAACGTTAACTGACAACAAGACACAGCCTAGCTGTCTATTGATTTAGCATTTAATGCGTGCAGGTCTCTGACAGCGCACCTCAATACAACGTTGGACAATATGGAAGA
This sequence comes from Colocasia esculenta, assembly GCA_014218235.1. Taxonomy (NCBI): domain Eukaryota; kingdom Viridiplantae; phylum Streptophyta; class Magnoliopsida; order Alismatales; family Araceae; genus Colocasia; species Colocasia esculenta. Next base: position 83,427,148 of record CM024761.1, on the reverse strand, counting down.
TAACGAATATCAGAGAAGATCCTTTCTTCTGTTGCGTGCATAGAAAGCTAAAGACTGTTGAACAAGAAGCTCTACAGTGACATGTAGTCTAACGTAAACAAAAGCTTAGAGACAACGGGCACTTCAACGTTCAAATTTCAAATAGAAGATATATAAAGAAGACTGAAGCTCGAGAAGAAGACACCTTGAATTGATAGACAACGCTTGCAACGATTTTTCCCAGTCTTCTATGAGAAAATTGAAGAGCCAAGTTATTTCACTCACATCTGTTCTAGCTCTTGCTCTCTGAGATTAGTGTAGATCCTTGAGAGAGCTTCTAGTACTGAGAGAGATCAATTCTGTAGATCCTTTCTTCTCAGTCTTAGCTTCAGATCTAGCATTGTATAAGCTTGATCTAGGGGCTTGTTTTCATTTCAACATTCTTGTGTTCTTTTCTTCCCTTCGTGTTGAAGGAAGACATGGGGGTTCCAGGGTGTGTATTCCCTTCGTGTTGAAGGAAGACCTTGTTGGGTTGAGTGTGGTTTTAATTTATTTCTCCTCATAGTTTTGATGATGATATTTTGTGATTTTAATGCTTAATGGGTGGAACATGTTACATACATCATTTATGTAATAACAATGTTCAAAAAGCATGTTTCAAATACCTTACACTTCATACCTTGATGATAATACCTTGTACTAATGTTTTATGTGTTAAATTCTCAGGGATGTACAAGTTTTATCATGGTAGTGTCGACACACCCATTGATGGTGTCGACACTGGGTCATAGTCCCTGAAGCATTTTCATGAAAATAGGGTCAAGTGTGTCGACACAGTCCATGGTCGTGTTGACACTAGACCCAGCTTCCAGGAGAACCAATTGTCTAACTGGGACAGTGTGTCGACATAGTCAGTGGTCGTGTCGACACTAGACCCAACATCCAGAAGACCTTTTTTGCACAATTGGGACAGTGTGCCGACACACTTAGTGGTAGTGTCGACACACTCCGGTTGAAATCTCAACTTATGTTTTACCTGGACACGTGGCTGCCTAGGGTTCAATGGAATCCATCTTGGATCATGTGCCCACGCACTCCAAGGGTACCATTGGACATGTAGGGTTATAAATACCCCTCCAATCGGCCCCCAAGCAAGGAGAGACCTCCAGAATATTCCAGTAAGAGCCTTTGGCGGCAAGAAGAGGAATCTCCCGCTCCTGCTCCTGTTGTTGCTGTTGTGATCCATCTGAATCCCTTGACAGCACAAGAGATTGAAGGAGAGCTTTAGAGAAGGAGCTGAAGCACCTCTCAAAGGAGCAGATCCAGTAGAAGCCCGCACTTGAGGAGCATCTGAAGGTGACTCAGAAGCAATTGAAGCAGAGCATCGCCCAGTGACTCAAAGCATCAACAAATCTCCTTAATTCAACCTTCTGCAAGGGATCTCCATTGAAGAACATACTCTGTATCTAATTCTCTTAACTCTGAAAGTGTTCTTCTGATTCATCCATGGGAATTGTGCATAAAGTGTTGCACAAGTCTCTGTGAATGAATCTGTCTTGAATCAGATCATTGCTAGAGGATCTGATTTATATTGATCTTGATCTAGCTTGTGGTTTGTGAGCTATAGTGCTCAATTGTGTTGAGTTGAACACTCTGTGTGTTTTTTAGCAAGTGTGCTCAGTTTCTGGAGCGGTTGTGCTCTAGAGTTGGTGTGAGAGTTGTTGAACTCAAGTGTGTTGGAGTTGCCAAGCTCCAGTGTGAGTTGTACTCTTTTGAGTAGTGGAGCCTCACTGTGTGAGGGGTGGATGTAGGAATCACTAGTGTGATCTTCGAACCACCTAAAAATCCTTTGTGCAGTGGTTTGATCTGGTTGTCCTCGCTAGATGCTTTCATAGGATTTCGAACTCACACTAATTGTTGAATTGCTTCACACATCTTCCACACACACTCACTCTTCAGATAAACAAATTGTCTATGTGAATAGATCTCTGATTAGAAGTATTTTTGAATTACTCAAGCTTCCGCATTAATTGGGTAAGATCTATTCAACCCCAACCCCCCCCCCCCTTCTAGATCTTATCCTTCCACATATTCGATCCTACAATTGGTATCAGAGAGGGTTCATATCTGTGGCTGATCTGATTTGAGTGTTTGTGTCTGTTTTTTTATGTGTCTCACTTTCTTGAATTGTTTGGGTGTTTCAATCACTGTATTTCATCTTGCTTAATGGATTCTCGATGATTTCTTACTGAAGGCCATTCCATTAATAGACCACCATTTTTCAATGAGTCTGATTACTCTTACTGGAAAAATCGCATGCAAGTCTTTCTTAGGGCTCAGAATTACGAAATCTGGAGGATAGTTGAAGTGGGCCCTTATGAAAATCAAGGAGATGAGGAAACTTGGACTAGAGAACAGATTAGGAGAGCCACTCTTAACTATACTGCTACGAACATGCTTCAGTGTGCAGTCCATCCTAAAGAATATTCAAGAATATCCATGTGTAAATCAGCTAAAGAGATATGGGATAAACTTGAATTAATGTATGAGAGAACATCTCAAGTTAGGGAAACTAAAGCAAACATACTTGTTTCTGAATATGAATTGTTCATGATGAAATCTGATGAATCAATTTCTGAAATGTTTGCTAGGTTTATGACAATTGTTAATGGACTGAAGGCACTAGGTATAGAATACACTGATGCTGATTTGGTAAGAAAGATTTTGCACTCTCTCTCATCCATCTGGCATACTAAGGCCACTGTAATTGAAGATTCTAAGGATTTGTCCAAAATCTCTTTGGATGAACTCATAGGATCTTTAATGACATATGAAATAAATCTGAAAAGAAATGAAGAGCATATACTTAAGACCAAACCAGTAGCACTTAAAGCCTCATCAAGTAACAAAGAGAAAAGTCAAGAGAAATCAAGTTCTGAAGAGTCTGAGTCCAATGAGGATGAACTTGCCCTCATGACTAGGCAATTCAGAAAATTTCTAAAATCAAGAAAAGGAAGATTCACTGGAAAGAAGAAATTTTCATCTGGCAAAAGGAACATTTCTTTTTCAAATGCTAATTCTAATAGAAATCAAAAAACTGATGAGATTATTATTTGCTACAGGTGCAACAAAGCAGGACATATGAAAGGAGAATGTCCGGAGAACAAAAGGACAAGTACAAAAAGGTCAACAAGATGAAGAAGCCTAAAGCCATGGTAGCAACTTGGTCAGATGATGATCCAAGTGAGGATAAGAAGAGAAGTCCTCAAGTTCGGGAAATGAGGAGATATGCTTCATGGCTAACAGTAGTGATGGAAAGGTAAGCACTTCTTTTGAGGAATATACTATTGATGATTGGCAAGATGCATATGCTGAATTGATTGAAAAATATTCAGATACAAGAAAAGAAAATAAGCATCTGAAGAAGAAAATTGAAAATTTCGTGCATAACACTTCCTCAAGTAGAAGAATTTCTGAACTGGAAAATGAAATATCTGAACTCAATGAAGAAAAAGTAAACCTTCTGAATGAAATTGATGTATTTAAACTTGCATCTGAAAAGGCCAACAATGAGTTTGAAAAACTTTCTAAAAAGGTGGAATTACAACAAAGGGAAAAGTAACTAGTTGTTGATGAAATTCAGAAGCTTAAGAATTTATTGGAAGAAAAGGAACAATTAATCAGAAATTTCACAAATGGAAAAGAAAACCTTGATGCTCTGCTGGGAGTAAAAATGAATGCTGAAAAACATGGTCTGGGATTCACCCCAGAAAATTCAATGAAGGATAAATCTGCTAAAAAGAAAGAGAAACCTTCAAATATTCCTTTAATAAAATTTGTCAAAAGCACTAGTCTTGAAAACAAAAATAAACAGGTTTCAAAGAGCACATCTGAAATGCCCAAGCATCAGAACCAAAAGGAATGTTTCTAACCAAAAAAAACAAAACAGGTCGACACACACTATTGATAGGTCGACACCAGTTAACCACAAGTTGAAAACAGTGGCTACTGAGCCGACACCAGTCCAACACAGGTCGACCTATCCAATTTTGAAAAACAACAACAAGTCGAACAGAAATGCAAACAAAAATCTAAAAAATTCCAAAAACACAAAAACGAACTTTGATGATAATTCTTGGACATCCAAGACAACACATCAATCTGATTGGATCAACTATTGGAATCATTGGTATCACAATCCTTATTGGTACCATTCACAATTCTTTTATTCAAAATTTCCAAGATACCAACAGAATCCTTGGTTTGAATTTCCATACATGAATGATCATGCCCAATTTCATAATCTCCATGCTCATGAAAGAAAGAACATTGGTGTTTTCATTCCAAAAAGAAATGCTAGGTTCACAAAAAGAAAAATCACTTTTGAAACCAAGGAAATGCGAAAAACAACTCAAATATGGATTAGAAAAAATCTATTGCCTTTACTCAAACAAACTGATGGTCCCAACAATGTTTGTGTACCAAAATCTTTTCTTCTCTGATCTGATTTTTGCAGGAAGGTCGTGCACCTAACTCCAACACTTGGTTTCTTGATAGTGGGTGTTCACGACACATGACTGGAGACAGAAGAAAGTTCTCATTTTTGATTGAAAAGGAGGGAGGATCTGTCATATTTGGAGGTAAAAATAAAGGGAAAATCATTGGATCTAGAAAGGTTGGTAAATCTTCCTCTAACTCAATTGAAAATGTGCTGTTAGTTGATGGCTTGAACTATAATTTGTTGAGTATTAGCCAACTATGTGACAAAGGTCACAAGGTTGTGTTTGAATCAGTTTTTTGCAAAATAATTGATTCCTCAACTGAAAAAATAATTTTTTTTGGAAAAAGAGAAAATAATGTCTACATGATCAATCTTGATAAAAATTTTGCTGAAAACATCTGTTTAGTTGCAAATAAAGATGAATTGCATGGACATGGCATAAAAGACTTGGTCATGCAAGTTTCAACACAATAAACAAACTTTTAAGCCTAAATCTGGTTAAAGGACTTCCTAATCTTTTCCAAACATTGAAAATCAACTTTGTGGGATATGTGCTCAAGGAAAACAAACCAGAAAATCTTTTAAAACCTTCAATGATGTACTCACATCCAAACCACTAGAATTACTTCATATGGACCTTTTTGGACCAACAAGGATTCTTAGTCTTAGTGGCAAAAGATATGGATTTGTCATCATTGATGATTTTACTAGATACACATGGGTTATTTTCTTATCCCACAAGAGTGATGCTTGTCTAGAATTCAGGAACTTCTGTACCTCTGCCTTAACAGGTTTTTCACATAAAGTAAAATCCATTTTGACTGATCATGGGGGAGAATTTGAAAACAAAACCTTTTCTGATTTGTGTGCTTAACTAAACATTTTCCGCATATTCTCTTCTCCAAGAACTCCAGAACAAAATGGAGTTGTGGAAAGGAAAAATAGAACACTTGTGGAAATGGCTAGATCCATGCTCTTGGAGAGTAAACTGCCCAAATCCTTCTGGGCTGAAGCTATAAACACAACAAATCACATTTTAAATAGAGCATTGGTCAGACCAAAAATCAAAAAAACCCTCTATGAACTGTTGAAAAACAAAAATCCAACATTGTCTTATTTTAAAGTCTTTGGCTGCAAATGCTTTGTACATAACAACAAGAAAGAAAATCTTGATAAAGTTGATGCCAAAAGTCATGAAGCCATTTTTCTTGGCTATTCAGAAATTTCTAGAGCTTTTAGAGTGTATATTCTAAAAAATAAATGTGTGGAAGAATCTCCACATGTAGTCTTTGATGAAAATTCATTCTCAACTGATGATTATACATCTAGCAGGGTTCCTCAGAATAAGGAAAAAGATGATTTCATTGTTGAAACTTCACCAACTGTTGAGGAAGATAAAGACTTTCTTGAAACTCTGGACAACCATTCACCTACCACAAGTGGATCAGGTAATATTGTTCCAGACTTGAATGCTCCTCAAGAGGTAATTCCTGAAAATAGATTTTTGGGAGATCATCCAATTGAGAATGTAGTTGGTAATGTGCATGATAGAGTTAGAACTAGATCATCCTTTTTGAATGCAATTCATGAAGACCCACTAGCACTAATTTCCCAAATTGAACCCAAGTCAATTGATGAAGCTCTAATGAGTGAAGATTGGATCAATGCCATGCATGATGAACTTCATCAATTTGACAGAAATCAAGTGTGGGAATTAGTACCTAGACCTAGTGACCAATCTGTTATTGGCACTAGATGGGTATTTAGAAATAAACTGAATGAAAATGGTCAGTTATTAGGAATAAAGCTAGACTAGTTGCCAAGGGGTACAATCAAGAGTTTGGTATTGATTTGAAGAGTCATATGCCCTTGTAGCTAGGCTAGAAGCTGTGAGGATATTCCTTGCTTTTGCATCATCTCTGAAATTTAAAGTTTACCAAATGGATGTCAAAATGCCTTTTTAATAGTTACATCAAAGAAAATGTTTTTGTAGAACAACCTCCTTGCTTTGAAAATGAAAATTTCCTGATCATGTTTTCAAACTTCATAAGGCTCTTTATGGTCTCAAGCAAGCTCCAAGAGCTTGGTATGACCGTTTGAGTTCATTCTTATTGGAGAAATGATACACACGAGGTAATGTTGATCATACTCTGTTCACAAAAATAGTAAATAAATAAATAACTACTGTCCAAATTTATGTTGATGACATAACTTTTGGATCCACAAATAAAGGTTTGTGCACTGAATTTGCTGACCAAATGCAAACTGAATTTGAAATGAGTTTAATGGGTGACTTACAATTCTTTTTAGGACTGCAGGTTAACCAAACCAGTGAAGGGATGTTCATAAGTCAAACAAAGTATGTCAAAGAACTTCTGAAGAGGTTTAACTTTCAGAACCTCAAGCACTCAAGCACACCAATTGCGGTAAATGTAAAACTAGAAGAAGATTCACTTGGTAAGTTAGTAGACCCAAAAACATACAGAGGTATGATTGGATCTCTACTTTATCTTACTACTTCTAGACCTGATATTCAATTCAGTGTATGCTTGTGTGCAAGGTTTCAAGCTAATCCTAAGGAAAGTCACATGCTAGTTGTCAAAAGAATCTTTAAATATCTTGTTTGAACATGTAAACTTGGCATTTGGTATCCCGCTGGTTGTAAATTAGATTTAATTGCTTCTTGTGATGCTGATTATGCGGGTTGTAAGCTTTATAGAAAAAGTACAAGTGGCTTGTGTTTATATCTAGGTGGATGTCTAATTTTTTGGGCTTCCAAAAAGCAACACTCAGTTGCTCTATCCACTGCAAAGGCTGAGTATGTTGCAGCTGGTTATTGTGGCACTCAAATCCTTTGGGTGAAACACCAGCTCCTAGACTATAATCATGAGTTAGGATGCATTCCCATCTTATGTGATAACACTAGTGCTATCAATTTGTCTAAAAACTCAATTCAGCATTCACGCACAAAACACATTGAGATAAGACATCATTTCTTAAGGGATGAGGTGGCTAAGAAATCTTTTGAACTTCTTTTCATTGAAACTGAAAAAAAAATTACTTATATCTTCACTAAACCTCTTCCAGAAAATAGATTTTCATCATTAAGGAGAGAGCTTGGGTTATGCAAATGTCCTCATTCTCCCTGACCTCTCTATCATTGGGTTGAGTGTTGTGTGTGTCCTTGTTCAGGCACACTCTGAGGGGGAGTCATTGCTTCATGATGTAAATATTTCCTTCTTTTTACATTCTTCTATCCATCTTCATTTCAAATAAAACACTTGAATCTTCTTTTGCAAATAAATTCTTCTGTCTCACGTTGCATTGAAATTCTTGGTATATCAAATAGTGATTTGAAGAAGGACAAGTTAGGCTTGTCTGGACACTTTCACTATGCGTGAGTATATGTCTCCGCCAAGTATCAAGAGTCATATATGTAATTGTTGAGGGGGAGTTTTCTTTCAAAACTATTGATTCTCCTTATCTTGATGAAGGATTTCTGGGATCAACAATTCAGGGGGAGTTAAAGAATTCATCACTCATTTGTTTTACATAAATTCAATGATCAATTCCTGAGTTATCACAACTCTCATTCATGATATGCTCATTAATTTTGTCAAAGAAATTCCAGGATGAACTTTTGATTGATCTACTACATCTTTACAGTCAATTCTCAACTATATTCTACAATCCTACAGTAATTTGAATCTCTTTCAAGACTTGAAGTTCATATGTGCATTGAATTTGGACATCTCTTTTACAACTGTTGTGGGAAAAGGCTGATCTCAGTTTCATAATATTCTCCTTAAATCCATCATTCAACAGAGCAATGGCACAAATACTGAGAAACTACAAACCTTCACATAGAATGAAGTGCCATGTATGTCATCAAGTGTTTTTGCTATCTCTGTTCAAAGGGGTTAAACCAAATAAAATAATAATAATAAAAACAAATTTTCTGACAATATTGATGATAACCAAGTAACTAGAAATATTGGCGTCTGATAAACGTATATTTTCATGTCAAACGGTTATCATTTGCCCCTTGAAACTGGATAATGAGCAAATCTCTAGTAACTAGGGACTATGGTGTGTAAAAAGCATTAGTTCTTATGTGAACAAGATTTACTACATTTGATAGTTTGATTTAAAAAAAAAAAAGGTGTCCAAGGGGAATCAATCAAAACAGTCAACCTTGCCACACCTCAGTTTGCTTAAGTCTGTTTAATTTCATCACCACTGACTTCAATCTAAAAGAAATTTTCATTACTTTGGATTAGAAGAATATGAAAGTTTGTCCTTGACTGTAGTGAATGTCCTATTCATTCAAAGTGTCATTTCAGTGTTTCATCTCAACTAATGAACATATCCTGTAGGTTGTTGTTTATCACTTGGGTTAATCATGGACTTTTGTTGAGAAATGACAACTGACTTCTTTGGCATCTTAAAAATCCTTGACAAGTTGATTCTATATATCTTTCATCATTATAAAGTTTTTCACTCCAAAACGTTCCAGTACCTATTGTTAGTTTTTGACTAATCAGGTCGACACAGTCCTATTCATGTGTCGACACAATCTCTGGTCAGGTTGACACAGTCATCTCCTGTGTCGACACATCTTCAGGCAGTTTTCTTCCTTACCCCCTATTTAGCGTAAAATGTTCCGGCGGCACACCTCACCTCTTCATCTCTTTCGTAGGCCCTTTTTTATATGCCCTTTTGCATAGGTCAATGCAGGCCCCATTTCAGACCCCCATAGCCAGGCGATTTCTCTTGTTCCCGCAATCTTCTTCCTCCTCTCCACCCTCTCTCATCTTCTTCCTCTCCTCTCTGCTTGCGCGATGCCTCCCAAGCAGACTCCACGTCGAGGCGCCAGGTCTAGGGCTACTGCCCGTGGGGTTGTCATTGACGAACCCCCCACGGAAAGAAGGAGTAAGCGCCGCCATGATCCGGCTCAGCAACAGGGTCTATCTTCACCCTCTCCTACTCCCTCCAAGCAAGGTAGGGTGTCTTCTTCTAGTCGTGGCAAGTCTGTTAGAGTGACTTGTCATCCTCAAAGGAAGATTCTAGTTGATACTTCAGAGGAATCATCCTACACTTCATCTGGGTCTTCCAATTCTTCTGAGGCTACACCCTCCAAGTTAGTCACTGGAGGGAAATCTATTCTCAAGCCCAAGGCTATTGATTTGGATGATGACAATTTTGCCAGTGCATTCCCTGATGTCTTCAATTTCTTCAAATTTCAAGGCTGGCTGCCTTTTATCTCTGAATTTCGCACATTTTATCCTAGATTGGTGCAAGAGTTTTATATGAATTTGAATGTTCTGCCAGAGGGTTATCAGTATGAAGTGAAAGGGGTCTCCTTTGTCTTATCCACTGAGCTAGCTTCTACTTTGTTTAAAGTTCCTGATGAGGGAGAAGATTATCATGACTTTGAGTTTGATTTGCATGAAGCATATACTTTACTCACTGGTCTCCCTTATGATACATCAGACTCCAGGTAAACCTATGTCACTCGATTCAACACAAACACCTTCCTACCTACTCTTAGGTTGATTCATCACATCCTCACCACCATTATCACACCACAGGGTGGTGGAAGGGACAGACTTACAGATATTCAAAGGTTTGTCATTTACTGCATGAAAAAGGATATCAAAGTTAATTTGCATGTGATCATGTACCAAATTCTGTTAGAAACAACTAGGAAGGATCTTCATAGATCACTGCTCTATGTTGCTCATCTGACTGCTGTATTTAAACACTTTGGTGTGCCTTTTGAAAATGAGCGAGTTCAGTCCATTCCAAAATCCAACATTTACTGTCTGAAACACTTGCAAAAGTTCATGGGTTTTCGGATTGAAGGTGATCAAGTCAGTAGGGGACCAGTTATTGAGGCACCTGCTGCACCTGAAGGAGAGGATCTTCCACCTGCTTCCCGTGAAGGAGAGGATCCTCCACATGCTGCTTAGTCTCCACAGCCTGATCAAGAGGTTCATCCCCCATCTGATGTTGAAGTCCCACTTACTCAAGATATACCTTAATCACCCACACTACATGGTTCTTCTCCACTACTTCCTAATGTGGATCCTCCATCCTCCTTTCCTTCATTTACTGGTTCAGCCTCTACTTCAACTAGTGGACCTTCTGTTCCACCAGAGTTGTACACATTTCTTGAAGACAAGTTTGGCACTATCACTTCTTCTATCCAACAAATGGCAGACAATTTTGAGCTTCGTATTCAAAGGTTGGAAAATTCAGTCAATGGTCAGTTCATCAAGTAGAAAGAGTTAGCAGAACATGCCACACATAGATTCAACAGGCTCATTGGCACCTTGGGAGATAGTTGTGGCCAACTGAAAGATCTACAAGACAAGCTTGAAATCGTTCTTCAAGGGATTTTAGCTAATACTCAGAAAGGTCTATTCAATAGTCAGGAAACTTTTTCTCAAGTGTCCAAGACTAGACTCTCATTTTCTCACTTAGTTGATGATATGGAAGGTATGAAGAACCTGTTAGCCCATGTTGATCAAGAAATCACAACTCTCAAAAGTGAGCTTCGCAATGTTAATAGACATGGCACTGTTGCAAGTTCTTCTTCAGCCTCCCAACCTATGTCAGCTGCTTTCAGTTCCTTTGAAGCCAACATGTATGACAACTCTCAACGAATGGAAGAACTACTACACACTCATTTGGCAACAATGCATTGTTAGCTGAGATCAAACTTATCAGCTATGGAGACCAGGATGAAGTCTATAGAGTCTATTTTGCTTCCTATCCCTCCTCCACCTCCATCTTCTTGATGGATGTTCTGTTTTGATGATGTCAAAGGGGGAGAAGGGTTTGTTCATATTGTGAATGGAAGCTTGTCTGCAAATACTTTTTGGATGTAAATGTCATATCTTGTATGGTTCATTTTGGAAAGACATAGTTTTTAGTAACATTTTGTTCTGGTTGTGATATTTGTCATATGTTGTTAAATCTTTTTCAATGGCATTTGATGAAGTTAATGAAGTTTTGAAATTCATTGTTCATTGTCATTCAGTGTATGTGCTTGGATTCTGTGAAAGAATGGCTTAAAATCACATCTTTAAGAAAATCAAAATTTCATGTTGACTTAATGTTGCCATCATCAAAAAGGGGGAGAATGTTGGGTTGAGTGTGGTTTTAATGTATTTCTCCTCATAGTTTTGATGATGACATTTTGTAATTTTAATACTTAATGGGTGGAACATGTTACATACATCATTTATGTAATAACAATGTTCAAAAAGCATGTTTCAAATACCTTACACTTCATACCTTGATGATAATACCTTGTACTAATGTTTTATGTGTTAAATTCTCAGGGATGTACAGGTTTTATCATGGTAGTTTAGACACACCCATTGATGGTGTCGACACTGGGTCATAGTCCCTGAAGCATTTTCATGAAAATAGGGTCAAGTGTGTCGACACAGTCCATGGTCGTGTCGACACTAGACCTAGCTTCCAGGAGAACCAATTGTCTAACTGGGACAGTGTGTCGACACAGTCAGTGGTCATGTCGACACTAGACCCAGCATCTAGAAGACCTTTTTTGCACAATTGGGACAGTGTGTCGACACACTCAGTGGTAGTGTCGACACACTCCGGCTGAAATCTCAACTTATGTTTTACCTGGACACGTGGCTGCCTAGGGTTCAATGGAATCCATCTTGGATCATGTGCCCACACACTCCAAGGGTACCATTGGACATGTAGGGTTATAAATACCCCTCCAATCGGCCCCCAAGCAAGGAGAGACCTCCAGAATATTCCAGCAAGAGCCTTTGGTGGCAAGAAGAGGAATCTCCTGCTCCTGCTCCTGTTGTTGCTGCGGTGATCCATCTGAATCCCTTGATAGCACAAGAGATTGAAGGAGAGCTTCAGAGAAGGAGCTGAAGCACCTCTCAAAGGAGCAGATCCAGCAGAAGCCAGCACTTAAGGAGTATCTGAAGGCGACTCAGAAGCAATTGAAGCAGAGCATCGCCCAGTGACTCAAAGCATCAATAAATCTCCTCAATTCAACCTTCTGCAAGGGATCTCCATTGAAGAACATACTCTATATCTAATTCTCTTAACTCTGAAAGTGTTCTTCTGATTCATCCATGGGAATTGTGCATAAAGTGTTGCACAAGTCTCTGTGAATGAATCTGTCTTGAATCAGATCATTGCTAGAGGATCTGATTTATATTGATCTTGATCTAGCTTGTGGTTTGTGAGCTATAGTGCTCAGTTGTGTTGAGTTGAACACTCTGTGTGTTTTTAAGCAAGTGTGCTCAGTTTCTGGAGCAGTTGTGCTGTAGAGTTGGTGTGTGAGTTGTTGAACTCAAGTGTGTTGGAGTTGTCAAGCTCCAGTGTGAGTTGTACTCTTTTGAGTAGTGGAGCCTCACTGTGTGAGGGGTGGATGTAGGAATCACTGGTGTGATCTCCAAACCACCTAAAAATCCTTTGTGCAGTGGTTTGATCTGGTTGTCCTCACTAGATCCTTGCATAGGATTTCGAACTCACACTAATTGTTGAATTGCTTCACACATCTTCCATACACACTCACTCTTCAGATAAGCAAATTGTCTATGTGAATAGATCTTTGATTAGAAGTAATTTTGAATTACTCAAGGTTCTGCATTAATTGGGTAAGATCTATTCAACCCCCCCCCTCTAGATCTTATCCTTCCACATATTCGATCCTACAGACCTGGTGGTATCCAGGGTGTTGTAATTCCTCTTCGGGTTGTGAAGAGAAGATCCCCTGCGGCTGGGTGTGTAAGGGTCCATAAGGGGGACTGTACCCTTGGGTAGTGAAATCTTGAGGTATTACTCAGGGTCTGGACGTAGGACTCCTAAGGAGAGGGGATCCGAACCAGGATAAATCCTTGTGTAGTGTGATTGCCTTTGTGTGTTTGTTGTTTACCTTTACTAACACTAACAACTATCAAAGTGTGTTTTGTGTGACTATTTTGTGAACAGATTTTAGGTTCTCAATAATTTTAAGAATCCCATTCACCCCCCCCCCCCCCCCCGGGCTTGCTAGCTGGGCAACAAAGCCTCCTCCACAAGCTCCGATGGCCTTGAGAGGATGAAGACAATCTCCAAGGGATGAAGGCTCAAAGTAGCTTGAAATGAAGGTCCTCTTAGCTCTGGAGTGTGAGTCTTCAGTGCGGTAGAGCTTCGCCATAGTGCTTGGGATCTAAAACAATAGCCTCAGGGGTCTTTTTTATAGAGGAAAATTTCCTGAATTGAGACAGACATAGAGGTCGCCTATTGAAGTGAATCGTGACCGACCAAAGCATCGTGTTTCTAAAGATCGACTTGCTCTGATTAAGCCTTTCCAAACATCGATTATAGAAGGTTTTAGAATCATGACAACACAGACCGACACGTTTCAAACACTTCCAATATCGATTGATTCTTTCTAAAATTAATAAATGGAAATATTGAATTGCGACGACATGAATAGTCACATATTTGGACAGAATCAATCTTCTGTAGGGAGTCGATCTTTATATGATGGAAGGTCAGAAACACGACGGACCATGTGGACGTGATTCTAATTTGCAATAAAATCTTTCCAAAAATAATGTTGAAATTTGCCATAATTCGAAATTGGAAACTCTTAAACATGATGACCCTGATGGACGAGGTTCAAAACGTGGTAAGCGCAAAAAAAGAAATTGTGATATGCGACGGTTTGACACGTCGCGGATCAGTCATCCTAAACCGCAACCACTGTGTCCGTTGCGAATCACTTATGCACAACAGACCCCTTCAAATGGTCTAGAACAATTCCTAAAAATCCTAGAAAAATCCAAAAAAAAAAAGGAAAATCACTCAAGAGGTTAATTGAAGAGAGCCACTTTTAGGCATTGCGGTATAACATGAAATGTACTTGATATATTGTCAAAATGGCATGTCTATAACTGCCTCGCCTTGACATCTACTTCGCAAAGAAATGGAGTGAAAAGACACGAGATGAAAGCATTGAAATGAAGGGAATTGAGTGGATTGAAGTGGAGTGACTAAAAAGTAGATGCCAAGGTGTGATGAGACACGCCTCAACAACATATGACAGGAGCTGTTCTTCAATTCAAAGTGAAATGGCTTGTAGAAAATCTCAAGAGATAACTCAATGTTTGGATGAAGGGAAAGGTTGTGCACATGGGCACGAAAGGGAGAGAGATTAACTTTCAGCATCGGGGAACTACCTATGGACACAATCCGACAGGTTTCACCATTGGGGAGTGTTTACCAGCTTGTGGACGTGCTGCAGCCATGGTGGATCTATAGGGAAAATAGATGAATTGATATAGGAATCCAAAACAAGGAATTTCTCAAAAGACGATCTTCAAACATCAACAAGGTGAATTGAATACTTGACTCAGAATGGAATATTTCATGTTAATTGGAATTTAGAATAAGTGGTTCTCTTCAGTTAAGCACGAGAGTAATCTTCCGAAAGTGAGCTCAAAGTCCTACATGATGCATGCTGGGCTAAAAGAAAAAGATTAAAACAAAAGAAAATATAAAATAATCAAGGATAATATTGTTACGATATCGAAGTCAAGATACCAGATGGAATCCATCATCCTTCTTGCAAAACGTAACGACCTACCCTCAAGTCATAAGAATCCTTTGAAATTATCACTGTTTTTGCGGAGGAGGGGAACTCAAATTTCAGATTCATCAGAGCCTCAAGGTCCTTGATATGCTCTAATAAAGTATAATATATGGTACAATGCAATGATACAATACTGGATATTGGGGATTCGCCGAAGATGATATCCAGAACCAGCACTCGAAGACCAATTAGCATTGACAAGCAATGAATCATGAGCATAAATATCAAAATAAATGCTGCTTGAAATCACGACAGGGTATGTGGACGCGTTTCACTTACCTGAATCGCGACGACCTAAGTGGTCGCGATTTACCTTCACCAGTTGCAATAGAAGTCGGAGTGAGACGCTTGAATCACGAAATATGTGTCGGTCGCGATTTTGAACTTCCACCTGAGACTTGATTTTCTTGCCTGTTTTGCATTCATTGCCATTCTTTGGGCTTGCCTCCGGGCTTGTGAGGCCATGGGGGTTTAAAAACACCCCATCACTGCTCTCTTCATGCTTTACAACCTCTCTAAAGTTCAGATTTGAAGCTAACAGCCAAAAGAGAAGGAGAAGAGGAGGAGAGAAGCAAGAAGATCATGGATCATGCTGGAGCTCCTTCTTCCAAGAGGCCAAGAATTAAAGGTTTTATGAGGTTGAGCAAGGTTGATGGTCATATTTGCAAGCTGATTCAGGCCAAATTGGTAAGTGAAGTGATTAAATTCATCTTGTTTTGATTTGTTCTTCATGTGTTCTTCTTATTCTTACTGTTCTTCTTCTATTTTTCTTTTCTTTTCTCATTTCCTCTCTTCTTCCAAACCCAATATGGCCGAACCTGCCCATCCCAACAAACTTACATGTGCCACCAACTCTCATCATACCACTTCTACTTATGGCCATATCAAACAAACCATGATCATATTACCCATGTACATACACATACCTATGCATGTATGTCTTCTATAGGATTATCCACTTTTCCCGAGCTACAGGAGGTACATGTTTCTCCCATGGCTTCAAAAATTGACCTCCTTCATTAGCTTGGACATGAAAGCCATACTCTCTAGGTGGGGAATCAATAACCTAGCCATCCATGCCAAAAAGATACCATGAGATTCACCTTGATTGGGCGGCCATGGGGCTTTGGTTGAGCTATGGCATCCCCAAACCCACACCTTCCTCTTCAAGATCTTCGAAGCAACCATACTATTGGAAGAAGTTGAAATTTTGCTAGGCTTGAAGCAGATGCGAAGAGGTGACGAGGACGAGATGGCAATCATGCCGAGGAGCTATACAAGCAAGGCAGTACCTGAGAGCTTCATGGATGCAAGGGCGGCCCAAGATATCCAAACCAGAATAGTATATAAATCTGCAACAATTGGAGGCTTGGACGATGAGAGAGATACCAAAGGCGGGAGATGACGAGTGACTAGAGAAAGTGATGAGGGGATTCGCCATATGCTTAGCGGGTGCACTCTTCTTTCCATCGATAGACAACACACTTGAAGAGGAACAACTAAGCGCGGTGTGTGGCATATGGGAGGGAGAGAGATTGGGACCGACAGTGCTAGCCTTCCTCTACAGCAGACTCACGGCGGCGAGCTTGGATAGGCCTCCCTATGGTTCCATGTTGTTATTCATTTGTTGGGCTGACTTGCACTTTAAGTTTGATGTGAATAATGAAGCCACTAGCTCATCCCGCATCTTCTCCAAGAGCCCTCTCCATCATTTGGACGGTTTGGTGGGCTTAGAAGGGTGCGTGGCAAATCACATGCCACAACTCAAAACGTGGGCAGATTGGCATGATCATCTCGGAAGCATGCCCAAGAATGCGTTCACTTGTACCCCGGCGCCTCTTCTAGCCAAGGACCTACGAACGTGGCTAGCACCCGGCGTGGAGTTGCGACTGATTGGGGCGACCGAGCTCATATTCTATAACCCGCACCATTGCCTCTCCCAACTTGGACTCCCACGGTGCAACTTCGAGGGACCGTCTCATCTACCGCCGATCAAGAAGCGAGAAATTGGTACCAAAAACGACAGAGAAGAGGCAGACACCATCAAGGTGCTGTGGAAGGTCTGCTCTTTCAGACGGCCGGTCCCACATGTGGAGGAGGTAGAGGAAGAGTGGATGTCCTATGTAAAAGATCTCATGAAAATCTGGCCCAAAGTGTCCGTTTGTAAGCGTCAAAATTAAACCATCAATAAGAATTACATTGTATCCTTTACACGGCCAAAATGCACTATCTTACATGATTATATCATCCGAACAGCTTAAATTTTCTCCTCAAGTTTTGGCCCTTGGGTGAGCGTTTTGAAACGCGACGGATACAGACGTCGCGCATTAACTCATTATACGCGACCACACAAGCCGTCGCAATTAAGAATAAATCGCGACCATTAACCCCTTCGCATTTCAATTGTACCTCAAATTCAAAATTAGCACGCCTTAAACTCAGCTTCGGGGCTATGATGGCTTTTTGAATAGAGACGATGGCCTCCATCACGTTTTAATTAACCGCCTGCAAATCGCGACGACTATATCAGTCGGGTTTTAAACTTGTTCCGAAGGCTACATAATGCCCGAGGGTGCCTCTTGCTCACTCTTTCACCACTCTCTCATCTCTCACACTCTCTCATTCTCATCTCTTAGTTCTCCCTCCCTCTAAGCTCTCTCATTCGAAGATGAAGAAGGCGGCGGCCGCTAAACGTCAGTGAGGCAATGGTTCTTCGGAGGAAGAAGAGGGGTCATCGGCGCCAACGATGGAGGTGACAGAGGAGATGGTTGAAACACTGGGCACGGCTGCTCATGCGATGGTGGCAAAATTGCTGGAGGTGGGTGGCGAGTTGGCATGGTGATGGAGGAAGAGGACACTCCGACGGCGGCGGAAGAGGTGGCGCCGGCGACTGCCGTGGAGAAAGAGGAGGTGCCCGGAGGGCGGTTCCAACAAGGGAGAAGAGGACATGAGCCCCCCCCCCCCCTGCGAAGACACGGTAAGTCCCCTTAACCTTAGACTGTGGTGGGAGGAAGAGGAGGAGGGTGATGACTGTCGGGCCAGACAAGAAGGCTGGGAGAATCGTGATGACACCAGTCGTCACGGTTCAAGAGAGTTGAATCGCGATGGCGTCGGCCGTCTTGTTTCAACGTGAATTGTGACTGACACATTGGTCGCGATTCAGACTAAAACGCGACCACTGTGTTGGTCGCAGTTCACGGGTCTGCCCGAGAACGGGGAAATTGGGCTTATTTTTTGTACAATTTTGATTATTTAAGTGCGCTTTGACTTGTACTGACCTATGTGTGCCTTTTTTATGTGCAGGGAGTTATGAGGCCGAGGATTCATTGGCCGCTAGTGATAGCGGCATACCAGGGGCTCCCGGACTTCCAGAGGGAGAGACTCCGAGGGATGGGGTTTAGGCCGATCGTGGAGATCGAGCCCTTCTACGATGACATCCCCCTGGTACAGGCCCTCAGGGAGTGGTGGGACCGAGTGAGCAGGGCCTTCCTTTTGCCCTGGGGGCACATGCTGCCCAGTTTGGAGGATGTGGCCCAGATTACGGGACTCAGGGAGGACTGAGAGGCGGTGACGGGAGTCACCTACAGCGACTGTATAGAGCACACCCAGGATTTGCTAGGGATGGAGCCTCTAGGGGAGGACAAGCTCGGCGACCGGAGGATGGTCGACCAAGTGGTGCTGTTGGAGAGCCAGTGTCTGCGGGGGGTGAGGCAGACAGGCGAGGAGTCACTGTAGGAGTTCGTGCAGTGGGCGGTAGGGCTGGCGCGCGGGGTGTACTGCTAGGACCCCGAGGACACGGAGCGTTCAGATAGAGACTTGATGTAACGACCCGAACACCCGGATCCCCGGCTCCCACCAAGAATCCAAACATCAGGACCGCCGCCCACGGGTCCAGAGACCCGGAAGGGCTAACGGATCAGTCTAACAAGATATGTAACAGAAATAAATAACAACAAACGTACTAATGTGTGCCACAAGTGAACGAAAAGTGTCCAACACTAAGTAACAGTCTAGTACAGTCCCAAAGTAAATAAAGTACAAGAGCTAAAATAAACAGGAAGGAACACGCCCCTTAGGGGCATACCCCGAGGGTGAAGTACAAGAGCTAGGGGAACACTGCCACTAGAGACGCCAACTACTGCGGCCTGTCTCCTCAATCTGCCGCAGAGGGAGCTTCTGTGAAGTCTCACCTACAAAACACAGAGTGAGCTTCACAAAGAAGCCTAGTAGGGACTACCAATCTCCCACTGGTTCTAACAACAGAATAGAACTAACTGCAGTATTTAAATAAAGTAGTAAATTCTATTCTACTAAATAGAGTAAACTACGGAAGCGTGAATGTGACTACACGGTCATCGATCTAGGCTACACGTCGGGACCGGAAACCCGTGTAAACCGAGGCACCACAAGAAACCCAGCTGTAAACATAGACAGTAGACACTGCCTGGACAAACACACTAGCTACAGTACGCTACCCTAGTCAAGCAGTCAAGAGCGCCACGTGCCTTACCCTCGACTACAAGTCCAGGTCTCCCCTCCCGTCGGAGTGAGACGCGGTAGACAAGTAAACATAACTGTCATAGTCTGGCCGGACTACGGTCCCATGCCTGACCCCTCTAAATGGTTCGGGAACCACGTAGAGTGAGGCAGTGAGAAAGGACTAGCTGGTCTGCACCGTAAGAGCACCACAACTACCTCAGAGAACCAGACCAGCTAAGAGAGCTCTGTAAACGACACTACGCCACTGTCCCCACCATTTTCCCCTACCACTCCGAGTCAGTAACTTGAGTACACCAGCCACCTAGAGAACTCCCTCTAACAGGCGCCCGGGGATGGGGGTCCCAGGTAATGGTAACAACCTGTCTCGTAGACAAGCCCTCAAGTGCCTAACACCGGGTGAAGAGACTAGAGTAGCACTGCACTAGGAACAACATAGATGCCAAAAAAACCAAGTCACAGCGGAAGCGGAAACACAATAGGTCGACAGTCAGCTCTCGGTCAGAGAGGCGAGGTATCGACCCGTCGCGACCAGAACGTGACGGACCTGTCTGTCGCGATAAGAAACCGGATGGTGACCCTCAAGCCCGTCGCGATAGCATCCCAATGGCTACGGGCGCCGCAACAAACCCGGCCTTCTAGACGCGACGCATACCCCATCGCGATCTCATCGCGACGGAGAAGGCGATCGCGATCCCGCAAGACCCCGAAACCCAGAAGGCTGCCACATACCCCGTCGCGTTGGCTAGACGCGACGGGTTTCATGGTAACGTGATGCCACGATACATCACGAACTGGTCACGACTGGGAAGCCCGTCGCGACCACAGCCAAGTGCTCAGACAGAGCACTCCATCAACCCCAAAACACTCCACATGATACAAGGGGAAAAGAGAAGCATGCCACACGATGGAAAAACTTCAATTAAGATCAAACCACCCTCAAGAAGACCCCAAGTATGCAAGGAAGTAAGGCTACACTCCCATGAACCTCACACAAGCACATGCACCTCCTAACACCTAACCCGATCCAAACATGAAAGCCATGGAAACCACACCATGCACACATCACACATGGATCACCTGAGGCAAGAAAACTCCTAGCATGAAGTCTAGGCTTGGAATAGGGGTTGGGACCTAGCATGAAAAACTAGGGGAGGTTTGGGTCCCTACCTTCAATTCAAGAACCACCCTATATAGGGCCTTCTCGTAGGAATGCACCCCTCCACCTCCTAGCTCCAACGCTCCGCGAGCCTCCTCCAACGAGCCGAGTACGGCCTCCTCCTTGTTCAAAGGAGAAGGTTCCGATTGTGCTGTGCAATAGATACTATCATTGGTATTACTTATCGTTTTACATGCCCAACCCTGTTGCTTCTATTTAGATCTCTTTATAGACTCATTTATTCAAGTTTTTCTCTACACTGTCATCTATTTCTTCTCACTCTCATCTATTTTTGGTACTCTATTTTGCCATCTATTGGTTGTCTAAGATAACAAATATAATCAATACCTGGCAATATATAAAGGGCTAGATTTGGTCCTGGGAGGTTCGCCCGAAACTGCTATTTGTCCGCGAGAGTTAAATGATCAGAGTGTTTGGCATTACATCCGAGTGCTATACTATCTAGATTCATCTAAGATAATCAACCCAAGTGCTATAATCTCTCAGCTGTCTACTGATAACCAAGTGCTATACTATCTCGTTTGATGAAAATCAATCAAAATTTGCCCCAATAGGTATTTGTTCTCTATATGGTCAATCTCTCTCTCTTGCTATACATGTTACATGCTATTTGCTTGAAACTGACGTTTTGCTATTGCTCTCTATCATGACTTGACATATATTATATGGTTAAGCATGTTCTTTGTGCTATACTTGATTCATGAACCATGCTATTTATGCTATTACTCTCTCAACATTACTTGACTCTCTCCATCATTAGTTACTCTACTCTTTAATGCATTAATCATTTAAAGCATGCTTGTCTCATGAGATTTAAGTCCTACTGAGTGTTATTGCTCACCCTGTGTTATTTACCAAGGTGTTTCAGGTGAGTTGGATGATGACATTACACATATCATTGGGACGAGGCCAGAGTGATGAGCGACCTAGTGACATGTCACGTCCCAATAGCAGCGGAAATATCGAGGCGTAACAGATTGAAATGATAACTAACAAAACATTTATTACAATATATATGTTGGCATAATGCTTGAGAGTCTCGAGATACATGAAAAACTATTTAGACAAAACTCATTAGGACATCTAGGACATACTAAACATGTCATGGCTAACTAAACTTTATTGCAATAAGGAGAGGGTCTCCCGGTGCACAACCCTGCCCGCTATGTTCAATCTTGATTGTCACCTGAAAAATGTTGAGAAGATAGGGATGAGTAAAACTTGCCCAGTAGATTCCTTTAAGTTAACTTCAATCACTAGCAGTATGCATGACAAGAGGAAGATTTAAAATAGCATAACGAGAAAATGAGGATTTAGAATAACGCAAGAGTTCACGGATCACAGTATAAAAGAATTAACGCTACTAATTTCATATCTCAAGTGTAAAACATATAAACAAGTAAATTCAATAATGAACACGATCACTGCTTTTGTCGAGATAAAATCCAAGTTTACCACTGAACACTTCCATAACAATCAATTTTCATGAATTTTGAATTGTCAACCAGATACTATAAACACTTCACTTATGGTGTATGCCAAGCACTAGGCCATTACTCTCCATATGGTACCACTGGACACTAAGAGTATTCGGGATCTTCCCGAGACTAGACCATAGCCCCCTAACCGGCATAGAGAGGGATCTTGAGAAATTAGACGGACAGCAGTCCGGCGTAGAGAGCTATTTTGAGAAATCAAACGAACGGCATTCCGGCGTGGATGGGAATTTCGAGAAAACAAACCGATAGAGTTTTGATATAAAGAAGTGTTTCAGGAAAAACATACCGGTAAAGTCTTGTCATAGAGAAGGGTTTTGAGTGAACAAACCAACATAGAGAGGGATTTTGAGAAGAAGAATCGGCAGTATTCCGACGTCGCGAGAGATTCTGAGAAATCGAACCAGCAAGACTTCGGCATAACGGGAGATTCCGAGAAAATAAACCGACGACGTTTTGATGTAGAGAAGGATTAGAAGAACACGACAAGAAGAACTTTCACTCACTAGGGATTTAGAACTAACTTAAAAGAACCTACCTATTCGACAGAATTTCCCCCAAGATCGGGCACTCTTTCTCTCTTTACTCTCCCTAGAGCTCTAGCATAACCTCCCTCTCTTCCCTTGGATGGATGGAATGGGAGGAGGAGGGGGGTATTTATAGGGGAGAGGAGAGAGAGAGGGGCGCCCCCTTGGGCCCTCTAGATTGGGACAAGTGTCCCTAAGGGATAAGGATCCCCTAGATTGGGACAAGTGTCCCTTAAGGGATAAGGATCCCTTAGATTGAGACAAGTGTCCCTAAGGGATAAGGATCCCTAGATTGGGACAAGTGTCCCTTAATTAAGGGATAAGGGTCCCCTAACTTTTGTGTCATTAGCATCTTTACCTTTAACTTTTAGAAATTAGGGATATGTCCATTCCTAACCCCCGATCGTCCGTTCATGCCCCGAATGATCTCCGACTGGGAATCCGACTGTGTCTATGGGGTCTCTAGAGTTTTCACTAGGGTCCCTGTAAAATTTGACAATTACATGAGAATCCCATATTTTTATAATTGTAGATATGTCCTTCCTATTTTCATTTATACTTTTTCTTCTTATTTAATTTTAGAGTCAGTGTGAACAGGGATATATCCACATCCTTATCCTCATTATTTACCAATATGCTAACCTTTGGTATCAACCTTTACTCTTACCATTTTTCTTTAGTAGTATCCTTTAATAATATCATCATTATTTATCATTAGCAATATCCTTTACCAATAACAATATCCTTTAGCACATTTTCAATCAGAGCTTAGATAGATCCGGATTTACTTAATTTCTCCATCTGCGCACAAACTGCATTACATTTTCTCGACCGTTTCTTACTTATTTGTCATTTTATACCTTGGGGCATTACACCCTCCCCCACTTATAAGAATTTGGTCCCCAAAATTCTACATAATGTAACTAGAACGAAAAGATACTTACCTTCAAATACTTCTGGATACTTCTTTCTTATGGTTTCTTCTAGTTCTCAAGTAGCTTCATCTTGTCCTCTTCTGCTCCATTGGATTTTTATTATTGGTATGCTTTTGTTCCTGAGTTGTTGTATCTTGCGATCCAAGATCTTGGTAGGTTGTTCTTCATAAGTCAGATCTTTTTGGAAGTTCAGATCTTCGAATTGAATAATGTGAGATGGATCATAAACATATTTATGAAGCATCGAAACATGAAAAACATCATGTACTCCTGCAAGCTGAGGGGGCAAGGCTAGTTTATAGCTAACTTCCCTAATTCTTTCTAAGATCTCGAAAGGTCCAATGAATCGAGGACTAAGTTTTCCTTTAATCCCAAACCTCTTAAGTCCTCTTCATCGTGATACTTTTAAGAAAACATGGTCTCCAACTTGGAATTCCAACTCTCTTCTTCTTTGATCTGCATAACTTTTTTGTCGATCTTGGGCTGCCTTCATCCTTTGCCTGATTATCTGGATATTATTAGTTGTTTTCTGGACTATTTCTAGCCCGATCATTTATTTTTCACCATTTTCTTTCCAACATATGGGAGATCTACAATTCCTGTCATATAGAGCTTCAAATGGTGCCATCTGAATAGTGGATTGATAGCTATTATTATAGGCAAATTTCATTAGTGGTAAATGTTCTTTCCAGTCACCTCCAAAAACTAGAATGCATGCTCTGCACATATCTTTAATAACCTGATTAATCCTTTCTGTTTGCCCATCGGTTTGAGGATGAAATGTTGTACTAAAATTCAACTTTGTTCCCAAGGCTGATTGTAGTCCAATCCAGAAATGTGAGGTGAATCTAGAATCTCTGTCTGAAAGAATATTTATTGGAATTCCATGCAATCTAACAATCTCTTTTATATATAGTGCTGCTAGAATAATTATAGACCATTTTATCTTTATGGGTAAGAAATGTGCTGCCTTGGTCAAACGATCTATAACAACCCAAATGCCATCATGACCAGTTCGTGTTTTTGGTAATCCTATAATGAAATCCATACCAACACTATCCCATTTCCATTCTGGTATTTCTAACGGTTTTAATTTCCCAATAGGTACCTGATGTTCTGCCTTAACTTTTTGGCTTGTTAGACATTTGGAGACATATTCAGCTATTTCCCTCTTCATATTGTTCCACCAATAAGTCTTCTTCAAATCTTGATATATTTTTGTTGCTCCTGGATGAATTGTATATCGAGTCTTGTGGGCTTCTTCTAATATTTTTCTCTTAATTTCCTGATGATCTGGCACACATATTTTCTCTTGGAACATAAGCCTTCCCTCATTGTCCATGTGAAATTCAGGTCTGTTATTCAATTGTTCCTTGATTTCCACTATTGCTGGATCATTATCTTGTTGTTCTTTGATTTCCTTCAAAATATCTTATTGGACTCTTAGGCTAGCAATCATAATATGATCTTCTGGAGTATCCACATTTAAATTTAGTGTTGAAAATTGCTCCAGTAATTTCCACTCACCGCAAATCATACATGATATTTGTCCCACTGGATTTCTACTTAGAGCATCGGCTACTACATTTCCTTTCCCAAGTTGATACTGGATAGAGAAGTCAAAATCTTTAATATATTCTACCCACCTTCTCGGTCTCATGTTCAAATCCTTTTGAGAAAACAAATACTTCAAACTTTTATGATCACAGTGCACTATGAATTGGGTTCCATATAAATAATGCCTCCAAATTTTGAGGGCAAATATTATTGCAGCCATCTCTAGATCATGTACTGGATAATTCTTTTCATGTGTTTTCAACTGTCTAGAAGCATATGCAATAACTTTTCCTTCTTGCATCAGTACACATCCTAAGCCCATATTTGAAGCATCAGTGTAAACTTCATAATCTTTTCCTTCGATGGGTAGTGTGAGTACAGGAGCTGAGGTCAGACGTTCTTTCAATTTTTGAAAACTAGCTTCACATTTTTCATCCCAAATAAATGGAACCTCTTTCTTGGTTAATCTGGTTAAAGGTACAACGATTTTAGCAAAATTCTTTACAAATCTTCGATAATAGCTGGCCATACTGAGGAAACTTCTGACCTCTGTGACAGTAGTGGGTCTCCCCCACTTTTGAATAGCCTCAATTTTCGAAGGATCCACAGAAATACCATCTTTCGAGATAACATGTACCAAAAAGGCTAACTTTTCTAACCAAAATTCACACTTGCTCAGTTTGGCATATAACTTATGCTCTCTTAATGTTTGTAAGGTAATCCTTAAATGAGACTCATGCTCTTCCTTATTCTTAGAATATATCAATATATCATCAATGAACACCACTATAAACTGGTCTAGATAAGGTCTGAATATATTATTCATTAGCTGTATAAAAATTGCTGGAGCATTTGTCAATCCAAAAGGCATGACCACAAATTCATAATGTCCATATCTGCTCCTGAAAGTTGTCTTATGAATATCTTCTTCTTTGATCCTCAATTGATGATATCCTGACCTCAAATCAATCTTGGAAAAGTATTGTGCTCCAGCTAATTGGTCAAATAAGTCATCGATCCTTGGTAAAGGGTATTTATTCTTAACTGTCAACTGGTTCAGCTGTCTGTAGTCTATACACAATCTTAATGATCCATCTTTCTTTTTGACAAATAGGACTGGTGCTCCCCAGGGTGAAGTGCTTGGTCTGATAAACCTTTTTTCCAATAGTTCAATCAACTGTTTCTTTAATTCCTTCATTTCTGCTAAAGACATTCTATAAGGTGTCTTGGAAATTGGGGCAGCTCTTGGAATTAGCTCTATAGAAAAGCTTACTTCCCTCTCAGGGGGCAAACCTGGTAAATCTGTGGGGAACACGTCTGGATACTCTCTCACCACTGGAATCTTTTCAAGTTCAGGATTTGGGAATCTGCTACCACTACTGAACCTAAATAAGCTATGCAACCCTTTTGTGGAAGTTTCTGGGCTCGAAGGGCAGATATAAGAATTGTAGGTTGAGATTTATGTGTAATAGGAAAAGTTATGGGGAGTATATCCTTTTCTATAAAGGTGAGTTGTTTTAATCGGCAGTCTAATTTGACATGCTACTATGACAGCTAATCAGCTCCCAATATTACATCGTACCTATCCATGTCAAGGCAAATTAAATCTACTGGAAAGTTCTGATTGTTAATGAGTATTTAACTAAATAGACAATAGAAATCGAGATTTATCCCAGAACTAATGGGGGTTGACAGGTTTATTCTAGTAGGTAGAGTAGTTGGCTTTGACTTCAAGGTATTAATAAAGGCCCAAGAAATGAATGAATGTGTAGCTCCAGAATCAAATAGAACAAAAGCGGGTTTAGAGTGGATGATGAGAGTACCTTCGATGATTCCCCCTTCTTGATTCTCGCCTGTCATTCCCAGGGCTTGTAATCTTCCTGGTTTCCTATTAATTCTTTGAGGTGCATGTGACTGGCCTTGAAGTTGTGGGCAAGCTGGGATGCGGTGTTCACGACTTCCACATTTCAAACAGACACCTAACTTCTTCCACCATTCATCTGTTGTATGTCCCACTTTTTGGCAATGAGTACATGTCACTTTTTCTACCTCAAAATTATCATCGATTTGCTTTGGCTTCTTGGGTGCTTGTGTAATACTTCTGACCTCATTCTTCCTCTTGTTATTGCTAGACTTAACTATCCCAGAAGTAGAAGTCGAATTTCTTTTGTTGTTTTCAAACTTGCTCCAAATTTTGTTTGTTATCTCAGTTGCACTTTCTAAAGCTAAAGCCCTTCTTACCATATCTGAATAAGTAGAGATTAGAAGTGCGGCCAATTTAGTAATATAACTAGGCTTCAGTCCGTTCAGAAATCTTCTGGCCTTGAACTTCTCAGTGGCAACCAAATGTAGAGCATATGTAGATAATCTAGCAAATTGATATTCATATTCTATTACTGTCAAATTCCTCTATTTCAGGTTGATAAATTCCATAACCTTTGTCTCTCTAATCTCCTCTGAGAAATACTGATTATTGAAAAGTTCCACAAATTCCGCCCAAGTTATGTTTCTCTCAGCCATAGTGACCTCAATGGCTTCCCACCAGGCCCTTGCATCTTTTTCTTATTGAAAGGTAGCTAACTTGACTTTATCCTCTTCTGGGCAATGAGTCACCTTGAAAATTCTTTCTATCTCCTTTATCTAGTTTTCTGCCTCATCGGGGTTTGGATTGCCGACATACTACGGAGGATTCATGCTTCTAAAATTCTTGTACATCTCTCCATGATTTTGGTGATTTCCCTGTTGTGCAACTATACCAAGTGCTGCTGTTAGTCCTTGAATCATATATTGAAGGTCCTTCCAGGGTGCATTTTGTAGCATATCGACTATTCAGATCATCTTATATTCGTTGTGGTGGCCAGTGTATGGCCCACATTGTGAGTAGCAGGTGCTTTCACAGGTTTCCAGGGCATTTTGGGCCAGTTGGTTGGCCAAAAATGCAGGTTTGTTCCCTGTCTTTGAACGCGACAAAGGTGCACGTCGCGTTCTCATCGCGACACCCGGGGACGTCGTGTTCAGGTTGCCGCTGTTTTGGCTCATTGTCTGCATGCGCGCCGCATGTCGCACGCTGGACGAGCATGCTGACGTCGACAGGTGGATCGCGACGGGTAGCCGCATCGCGACCAGGTCGCCACGTCGCGATACGTCGCGTACCCAACAGAGCTGTGTTTTTAAGAAACCCTGGCAGAATTGAGCTTTCACAAGCTCTGCTCAGCCATGGGAGGTTTCGCTCGTGGGTTTTTGGGCGATTTGAGCTCGTGGGACTTGGTTGGAAGTGTTCTCGCCGCGAGGATCGCGTGTGGAGCGGGAGAAATGTCGGGTTAACACCGTTTAGGTGTTCTCTATCAAAAGTAGGGAGATTCTACCATTTTTGTTCGTTGAATCACAGTGTGTGTGTCGTCTGATGTGTTTACTGCTTTAAGAATCGTAGATGGCATGCTAGGACATTACAAAGAGCATGAAAAATGGATTAGAAACCATGTATGATAGGATTTTTAGGGTTTTCTAGCAAAGGGAACCCGGATAGGGTTTCTTTCTTGCGAAGGCGACAGTTCCCCCTGTCGCGATCTGATCGCGATAGGATGATACGTCACGTTCGCATCTTTTGATTGCGACTGGGGGCGTCGCTATCTGAACGCGACCTGAGCCTCTGTCGCGATCGCAGCCAAGGGTTGTTATTTGCGTACAATTGTTATGGTATGTATCCGTTACTGTTTAACTGATGCAGTGCATGGTTATCCGATGTGTGTAGAGGTGGTTTGTGGTGCTTTGGCATTTACTCGTCGGAAGTGTTGTTCACATGGTGAGCTATAAGCTCACGTGGGTGTGTGTGTGAGTTTCAGTGACCCGTATGTGTTCACGTGATTTGTGTAGCGTGCACGAGTTTCTGTGTACGTGGCAGGTAGTGTTACACCTTCCGTGGTTACCTCTTCAGTTGGGAGCCCCAGGTTCCGAGGTGAGCCAGGCACGTGGGTGTGCTCGGGGTTTGTCCCAGTACAGTGGTACTGTCAGGGTCTTGTCGTCTTCTTGGACACCCTCACTTTCGAGGAGAGTTGCCGTCCGCCTGAGGGAAAGACGGCAGTGGGACAGTGACTTGTGAAAGTTTGTGTTTAGTCACTTGTAGCGCGCTCGTAGTTGGGGGGACGGACACCAGTAGACGTACTGGACCCCATCTAGTCCTCTTTCCAGTGCCTCACTTTAGGGAGCTTAGGCCGGAGTTCCTAAAGGTGACAGGCATGGGCCTGTACGGTGTGACCTGCAGGTGTGGTGGTTTGGTTGGTCTCCACAGTTCTTGTTTGGTTTAGTGGAGCAGCAGCTGGACCTTTCGTTCATGGCTGCGAGGCTGAGAGGTAGACCTTTGTGTTTTTCCGGGTTGGTTGCTGGTGTCGTGAGCCAGGCTACGCGACCCGAGTTTGGCGTTTCCCTACTTTAGCTCGTACACCTGTTTGGTTTTTCCATTTATTTATTTATTAACATTACTTTCGAGTTCAGCAAGCGGTAAGTAAGTTACAGCTTAAATATCTTGCTTAAATAATTCTATAAACTGTTATAGTGTAGCTTCCTGTTGAGTTACTTGAGTTGTGGTTTGCTCGGTTTCTTTGGGGGAGTTTCCCTACTGAGCCAGTGACTAGCGAGGCTCACCCCCTACTTCTTTCAGGTGAGGGAGAGCAGGAGGCTTCCCAACCGTCTTCTAGTTCTGGACCGCACCATAGCGGAGCAGGGTCTACGCCACCACCAACGGTGTAATTTTCTCTCTTTGTGCACCTCGGGGTATGCCCCAGGTTCTGTTGTACAGGTTTATGATTTTAGTTGAGAAACTGGCTATGTAAATCCCATGTATATATTTGTGGAATGGAAATTTTACTTCTGTTCTGTGGTTTCCTTTATATTTTTACGGACTTGTGTGAATGAAATCTCTTGCGAAGCTTCGGCTCATTCGCGGGAGGCGGAGTCGTGTTAGGCTCGTTAACAGGTTAACGGGTTTGAACGATGGGGTCCGTCACAGTTGGTATCAGAGCATAGTCCATATAAATGTTAAGGAACAGGAAATTTACATAGCATGCTCTTTACTTAAAACCCACTGCTGGTAGTTGACCCTGGGTTTTTTGTGTTAATACTTGTTGTGTTTTATGGTTGAAAATTGTTTGTGCAGGATTAGAAATGGCAGATTGGAGAGATTGGGGAGGAGGTGGTGATGATCCAGAGGATCCTACCCAGAGGATGATTGAGCGGATATGGGAAAGTCTTACGGAAATCCGTATGAGGATGGATCAGCCAGGACCCGCATAGCCAGCAATACCAGTTGTTGAGGAGGCAGTGCCATCATCCCCAGTTCTACCCCAAGTAGGAGTTGAGGTACCTCCTGTAGTACCTATGCACCCTGCAGTACCAGTGAGGCCAGTTACTGCAGAGGATCCCACCGCTCTTGTGGAGAGGTTTCTGAGATTACAGCCCCCTACTTACTCAGGTGGCCCTAACCCAGATACCGCAGAGCATTGGATACATGAGATTGAGAGGGTATTTGTGACTATGAGATGTCCGCAGGAGGACAGAGTTATTCTTGCTATTTACCAGTTGAGGGGATTTGCTCAGGAATGGTGGAGACTCAAGTTGCAGACTGTTTTTGTAGGAAGGACAGAAGATGGAATTACTTGGCTAGAATTTTTTACGGTTTTCAATGACACGTTTTTTCCACTACAGATCCAGTAAGCAAAGAGGGAGCAGTTTAGAACTTTACAGCAAGGAAGATTGTCTGTGTTGGAGTATCAGATGAGATTCATGGCATTGAGTAGATATGCCCCTAATGTGGTGACTGATCATGCAATAATGGTGGAGTATTTTATTAGGGGATTATGGTCTGAGTTGCAGGATGCAGTAGCTCCACTGATGTGTAGGACAGTAGAGGAAGCGGCACAGCAGGCAGCTATGTTAGAAAGGACTTTGCAGGCTAGGGAGAGTCAGTCTTAGGTGGGAGGTTCTGGTAGCTTCCGAATTCCCCAGCAGTCGCAGGGCATTAGCAAAGGAAAAGCACCCTCAGGAGCATCATCGTCCGGGATAGCAAAGTGGGGTAAGCAGATTAAGAAATTCTTTCAAGGAGGAGGATGTGGCAGAGGCAGGCAACAAGGTTTTCAGCAGGGTGGTTTTCAACAAGGGCGTGGCTATAGGCCACCAGTTCCAGAGGAGTCCTAGCAGAGTACTGCAGGTCAACCCGCAACTTTTTGGGAGGTCATATGTTATGCTTGTGGTCAACCAGGACATTATGCCAGGGATTGTCCGTCTCAAGGATATGGTTATGGCAGGGGAACTTAGCAGCAGCAGCAGACATATCAGTCGTCAGCAGAGAGAGGCAGAGGAACCCCTTTTCATAGAGGAGGTCGAGGTCGGGTGATGGCAATCACCAAGGCATAGGCAGAAGCATCGAATCTCATTGAAGGTATATTACCGATCTTTGATTTCTCAGCTAGAATATTAATTGATCTGGGTGCTTCTCATTCATTTATTTCCGAATATTTCTTGGATAGTCTGGCTCATCCCATAGAAGAAAGGCAGTGTGAATTGGTGGTTGAGATTCCTACCGGTGATTTTATGCTTACTTCCTGTTATTTAGATGAGGTTCCAATTGTGATTCATGGGAACCGATTGCCGGCAAAGTTGTATGCTTTGTCTTTAAAGGAATACGATTTGATTTTGGGTATGGATTGGTTAGAGGCTTATGGTGCTCTGGTAGACTGTAGAAAGAAGAGGGTCAGGTTTTGTAGACCTGATGGAACAGCTTTTGAATTTCAAGGTATGTCCTTCTATTCTCCTAAGTTTATCATTTCTGCGCTTAGGGCTAGAAGGTTAATTAATGCAAGATGTGTAGCGTATCTTGCTTCTGTAAGTCTGGTTGAGTCTCATAAATCAATAGAGTCTGTGCCAGTGGTTAGAGAATTTATGGATGTATTTCCAGAAGAATTGTCGGGGCTAGCGCCGCGTAGAGAGGTAGATTTCACCATTGAATTAGAACCAGGCAGTATGCCGATCTCAAAGGCACCGTACAGAATGGCACCAATAGAATTAAAAAAGTTAAAGAAGCAGTTGCAGGAGTTATTAGAGAAAGGTTTCATCAGGCCAAGTCACTCACCATGGAGTGCACCAGTGTTATTTGTTAGAAAGAAGGATGGTAGTCTAAGGATGTGTATAGATTACCGACAGTTGAATAAGGTTACTATTAAGAATAAATATCCGCTCCCAAGAATAGATGATTTGTTTGATCAGCTTCAGTCAACAAAGGTGTTCTCCAAGATTGATTTGAGGTCAGAATATCATCATTTGAGAATTAAGGAAGAAGATATTGAAAAGTCAGCTTTCAGGACCAGGTATAGACATTATGAATTTGTAGTAATGCCATTTGGGTTGACAAATGCACCAGCAACATTTATGAACTTGATGAACAGGATATTTCATTCGTATCTGGATCAATTTATAGTAGTTTTTATCGATGATATCTTGATATATTCAGCATCAAAAGAAGAGCATGCAGCCCATTTAAGAATTACATTGCAGGCATTGAGAGAGCATCAACTGTATGTTAAGTTCAGTAAATGTGAATTCTGGTTGAAAGAGATACAGTGTTTGGGTCATGTGATCTCT
This sequence comes from Colocasia esculenta, assembly GCA_014218235.1. NCBI lineage: Eukaryota > Viridiplantae > Streptophyta > Magnoliopsida > Alismatales > Araceae > Colocasia > Colocasia esculenta. The sequence continues at coordinate 83,394,205 of CM024761.1, read as the reverse complement.
GGTGAAGGAGTTGCAGTGGATCCAGCAAAAGTGGAAGCAGTGTTGAAGTGGGCAGAGCCAAAAATAGTGTCAGAGATCAGAAGCTTTTTGGGTTTTGCAGGTTATTATAGAAGATTTATTCAACATTTCTCTAAAATAGCAGCCCCAATGACTAAGTTGACCAAGAAAGGAGTTTCTTTTGTGTGGTCTTCTGAATGCAGGCGCAGCTTTGCTGAATTAAAAAAGAGACTTACTACAGCACCAATATTAGAAATTCCTTCAGGAAGTGGTGGTTTTGTGATATATACATATGCATCCAGAAGAGGATTAGGGGTAGTATTAATGCAGCATGAAAAAGTGGTTGCTTATGCTTCCAGGCAATTAAAGAAACAAGAAGAGAATTATCCGACTCATGATTTGGAGCTGGTAGCGGTAGTGTTTGCTTTGAAAATTTGGTGGCATTATTTATATGGAGAGAAATTTGAAATATTCACAGATCATAAGAGCTTGAAATATATATTTTCACAGAAAGATTTGAATTTAAGGCAACGCAGATGGATGGAATATTTGAAAGACTACGACTTCAGTTTGGGATATCATCCGGGTAAAGCAAATGTTGTGGCAGATGCATTGAGCAGAAAAGCTGTTATGAATCAACTTATGATCAGAGAATGGAAATTATATGATGAAATAGCATATAATTCCTTATATGTGCCAAATAGTCAACAGAGAGCAGTGTTGGCAAATAGTGCAGTTGAACCTTCTCTTTACAAATAGATAGTTGAAGCCCGGAAAGCAGATGAGAACTTGGCAGATATCTTAAGAATGGAGGAGGTAACCTTGGGCCATGATAATGTAGTTAGGTTAAAAGGCCGAGTATATGTTCCAGCTGATGCAGGAATTAGACAGAAAGTGCTCGAGGAGGCCCACAGGTCAAGATATACTATTCATCTAGGCAGTACTAAGATGTATCAGGGAATGAAGGGTTTTTATTGGTGGCCAAACATGAAAAGAGAAATTGCAGAATTTATAACAAGATGTGCCGTCTGTCAGCAAGTAAAAGCAGAACATCAACGACCAGGAGGTTTGTTGCAACCTTTGCCCATACCACAGTGGAAATGGGATGATATAGCTATGGATTTTATAGTGGGTTTGCCCAGCTCAGCAGGTCATAATGGCATTTGGGTTTTTGTTGATAGACTGACTAAAGTTTGCAGATTGCTACCGGTTAATATGTCATGGTCAGTAGACAGGTTAGCCAAGTTATATGTGGAAAGAATAATACCATTGCAAGGAATTCCAGTTACTATTGTTTCAGATCGAGATCCAAGATTCACCTCAAGCTTTTGGAGAAGTTTGTAAAGGGTAATTGGTACAGAGTTAAGATATAGTTCAGCATACCACCCGCAGACTGATGGACAAACAGAAAGGACCATCCAGACAATAGAAGATATGTTGAGGGCATGTTGTTTGGTTTGGGGAGGAATTTGGGAACGTCATTTGAGTATGGTTGAGTTTGCATATAATAACAGTTATCAAGAAAGTATCGGAATAGCACCTTATGAGGCATTATATGGCAGACCATACAGGACACCATTGAATTGACATGAAGTAGGAGAAAGGCGAGTTCTGGGTCCGGAGTTAATCAGGCAATGTGCAGAAACAGTTAAGTTTATTAAAGAAAAACTTCAGATAGCACAGAGTCGACAGAAGAGTTATGCTGATAACAGACGCACACCATTGCAGTTTGAAGCGGGGGATTATGTATTTTTGAAGGTTTCTCCTACTAAAAGTGTATTTAGATTCAGAAAGCAAAGCAAGTTGAGCCCCAGATATGTAGGTCCATTCCAGATAATGGAAAGATTAGGCGAGACAGGTTACAGGTTAGATCTGCCAGCAGACTTCGCAGATGTTCATAATGTGTTCCATGTTTCAATGCTCAGAAAGTACATTGAAGATCCGTCCCAAGTAATCAGTTACCAGAGGAGTGAATTAAAGCCAGACATGACTATGCCAGAATATTTAGTACAAATCACAGGCCGCAGAACCCAAAAGCTTAGGAATAAGAATATTGATTTAGTGAAAGGCAGATGGGAAAACAGATAAGGCGGTGAGGATACTTGGGAATTAGCAGAGGAAATGATGAACATGTATCCATACTTGTTTGAGTAAGCTTTTAATTCTTTTAGGTGATAGTACTTTATTTGTTTTAAATTGAAAATTTTTGTTATCGGGTTCCACTTTAAATTTGAGGACGAAATTTCTTTTAGGTGATAGTAATGTAGCATATCGACTATTCAGATCGTCTTATATTCGTTGTGGTGGCCAATGTGTGGCCCACATTGTGAGTAGCAGTTGCTTTCACAGGTTTCCGGGGCATTGTGGGCCGGCTGGTTGGCCCAAAATGCAGGTTTGTTCTTTGTCTTTGAACGCAACAGAGGTACGCGTCGCGTTCTCATCACGACACCCGGGGACGTCACGTTTAGGTTGCCATTGTTTTTGCTCGTCTTCTACATGCACGCCGCGTGTCGCACTCTGGAAGAGCGTGCTGACGTCGACACACGGATCGTGACAGGTAGCCGCATCGCGACCAGGTCGCGACGTCACGATACATCGCGTACCCAACAGAGCTGCGTTTTTAAGAAACCCTGGTAGAACAGAGCTTTCACAAGCTTTGCTCGGCCAGGGGAGGTTTCGCTCGTGGGTTTTTGGGCGATTCGAGCTTGTGGGACTTGGTTGGAAGTGTTCTCGCCGCGAGGATCGCGTGTGGAGCGGAAGGAACACCGGGTTAACACTGTTTAGGTGTTCTCCATCAAAAGTAGAGAGATTCTACCCTTTTTCTTTGTGAATCGCAGTGTGTGTGTCGTGTGATGTGTGGACCCGGATAGGGTTTCTCGCCTGCGAAGGCGACGGTTCCCCCTGTCGCGATCTGATTGTGACAGGACGATACGTCGCGTTCGCATCTTTTGATTGCGACTAGTCGGGGCGTCGCTATCTGAATGCGACCTGAGCCTCTGTCGCGATCGCAGCCGAGGGTTGTTATTTGCGTACAATTGTTAAGGTATGTATCCGTTACTGTTTAACCGATGCAGGGCATGGTTATCCGATGTGTGTAGAGGTGGTTTGTGGTGCTTTGGCATTTATTGCGCTCCTCGGAAGTGTTGTTCACATGGTGAGCTATAAGCTCACGTGGGTGAGTGTGTGAGTTTCAGTGACCCGTATGTGTTCACGTGATTTGCGTAGCGTGCACGAGTTTCCGTGTATGTGGAAGGTAGTGTTACACCTTTCATGGTTACCTCTTCAGTTAGGAGCCCCAGGTTCCGAGGTGAGCCAGACACGTGGGTGTGCTCGGGGTTTGTCCCGGTACAGTGGTACTGTCAGGGTCTTGTCGTCTTCCTAGACACCCTCACTCTCGGGGAGAGTTGTCGTCCGCCTGAGGGAAAGACGGCAGTGGGACAGTGACTTGTGAGAGTTTGTGTTTAGTCACTTGTAGCACGCTCGTAGTTGGGGGGACGAACACCAGTAGACGTACTGGACCCCAGCTAGTCCTCTTTCCAGTGCCTCACTTTAGGGAGCTTAGGTCGGAGTCCCTAAAGGTGACAGGCATGGGCCTGAGGGGTGTGACCTGCAGGTGTGGTGGTTTGGTTGGTCTCCACAGTTCTTGTTTAGTTTAGTGGAGTAGTAGCTGGACCTTTCGTCCATGGCTGCGAGGCTAAGAGGTAGACCTGTGTGTTTGTCTGGGTTGGTTGCTGGTGTCGCGAGCCAGGCTACGCGACCCGAGTTTGGCGTTTCCCTACTTTAGCTCCTACACCTGTTTGGGCTTTTCCGTTTATTTATTTATTAACATTACTTTTGAGTTCAGCAAGCGGTAAGTAAGTTACAGCTTTAATATCTTGCTTAAATAATTCTATAAACTGTTATAGCGTAGCTTCTTGCTTAGTTACTTGAGTTGTGGTTTGCTCGGTTTCTTTGGGGGAGTTTCCCTACTGAGCCAGTGACTAGCGAGGCTCACCCCCTACTTCTTTCAGGTGAGGGAGAGCAGGAGGCTTCCCATCCGTCTTCTAGTTTCGGGCCGCACCGTAGCGGAGCAGGGTCTGCGCCACCACTAGCAATGTAATTTTCTCTCTTTGTGCACCTCGAAGTATGCCCCTGGTTCTGTTGTACAGGTTTATGGTTTTAGTTGAGAAACTGGCTATGTAAATCCCATGTATATATTTGTGGAATGGAAAGTTTACTTCTGTTATGTGGTTTCCTTTATATTTCTACGAACTTGTGTGAATGAAATCCCTTGCGAAGCTTCGGCTCGTTCGCAGGAGGCAGAGTCGTGTCAGGCTCGTTAACAGGTTAACGGGTTTGAACGATGGGGTCCGTCACACATTTTCTCCTTCCATTTTATATATGGGTCCAAAATTAGAATCCAAACATAGTTAGATCAACTATCACATCAAGAGTTTACATAAGTAGTTAGTCTAATATCACGCTTACATTATATCATGCTTACATGCCTTAACCTCTAGCCCCACTATCATTACAAGTTAAACAAAATTGATAGTGGGTCAAACCAACTCTTCGATTGGCCATTTGTGCTGGAGAAACCACATGTATTACACATAACCCTTAATCAAATGAAATAACTCAATCTTATTTCCATTTTTTTTTCTACCCACCTCACCAGTTAGTTATTGATTTGTTGGAGTCTAATAATCCTATGACTAGAAGGCTCCAAAAATCAGGCTCTGATACCACTAAATCTGCCATGTCCCAATAGCAGCGAAAATATTGAGGCGTAACAGATTAAAACGATAACTAACGAAACATTTATTACAATATATACGTTGACATAATGCCTGAGAGTCTCGAGATACATGAAAAGTATTTAGACAAAACTCATTAGGACATCTAGGACATACTAAACATGTCATGGCTAACTAAACTTTATTACAATAAGGAGAGGTCTCTCGCCGCACAACCCTGCCCGCTATGTTCAATCTTGATTGTCACCTGAAAAATGTTGAGAAGATAGGGATGAGAAAAACTTGCCCAGTAGATTCCTTTAAGTTAATTTCAATCACTAGCGGTATGCATGACAAGAGGAAAATTAAAAATAGTATAACGAGAAAATGAGGATTTAGAATAACGCAAGAGTTCACGGATCACAGTATAAAAGAATTAACGCTACTAATTTCATATCTCAAGTGTAAAACATATAAACAAGTAAATTGAATAATGAACACAATCACTGCTTTTGTCGAGATAAAATCCAAGTTTACTACTGAACACTTCCATAACAATCAATTTTCACGAATTTTGAATTGTCAGCCAAATACTATAAACACTTCACTTATGGTGTTTGCCAAGCACCAGGCCATTACTCTCCATATGGTACCACTGGACACTAAGAGTATTTGGGATCTTCCCGAGACTAGACCATAGCCCCCTAACCGGCATCACTTTCACTTTTGAGTTCACGATTTCAATGTAGCAAGTTGACAACTCAGAGTCCGCAGAAAAATGAGAAGTAGTCTAGTATATATTTCAGTATAAGGTGGCATTCCAAATGAAAAACTAAATCGTCAGTATTTCGGCAAAGAGAGGGATCTTCAAAAATTAGACGGACAGTAGTCCGCGTAGAGAAGGATTTTGAGAAATCAATGGACGACATTCCGGTGTGGATGGGAATCTCGAGAAAATAAACCGACAGAATTTCGATATAAAGAAGGGTTTCAGGAAAAACATACGGTAAAGTCTTGTCATAGAGAATGGTTTTGAGTGAACAAACCAACATAGAGAGGGATTTTGAGAAGAAGAATCGGCAGTATTCCGACGTTGTGAGAGATTCCGAGAAATCGAACCGGCAGCACTTCGGCGTAACGGAAGATTCTGAGAAAATAAACCGACAGTGTTTCGACGTAGAGAAGGATTAGAAGAACACGACAAGCAGCACTTTCACTCACTAGGGATTTAGAACTAATTTCAAAGAACCTACCTATTCGACAAAATTTCCCCCAAGATCGGGCATTCTTTCTCTCTTTACTCTCCCTAGAGCTCTAGCATAACCTCCCTCTCTTCCCTTGGGTGGATGGAATGGGAGGAGGAGGGGGGTATTTATAAGGGAAATGAGAGATAGAGGGGTGCCCCCTTGGGCCCTCTAGATTGGGACAAGTGTCCCTAAGGGATAAGGATCCCCTAGATTGGGACAAGTGTCCCTTAATTATGGGATAAGGGTCCCCTAACTTTTGTGTCATTAGCATTTATACCTTTAACATTTAGAAATTAGGGATATGTCCAGTCCTAACCCCCGATCGGACATTCATGCCCCCAATGATCTCCCACTATGTCCACGGGGTCTCTAGAGTTTTCACTAGGGTCCCTGTAAAATTTGACAATTACATGAGAACCCCATATTTTTATAATTTTAGATATGCCCTTCTTATTGTTATTTATACTTTTTCTTCTTATTTAATTTCAGACTCAGTGTGAACAGGGATATATCCACATCCTTATCCTCATTATTTACCAATATGCTAACCTTTGGTATCAACATTTACTCTTACCATTTTTCTTTAGTAGTATCCTTTAATAATATCATCATTATTATCATTAGCAATATCCTTTACCAATAACAATATCCTTTAGCACATTTTCAATCAGAGCTTAGATAGATCCAGATTTATTTTATTTCTCCATCTGCGCACAAACTGCATAACATTTTCTCGATCGTTTCTTACTTATTTGTCATTTTATACCTTGGGGTATTACATGACATATCAATGGAGTTACCCTAGTATAATAAAGTCTAGTTAGATACTCATTTAAATTTCCTTTCTAATGAATTGATGTCTTTGAGCCCTATGTATTGGCTCCAAATTAGTAATTGTAACATTCTTGGTGAATTATCAATATATTGAGAAGTTTGTTACAATTGTTGTCCATTAGTTGCTCTAAGTCACTCGACTATTGTGCAAGACACATTGCTATTTAGTTAGCTCATGTCTCCTCAAATTATTCCGCTGCTAAATTGGCGGGGCGTGACAGTCTATGTCTTCAAAGTCAGGAGGTTGTTCAACATAGACTTCCTCTTTTATAAGACCATTTAAAAATATAGATTTCACATCCTTTTGAAATAATTTTAATAACATGTAGATGCATATGCTAATAAAATCCGAATAGCCTCAAGCCTAGCTACTGGTACATAGGTTTCATCAAAATCTATGCCCTCCTCTTGGGAATAGCCTTGAGCAACTAGACTACCCTTATTTCCAGTAATGACACCAGCTTCATCCAAATACTTCAAAAGTGTCATCTTTGTGTTCCAAAAAGGAGACCCACGTATATCTTGAGAAATCATCAACAATGATAAAACCAAAATTTTTGCCACCTAAACTGGTAGTTCTCATAGGTCCAAATAAGTCCATATGAAGGAGTTCTAGAGGATTGGTCGTGGTGACATTTGCCTTTGATTTGAAGGAAGCTTTGGCATGTTTTTCCTTGGCACATGGTCCACAAACTTTATCAAGACTTGAGTTAATCTTTGACAATCCTTCTACCAAGCCATGCTTGATGAGTTTTCTAATTCCATCCAAACTGGCATGACCCAATCTCCCATGCCAAAGTTCTGCATTATGCTCTTGCTTGCTGTCAATCATACATCCTGACCTTTTAGATCTTCCAAACATAAAACATTGAGATTTCTTTGTATGCAGTCTTTGAAACTGTTATTCCTTCCTTGATGATCAGACACTTGGATTCTTAAAACTTCACTTTATGACCTTTGTTGTATAACTGACATATGTTGATTAGATTGTGTTTCAGGCCTTCAATGCAAAGTACTTCTTTTATGAGAGTCTTTTCATTACTATCAACTAATTTGCAACCAATTACTGACCATTTTCCATTATCTCCATATGTCACTGTTCCTTCTTCATTTTTGATTGATGAGAATAGCTTTTTGTTGCCTGTCATATGCCTTGAGCACCCGCTGTCCAGGTACCACTTAGATGCTCTAAGGCTCTCCTACAAATAGATCAATGAGATTTAGGTATCGAAGTTCTTTTGGGTCATGTCTGGTTAGTTTTGACAGACTGACTTTTTAGTATCCATTTTAAATGTTTTTTTTTGACAGATGTTCTTTGTATGACCAAGTTTATTACAATGAGTACAACAAGTAATATTGTGTAATGTTTTACTTACCTTATTGTGTTTCTCTCCTTTTGTTTTGTAGGTAGGCTTTTGCTTAGCTACAAATTTTTGTAGAAGATATTTTCTAAATATATATTGTTTCTTTATTTTCTGATGGTTTATAACCAATTCTATATTTCTTCTTACCTGGTCTTCTTGCACCTTTTAGTATTAATGAAGATCTTTCATTACTTAATTTTTTTGATAGTAGCTTTTAAATATTCGTTGTCTTTTGTTATATTTCCATTTCCTCTTTCGACTTAATTATAGTTTCTTGGTTTTCTAAACTTAGTATTATGTCATTTTTAGTTTTTACGTCTTCACACAACAACTCATTTCTTCGTTTTAGTTATTGTATTTGTTTTTCTAGTTGTTCCATTTCACATTTTAAATTTGAGTTTGTTATTTCAAGACACGAGAATTTTTTCTTGATGGATTTTAAATGTTTACATACATCTTTATATTTTCCATATAATTCATTAAAAGCATTTTCTAGATTGTCATCATCAGAATCTCAAAATGAATCAAAAGAAGTGACAAATTTTACTTTATCGTCAAGATTTTCCATAAAAGCAAGATGAGCCCTTTGTTGTTGTTGTTCATCTAAGCTTGAGTGTTCAGATGAGGTATCTTTATTGCTCCAAGCAGCTATCATATCCTTCTACTTGTATCCCTTGTATTTTCTAGATGGCTCTTCCTTCTGATGTTCATTTTCTTTAGCTTGGGACAGTTTGTCTTCAAGTTCCCGGGTTGCTTGCATTCATAACAGATGAGTTCAATTTTCTTGACTGTTTTATCCTTTTTGAAATACCTTCTACCTGACTGATGTTTCTTCTTAGCCAAATTCCTTTACAGACGTCTTGATAGAAAAAGCTTCTTCTTCACTATATGCATTGCTTCTTTCATCTTCTGAGTCACTTTCAGAAGTGTTCTCCACTGCTTTCAGAGCATTGTTAAATTTTTTCTTGGTGGAGGATTCTCCTAATCTCTCCATATTTATCTCATGAGCCATTAAAGACCCAATGAGTTTTTCGAGCATCATAGCCTTGAGATCATTTGCTTTTTCTATGACTGTAACCTTGGGAGTCCATAAGGTTGGCAAGGATCTTAGTATTTTTCTTACCATGTCATCTGTCTCATACCTTTTCCTAAGCCCAGCCAGGCCATTTTTAATATCGATAAAACAATTGTACATCTGGGAGATAGATTCTCCAGAATGCATTTGGAACTTTTCATATTGTGCTACCAATATATATATTCTAGTTTCTCTTACCTTGTTAGTCCCTTTCTGGGTGAGTTTCAACTTGTCCCACATTTCTTTGGCCGACTTGCATGCAGATATTCTGTTGAACTCCTTCTTGCTTAGTGAACAACATAATATGCTTTTGGCCTTGCTGTTCTGAGGCATCCTTTTCTTGTTATCATCTGTCCACTTTTCTTTGGTGTTAGTGACTGCCAGATCTCCATCTTCTATTATCGTCCATAGTTGCAAGTCAAGACCTTGAAGAAAGAACTCCATTCTTGTCTTCTAGTAGTTGTAATCTTCTCCATCGAATAGTGGAGGCCTATTGACAGATTGTCCCTGTCACTCCCCGACATTTAGCAGCGGAAATAAACATCGAGAGCGTGAGCGATACGAGTATATATCACAGTCGAGTAATTCAGAGAGACATCTATGTATAAAAATAGATTTAAGACAATAATAATGCCAGCCAATAATCCTTTATTTCATTTCCATCAATTCAAACTACAACCTTACATAATCAAAGCCAGACATAGGGCCCATTATTGTATTTCAAAGTACATATGACATCAAGAAAATAAATCTAATTATTACAGACTCTATGGGACTCTAATCTCGATGGCTACATGACAGGTACACTTGAGAAGCTTGTCACTCTTCCCCAGCCCATCATTCTCTAGTTCTTCATGGTCATCACCTAAATATTAAGGAAAGCAAGTGTGAGCCACTAGCGCCCCAGTAGGATTTATTCTCATGGTGCAGGCATGCTTTACGTAATTAACATGTAACAGGTAGATACTAACATGCATACTCATGACAATAACGATAGTGACAATTCAAGCTATACATGTAGTAGGACGGTTCAGTAAACAAATTCAATGACAATTCTCATGTGGGGCGGAACGATTAACAATGAGATGGATACAGTGCGATCATTTATCAATGGAAGAGATTCAATATTCAATACACTTGTTTAATGCATATCTCAGTTAAAATCCATAGAATTCCA